>NW_026845477.1:312138469-312185969 GCF_025583915.1 Anolis sagrei ordinatus | reverse complement strand
ACCCCTAACCCCTAACCCCGACCCCGACCTTGACACCGACCCCGACCCTGACCCTAACCCTAACCCGTTCCCATTGTGAAATGATCCAAAAGTTTTCCAGAGGAAATTCCAGCCTGATTGCCTCAACTCTGGAATCAAATAGGAATTCCAAGTCTTATTGTTGATGTCAAAGTTCCAGGATATGGGTTTTTCTGTGTTTGCCGATGGTCTCCTTTCAATAGCTGACCGCTGTCTTGAGGAGTTTCCCCCTTTCCCATGAGGAAGGGGTGAAGGCGTTGGGTGCCAAGGAAATGTGGAAATATAGGAATCCAGAAGAAATTCATATTAAACCTCCCTTCCCTCCCACCAGAGAAATTGATTAAAATATTAATTTTATTAAAGCATGAGTCCACAGTTCATATTGGGGAAATTCGGATTGGAAAAAGAGTTCATTAGAGCCAAAAACAAATAAGAAGAAAGTCCAGCAGTCACAAAAAGGTGTTTGATTATTTCCACTAAGCCAAAGGATGGATTCCCGCAGCGCCAAGGTCGAGTTGGTCTTTGGTCCTTGGGAAACTATAACTCCCTCCAAGGACTGGAGCCCCGAGGCCAGGCTCTTCCCCAAGAGCCTCATGGGGTAGCCGCACCCAGTCTTCAGGGCCAGGGCCTGGCAGAGGCGATGAAATGGCGAAGCGCAGCAGGGCGGCAGCAACGGAACCGGCTTCTTTGACAATCAGCTGTTTCTTGTAAAATATATTCTTTAAAACAAAAGGTTTATTCCCCGTGCGTAGAAGCCCAAAATGCAAAAAGCGAGATAGTAGATAGTGTTAAAAGCAAGCTAGGGAAAATATGCCATCAAAATGGAGGCGATCCGCCATCTCGCGGATACTGGGGCCCCAAAGGGGAGACTCCGTATCCGCGGTTTGGCCGAGCGCCAGAAAGGCACCCCGGGCAGGCCTGCAGTCTCCCACGGCCTGGAAAAGGTTAGTTTCATGCACTGGGATAGTTTCAGGCAAGAAGAGACACAAAGTATCGAGCTAGAGAGCCAAAAAGTTGCAATTTCGTTAATCTTTATTTGGGGATTTGTTACAAAGTTGGTAGGAAAGTGAAAAGAGAGAGAATAGGGCTGTGTTGAGTCCCTGGTTCAGCTTGCTGTTGGGGCACATTTCATCAGTTTGGCCCAGGAACTGCGGAACTCCCTGCTGCAGGTCAAATAAATTTAAAGGCAGAGGTCTGAGCTGCGCTCGGTATCACCCCAACCCCTTACCCTAACCTTAACCATAAACCCTAACCCTAACCCTGCCATGAAAACCTTCGACAATGCATTGATATTTCATTACAGACCATATTTTATTATTATACAGTTATTATTATTATTTTTATTATTATTATATAGTTGTTATTATTACATAAAATATTGTGTCTTGTATCTTATTATTATATCATAAAATATCATATATATCATACGTTGTTATTATTATTATTTAGTACACAGACCATATCTTATTATTCTTACAGTATTATTTTATTACAACACAGGATTTAGACACACCGTTGGAGCCATTCCATAATCCTAGAATCCTAGAATCAGAGTGGGAAGAGACCCCCTCCGGGCCCTCATCCTCCAGCCAACCCCCTTCGGCCAAGAAGCAGGAATGTTGCAATCGAAGCACCCCCGACAGATGGCCATACAGCCTCTGCTCAAAAGCTTCCAAAGAAGGAGCCCCCACCTATTATTATAATGAATAATAATAATAATAACAATGATGATGATAATGATAACAGTAATTATAGGACGAAGAACTTCCAGGCTGCGGAAGAGTTCCATTGGGAAGCCTGGCTCCTGGCGGGAGCACCGCGCATGCGCAGTGGAGGGAGGGAGGACGGGAGTGCACTCGCTTTCTGCGCCTGCGCGGCTGGCCTCACCCCCCCCGCCTTCCCCTCCCATACTCCGCATGCGCGGCTCCTTCCCTTGCTGCAGCACTGCTCCGCCCTGGCCACGCCCCCTCGCCCCCGAGGCTCCTGATTGGTTCCCGGCGCCCAGGAGAAGGGAGGGAGGGAGGGACGCGCGAGCTTCTTAAAGGCGCAGGACACACGCTGGCATCGCCCTTCTCCCGCTCTTCTCCTTCAGACGGAAAACTTATTGCTTTATTCTGTTATTATTATATTCCCGGGAAACTCATAACAGCCCATTATATTCTATTGACCTCCAATATTCTATTATTATAATTCTATTCTATTCTTTGACCGCGGAGTCCCAGCAGGGAGGAAGGCGCAAGGGAGGGCGGAAGTCCCGCCTCCCGCCTTCGGGCGCCATCTTGGGGCCGGGCGGAAGTCCAGCGAGAGAAGGAGGCCTCCGCTTCCTAGCGAGCCGGGGGGGCGCGCTCACTTCCGGGAGGGGAGAGGAAAGGGATGACCGCGGAGAAGAGGAGAGGAAGGCGGAGGTCCAGCGAGAGAGGCGGGGTGACCGGGGGTCGAGGGAGCCGGGTCGGGGGTCGAGGGGGCCCAGCCAGCCAGCCCACCGGCCACACGACCTCGGGCAAGGCCGGCTCTTGGGCTCCGGAACGGAGGTGCCCCCCACCTGAGTGCCTTCCGGTCAGTCAGTCAGTCAGTCGGTCAGGGGGAGGCTTCCCCTTGAGGGTGGGGGTGTCTCGCCATAATGGCGCTTCCAAGCCATTGAATGTAAATCCAGGTGATCAGCTGAAACATTCCCAGCAGCCCCAGCAGACAAGAGTCCTTTGCCCCGCCCTGGTCATCCTTCCACAGGTACATAAACCCCTCTTCCCTACTTCCAACAGACCTCACTCACTCACTCCCTCCCTCTCAGGAGGCTTGCCAGAGATGATGCAGGCGAAACGTCAGGAGAAAAACTGCCTCCAGAACATGGCCATATAAGAAAAACCCACAACAACCCGTCATAGAAATAATTGTAATGGCCATCATAAAGGTAATCCTAAAAGGCATAAAATGCTGCGATAAGGAGTAAGATAGAGTCATAATACTATAATAAACAACAATATAATAATAATAATAATAATATGAAAATAATAACAATATACTAAATGGCATAAAATAAACAATATAGTAAAATATAGCAATAGTAAAAATGATGGGAATATAATAGCAATAATTTATAATTATGATAGATACATAAAAGTAATAGAACAACATCATAATAATAATACATAAAGTCATAATAATAGAATATAAAACAATCATATCAGAAGAAGAATTTTTTTTTGTCATGTCCGGAGCGTCCTGTTGTGAGAGAATTGGCCGTCTGCAAGGACGTTGCCCAGGGGACGTTGCCCGGGTGATTTTGATGTTTAATCACCCTTGTGGGAGGGAGGCTTCTCTCATGTCCCCTTTGCGTGAGGAGCTGGAGCTGACAGAGGGAGCTCATCCGCCTCTCCCCAGATTCGAACCTGCGACCTGTCAGTCTTCAGTCCTGCCGGCACAGGGGGGGGGGGTTTGAACCCACTGCGCCACTCATCGGGGGCTCCAAGAAGAAGAATAACAACGTTAAGTAATACAATAAAATAATATGATGATAAAATACAGGTATATTGATTTTAGTAATAATAAATAATATTAAATAAAGGAGAGGAGGGGGAGGAGGAAGAAGTAAAGGGGGGAACGTGTATATATCTATCTATCTATATATGAATCTTCTTTCTTTTCTTCCTTTGGTGGGAGGGAGAAAGTTGGATGTTTTAGCTGGATGCATTTTTATTTATTTCGTTGATTGGGGTTTTTAATTACATTGATTTATTTATTATAGCCCCCAGTGCCACGGTGGGTTAAACCACTGAGCTGCTGAGCTTGCTGACCAACAGGTCAGCGGTCCAAATCTGGAGAGCGGGGTTAACTCCTGCTGCTATTCCCTCCAGCTTCTGCCAACCTAGCGAACACTTACAACAATGCAACCTGAGCTCTGCCACATCCACAATGGGGGACCTTCCCACAGCGACACCAGAGGCACTCTAAGTGGCCGGCTTCTGGTCAAAAGACATTTAACATAATGCCAAGTTCTTTTTAAAAAAAACTTTGTTTTTTAAAAAGCCTTTTCACTGTATCCTCAACTTGCTTCTGACATGATAAATAAATGTCATTGCAGTATATATTTACATATATTTCTCGTGTGTGTGCGTGTGTGTGCGCGTGCATATATATATAATTGCATTATTTTGTCAGAATATTTTTCAGTGGTCTCGATATATTATATTCTCTATATATGTGTTTTATATTATTTTTCAATGCTATATATATGTTTATTATGTTATATATAATTATACAGATATATGTGTGTGTGTGCGCAATTAAATATATTTTAAAATTATGTTGGGTGTTTATTCATTTAATCATTTCCCACTCTTTTTGACCTCATGGACCAGCCCATGCCAGAGCTCCCTGTCGTCCATCACCACCCCCAGCTCCTTCAAGGTCAAGCCAGCCACTTCAATGATACCATCCATCTTTCTCTTGGTCTGTCCCTCTTCCTTTTTCTTGCCATTTTCCCCAACATCATTGTCTTCTCCAAGCTTTCCTGTCTTCTCATGATGTGGCCAAAGGACTTCCTCTTTGCCTGTAATATCCTTCCCTCCAGTGAGCAGCTGGGCTTTCTTTCCTGGACTGGTTGGATCACAGTCCAAGGCACTCTCAGAATTTTCCTCCAACACCACAGCTCAAAAGCATCTCTCGTCCTTCGCTCAGCCTTCCTTATGGTCCATCTCTTGCATCCATAGGTTACTACAGGGAATACCATTGCTTTAACTATATGGGTCTTTATTGCCAGTGTGACGTCTCTACTCCTCACTATTTTGGTCGTTGCTCTCCACCAAAGAAGGAAATGTCTTCCGATTTCCTGGCCGCAGTCTGCGCCTGCAGTCATCTTCATGCCTGGAAAAACAAAGTCTGTCACTACCTCCATGTTTTCTCCTTTTATTTGTCCAGATCGGAGTGAATCAGAGCGACTTTATTCACTAAGAACCGAGCAAATGCCTCACAGCGAGCTGTCGAAGGGCCAGGGACCCTGTCACAATTGGTTGGGTTCAATAAACCTCTAACCATTTGAAACAGCTCAGCTAGACGGTTCCTCACAGACGCAATGTTGGCCGCAATGTGAGATTTACTTGCAGCCTCCACTCCCTTGCATAGGCACACACCCGTGCTCGGTCTGACTCATTGTGAGATGGCCGCTACACACCTTCTCGACCCCTCTTCATTCGCTTCATCGCTGCCAGCTCCTCGTTGAACCCAGGGGCTGGTTTAGCTCTGCTACTCAAGAGGGGTCGCTCTGGAACAATTGTGTCGATTTCCATGGTCAATAGCAGGAGATCTGTTATAGAGAGCAACCAAAGCGTCAACAGAATCGCCTACATTGTTCTGTCTCTGCATCGTGAACAAGAAGCATGTAAGTCTCAGTCTGTTGTAACTAAGGCAGTAATGTAAACAAAACATAAGATCCGTTTGTTGAAGCAGAACTCTTGGCTGAAGTCAGTTAATTGGATGATAAGAAGCAAGTTGACCAGCGAATTGCCTTGATAGGCTATTGGTAAAATATCAAAGAGGAGGGAAGATGGTGCCAAGGCTATTGAGACCTCACAGGGGCTCTAGTAAGAAAAACCTCCATCCAAGTCAATCCGCCTTCCTGGGTCTCCCCTCTAGCTCGACTCCAGCTCAACTCCCTGTGTGACTACTCAGGGTCTCCGAGGAGGCCTTGGGAGGGCATATTAGAGTGGTACGGACGAGGATAAGGAAGAAGACCAGGAGAGGAAAGGGAAAGCGCAGCCGCCATTACAACTTGGCCAAATTGATCTTGCATTCTCGTCTGCCTGCTATAGATCGAGGTACTATCAACACGCTTGGCCGGTTTCCCTCTGCTACCACTATCTCCGTTGGTACTGCCGTCATCTTCACCACTACCTCATTGCGGTCTGGGCCAAGCCCTGGTGTGAGCTGCCTTCAGGAGGCTTTCTGGGAGACTGACTGGCATCCGCTGTTCAATCCACGGATCGGTGGAGGCTGGCTCCACGTGGTGGATAACATTTGCTGGTCACTTCCAGGCCTCGCTGCCTTGGGACTTTCCATTGCCACTCAGCGTGTTACCCACTCCTTGCCCAGCATCATTGCCTGCCAGCCGACACCTGCGCCATGTTGCTCCTACCTCTAACTTTACAGCCCTGTCATCTGATTCCAATTTGGCCGCTCTCTACCGAGCCATTTCTGCCACTGTTCTTCAGCGGCAGATGTCACTAAAACATCATTGCAGGTTTAATCAATGTTTATTTAATATATGTGTGGGAATGAATGGAAGGATGTATGGATGGAGTTAATCATTTTGGAGACACCAATTCTAAAAAACCAAGGCCTGCAATGACCTGCTTGCTGGGACTGTAATTAAAAGTTGCTAATGAGAACTGGAAAGTAAACTCCGATAAGAACTGTGACAATGGTTCTTTCAAGTTAAGGAAATGTTTGCAACATTCCTTATATTAAGAAGGAAGTCAACACAAGCCTTGTGTTTGTCAACAACAATCAGGAAGAGTCAACATCTGGCCAGGAAACTATGATGGAGCCAGGATGGAAGACGTCTATCATTAATTTACAACTTTGGGGCGACATCAGCAGAATATTCCTATAAAAGACTCAGTCTAATAATTCTCAAACTGTGACAGACCTGAGGAGTCTGATTCACCCGCCATGCTCTGCTCCATAGGAAGGAGAGAGATGGTCTATTCGGAGAGTGTCAGATATGCTTTGGGAAAGCATGATTCTGGTCACTTTGGGGCTTCTTTCTCAAGGGAAGAGGAAGAGTGTGCTTTTGGAGTCTTGGATTTTGTGTAGGGAGTCAGGTTTGGAAAACAGATATCTGATCCTTGGCATTGTGCTTAGGGAAAGGGTGCATTTTGGAGTTTTGAAGTTATGGCGTTATGGAACTTTTGGAACGATGCCTTGGCAGGCTGCAGGAAAGCAGGGTCTGGCCTAACAGGGGCTTCTCCGAGGACGGAGAAAATGAGATGGTAATATCGGATTGCCTGAGGATGAATGCGTGTGCATGTGGTGAGAATGCTGGGTAGGTGCGGGGAATGCAGTGGATGTAGCGTACCTGGATTTCAGTAAAAGCTGTTTAAAATACACGCTGACTAAAAACAAGGGTAAAAAGCTACAAGAAGTGCCGGCGTGTTTCAGTCTCAAGGTAGGCAAGCAATGAGAATTAAGAAACAACCAGTTGCTTGGGCACACAAATTAACATCACTTAAAAATTGCTTAAAACACAAGTTGGCTAGAAACTTAAGTAAAAGACTTTCAGCCTGTGTCTAAGTTTGGGAATTGTCTAATCCTGGCTGGCTCAGTTGACCAGCTATTAGGATTTCTGGGAGTTGAAGGCCAAAAACACCTGGGGACCCCAGGTTGAGAACCACTGCACAAAAACTCCTTCCTTCCTTCCTTCCTTCCTTCCTTCCTTCCTTCCTTCCTTCCTTCCTTCCTTCTTTTGTTCCTTCCTTTTGCCCTTCTTTTGGCCCTCCTTCTCTCACTCTTCCCGTCCTTTCCTTCTATCCATTCTATCACCATTCTTTCCTTTTTTTCTGCCTTTCCTACATACCTTCCTTAAACCCTCCTGTTTTTCCCTCCCTCCCTCCCTCATTCATTCCTGGCTTCTTTTCTTCCTTCCCTGCCATGTGTTTGTTGAATCACCTTTGTCTCTTATCTTCCCTCACAGCATCTGAATCTGTCCCTTGTTTATGAATCTGTGATGGCTTTTTAAGGTTTCTGCGTACACCCTTGAGACGCTTCATGCCTCTATTTCTTGGTATTTCCATTGTCAACATGATCCACGAGGGGAAAAGAGGATAATGTTGGAGGCAAAGGAGGTTTGGGGCTTCGTGTTTAACCTTTTGCTTCTTCTTTCTTGACCAGGGACACGAATCATAGATGGAGGTTCTGTGGAGCCACCCCTGGGATGACGAGAAACAAGCCCACTTCTAGTAGCTATTGAAGAACTTGGAAACCAAAGTCAGTAAGGAAACCAGTCCTATAGGAAAAACATCATCTCAAGGTGCCAATCTTGCTGAATTCTTAAACTCACTTTAGATTGGAAAGGGAAAAACAAGAGTGAAGTATCAATACTGCAATTATATGAACATAACGTTGTTGCCATGGAGGAGAATGTGCATAAATGTATTGAATGTGAAAAGAGTTTTAAACAGGATAGGGATTTGAAGACACATCAAAGGACTCACACTGGAGAGAAATCCTATAACTGCCTTGAGTGTGGGAAAAGCTTCACTCATAGTGGAAATCTACGTTCACATCAAAGGACTCATACTGGAGAGAAACCCTATATGTGCCTGGAGTGTGGACAGAGCTTCACTCAGAGGGGAGCTCTACAAAGACATCAAAGGACTCACACTGGGGAGAAACCCTATACATGCCTGGAGTGTGGACAGAGTTTTACTCAGAGTGGACACCTACATTTACATCAATGGACTCACACTGGGAAGAAACCATATATATGCTTGGAGTGTGGACAGAGCTTCATTCAGAGTGGACATCTGCATTTACATCAGTGGACTCACACTGGGGAGAAACCCTATACATGCTTGGAGTGTGGACAGAGCTTCACTCATAGTGGACATCTACGTTTACATCAAAGGACTCACACTGGGGAGAAACCCTATACATGCCTGGAGTGCGGCAAGAGCTTCACTCAGAGTGGTAATCTACGTTCGCATCAAAGGACTCACACAGGGGAGAAACCCTATACATGCTTGGAGTGTGGAATGAGTTTCACTCATAGTGGAAATCTACGTTCACATCAAAGAACTCACACTGGGGAAAAACCCTATAAATGCTTGGAGTGTGAACAAAGCTTCACTCAGAAGGGAGCTCTACAAAGACATCAAAGGACTCACACTGGGGAGAAACCCTATACGTGCTTGGAGTGTGGGCAGAGCTTCACTCATAGTGGACATCTACGTTTACATCATAGGATTCACACTGGGGAAAAACCCTATACATGCCTGGAATGCGGAAAGAGTTTCACTGAGAGTGGACATCTACGTTTACATCATAGAACCCACACTGGGGAGAAACCCTATACATGCTTGGAGTGCGGAAAGAGCTTCACTCAAAGTGGAAGTCTGCGTTCGCATCAAAGGACACACACTGGGGATAAACCCTATCCATGCCTGGAGTGTGGAAAGACCTTCACTCATAGTGGAGATCTACGTTCACATCAAAGAACTCACACTGGGGAGAAACCCTATACATGCCTTGACTGTGGAAAGAGCTTCACTGAGTGTGGAAGTTTACGATCACATCGAAAGACTCACGTGGGGGAGAAACCCTATAAATGCTCAGAGTGTGGGCAGAGCTTCACTCGGAGGGCAAATCTACGTTCACATCAGAAGACTCACACTGGGGAAGAACTCGATACATGCCTGGAAGGAAATTGTTAAGTTTACATTTACAATGACACCAGAGTTTTGTTTCTTAATAATGCTGAGTGATAATCTAGGAAGAAAATGTGTAACATTACTCAAATATATGATAACATTATGTAGAAATTTTTTTGAAAAAAAAACCCTGTTCCTGGTTTGAATGTTTCATTTCCTGTTTAATTGTGCAGCTCTTAGTGTGACTGTAGTTCTTATACTCCAGAAACCTTTTTTGTGGCCGCCACAAATTATGTTGAATTGGTTGAGACTCCATGAGATCTTCATTAAAACTATAGCAAAATGTGCTGCAGGACATCCAACAAAAATATTTTCCCCCCAGTTTATTACAATAGAACCAACTAGGAAATAACATTTATAACCCAGGAATAAAAATCAGTTATCTAGTATAATTGCAGCAAAAATCCTTTATCTTCAGAAATGGAACCAAGTAGTTATTCCAACTCGAGGAAACTGACAGATAAAGATCTGCAGATTGGCGCGGAGGGAGGAAGTGACTCTGCCGATTAAGGAGAAATCCCTGATCACTTTCAGGAAACACTGGAACCTTTTAATTGCTTTTTCATGGCAACACTAGGGTCGTAGGTCCAGTACAAGACTGATGAATTGGAACAGTGATACCAAAGGCAGGTGTGTGTTTGTATAGGATTGTCTAAATGGTGTGGAATGAAAAGGTATGAAGACCAATGGAGAGAGGCCGTGCGGTTTGTAGAACATCTGTTTGTTTGTTTCTTAAGAGTAGTTTGTGTATGTATTTGGCTATGTAGGTGTGTGTTTTGTTGGTGTGTTGTAAACCGCTAGTTTGTTAGCTGCATACTTTTAGGATTATGCATTACAAAATTTCTGCTCCTTTTGTGATATTTTTGCTTTTTACCTTTAAGAAAATAGTTTCTCAAAAAGTCAGAAATTTAGAAATTTTTAAATTGCTGAGACAGGAGTGGCCGATACACCTGAATTTAGACCAATATGATTTTAGAGTAATATTAAAACACATTATTAAAACCACGCAATCCGTGGCCGTGGGAGAGAGTGATAGTACAGTTGGATGAACTCGGCCAAAGGCGTTTAGGCTGCTGCCCTGGTTTTGCAAGACCTGAACTGGACTGGGATTCGCACACCGTGGCTTGGGCGCCTCTCCTTCATGGGATCCCCATAAGCCCAAATTCACCTGATGGCTGTCAGTGACAGCATCAACTATGGTCTTGGATGATTATCAGTATAAAATAAAAATGAGAGAGGCACTACTGTCCAAAAACTTCCCAATACAAGGATTCCCTTAGAGACAATTAGTAGGACGGTTCAAAGTGGAAAAAACTTATTTGAATTTGTTATTGACAATCCGAAGCTTGAAACTGTTTTGGATTCTGGAGATGACTAAGTTGTTATTGAAATGGAGGAGGAACAGGTGAAAGACGATAGGGTCAAGTGGACACAAACATTTGGTAAACAAATACAAATGGAACAATGGGAAAGGTTCTGGATAAAGAGTTTGTAATTTACGCTGAGTAGAAATATATTTTTGTAAAATGATGTATAGATGGTATGTGACACCAGAAAGGATTGCTAAAATACATAAAATAGTTCTAGCGATGGCTGCGAATGTGGGGGAATGCCCAGTAGTTTTTAATCGTATGTGGTGCTCATGTGAAAGGCCCCGACATACTGGGCAGAAATCCATGCAATTTTAGAAGAAATAGTTAAAGTGACATTTGAAACGAGACCTGAACTCTACCTGCTTGGGATGAATAACTCGATGCAAAGTGCGGAAGGTTACTGCTATACATATTGCAAGGTGGGGCACTGAATTTTGCCATTTATTATGTTGTAAACCGCTTTGAGTCCCATCCCCCCCCTCCCCACGGGTGAGAAAGGTGGTATAGAAATGTCGTTAATAAATAAATAAACAAATAAATAAATGATAACAGCAGCAGGAATTACTTACGCCCACAGACGGAAGGACTCCGTGATTTCGTCATAAGACGATTGGCTTATGAAAACAAGTGAACTTGTGGGAATGAGTAAACTTACTACTTTGATTAAAGAGAAATCTTTTAAGTTTAAGAAAGACTGGGTCCATTTATTTTTATCTGTCTAAATAAAAGAATTACAAAACAAACCCCAACTCTGTATTCCTGCAAAGCAGAGATTTGGACAAGGTGCCCTTTGGGGTCTCCATTATTCACATCGTTCTTCCTCAATGTAATTCTCACATTTGCCCGGAGCCCATTTTTCTCATCAGCATCTTCCTTTTCTGTTGCAAAATGTTTGGGGCCTTTGGCTTCCTTTGAAGAGGACAATTAGAAGCCACTGACTTTACAGAAGCCTTGCTCCTGGGGCAGATAGGAGCCGCCCAAACCAGTATTTGCGATTCATCCTTGGAGGCCCAATTCCGAGGAAGCCAGGCGTTGTGGGTGCCACCTTGGAGAAGGCGTTAAGGCGGCCTCCTGGCTCCTGTCTCCCGCTTTGGGAACAAGGGGCCACGGCCCACCCAAAGCAACTCCAAACACAAATGCCTCCCTCTTAAAGATGCAACGGGATCCCTCTCCGGAGGCAGAATGAGATGGCCCCTGTCTCAGATAACAGATCGTTGGAAGATCGCTGTCGAGAGCATATTGAGGTCTCCAGCTGAATTTCTGCAGGAATTTTTGGGGCCGGGGTTATTTATTTATTTATCGTCATCAGCAACCATTGTATTACAATTCTAACAGAGCAAAACAAACACAGATTAAAAAGAAAAAGGAGAAAGGAAAAAAAAACACACACAGATTTTGCAAATTTGGTATTTGGTTAAATGTCCTTTGACCAGTATCTGGCCACTTGGAGTGCCTCTGGGGTTGCCGCAAGAAGGTCCTCCATTGTGCATGTGGCAGGGCTCAGGGTGCATTGCAGCAGGTGGTCAGTGGTTTGCTCTTCTCCGCACTCGCATGCCGAGGATTCCACCCTGTAGCCCCATTTCTTAAGATTGGCTCTGCATCTCGTGGTGCCAGAGCGCAGTCTGTTCAGCGCCTTCCAAGTTGCCCAGTCTTCTGTGTGCCCAGGGGGGAGTCTCTCATCTGGTATCACCCATGAATTGAGGTGCTGGGTTTGGGCCTGCCACTTTTGGACTCTCGCTTGCTGGGGTGTTCCAGCGAGTGTCTCTGTAGATCTAAGAAAACTATGTCTTGATTTAAGTCGTTGACGTGCTGGCTGATACCCAAACGGGATGAGCTGGAGATGTCTCTGCCTTGGTCCTTTCACTATTGGCTGCTACTTCCCGGCGGATGTCAGGTGGTGCAATACCGGCTAAGCAGTGTAATTTCTCCAGTGGTGTAGGGCGCAGACACCCCGTGATAATGCGGCATGTCTCATTAAGAGCCACATCCACTGTTTTAGATGTGTGAGATGTGTTCCACACTGGGCATGCATACTCAGCAGCAGAGTAGCATAGCGCAAGGGCAGATGTCTTCACTGTGTCTGGTTGTGATCCCCAGGTTGTGCCAGTCAGCTTTCGTATGATGTTGTTTCTAGCACCCACTTTTTGCTTGATGTTCAGGCAGTGCTTCTTGTAGGTCAGAGCACGGTCCAAAGTGACTCCCAGGTATTTGGGTGTGCTGCAATGCTCCAGTGGGATTCCTTCCCAGGTAATCCTCAGAGCTCAGGATGCTTGTCTGTTCTTAAGGTGAAAGGCGCATGTCTGTGTTTTAGATGGATTAGGGATCAGCTGGTTTTCCCTGTAATAGGCAGTAAGAGCACCTAGAGCTTCGGAGAGCTTCTGTTCAACCATCTCAAAGCTCCCTGCTTGAGCAGTAATGGCACGATCATCAGCATAGATGAAACTCTCTGTCCCTTCTGGCAGTGGCTGGTCATTTGTGTAGATGTTGAACATGGGTGGAGCAAGCACGCTCCCCTGAGGCAGGCTGTTCTTCTGTTTCCGCCATCTGCTTCTCTGGCCCTGGAACTCAACAAAAAAGCTCCTGTTTTGTAGCAGGTTTCCTATGAGGCGCGTGAGGTGGTAGTCCTTTGTGATATTATACATTTTTCTCAGGAGGAGGCGGTGGTTCACAGTATCATAGGCTGCTGACAAGTCTATGAAGACAGCTCCTGTGATCTGCTGCCTTTCAAAGCCATCTTCTATGTGCTGAGTCAGGTTCAGCACTTGCGATGTGCAGCTTTTGCCTTTCCTGAAGCCAGCTTGCTGTGGATCAGACAGGGGTCTATTTTTTCCATAATTCTATGCAAAATAAGTCCCTCCAGGACTTTGTAGAGGTGGCACAACAGGGAGATTGCTCTGTAGCTTTTTGGGTCATTACGGTCTTTGCCTGGCTTCAGGATGGCGATGACTCTTGCTTTCCTCCAGATTTTGGGGATCTGACAGGATGCCGTGCAGTTGTTCATCAGCTCCAGCAGCCAGCGCCTTGCCTTTGGGCCAAAGTTCTTGATTTGTTCCATCCGTAGGTCATCCAGGCCAGCTGTTTTGCCATTCTTGCATTTATGGAGAGCCATGTCCAATTCAGTAGATGTAAAGGGTTCATGGAGGTTGTTGTTCTCAATCTCTGGTTGTCTGGCTATTGGTTTCTTTCCTACTTTGGTGGCAAGGTTGGGTTTCCCATTCTTCAAGAGTTGGTGTGCTATCTGATCTGCCTTTATGTTGGCATGGGTATTAGTTTGTGAGGGGTCGTTGCTCAGCCGTCTTAGCAACCTCCACGCCTTCTGGCTGCTCCTGCCCATGTCGACCTCTGTGATCAGCTTGATCCACTGTTCTTTCTTGGCTTCAGAGATGGAGGACACAATGTTCTGCGCTGCCTGAAGAGTCTGCCGGGGTGGGGGAGGGAGAATTACAACATTGTCACTGCTCTGCTAGCCTCTTAGATCCATCGTCAGTGAGGGTCACATTGGTCTCTGGAAGTGGGAGCCAATAGGACAGCTGCCGTAAACATACACCGCCAACCACGTACATACATATGTTTGTCATGATGAAGATGAATGTGTACACACACAGCGATGCGGAAGCCTTTTCCCCTTGACCAAGGAGCAAACTCGTATCAATGTTTGTAGAAAAGAATGTCCAGTTGTTCTCCTTAAGCCGCAAGCCTTCCAGAACTCCAATCTCCTTCCAATGTGACTGAACTCCTTCAACACCTCCAAACACACCACACTCCTCCAACAACTCACTTCTCCACAACCTATTTCTCCAACACAACCCACACCCAGGAGTAGTACTTTTGCTCCTTTATTCCCATAGCAGCTGCCCCACCCTGGCTGCAACCACACAACGTTAGCCAAGTGGTTTGGCTCACTTTCCTTGTTGCCTTGGTCATAGAATCCTAGAGTGGGAAGAGACCTCCTGGGCCATCATCCAGTCCAACCCCATTCTGCCAAGAAGCAGGAATATTGCATTCAAAGCACCCCTGACAGATGGCCATCCAGCCTCTGTTTCAAAGCTTCCAAAGAAGGAGCCTCCACCACCTTCTGGGGCAGAGAGTTCCACTGCTGAACGGCTCTCACAGTCAGGAAGTTCTTCCTCGTGTTCAGGTGGAATCTCCTCTCTTGTACTTTGGTCCTTACATCACTTATTACTTAAGAGATGAACTCTAACAATGTTCATTTATTATATACCAGGTTGGGTACCCAGAGATACCCAGGTTATTTGAAAAAGACATTATTCCTTTGGGATGTTAGGCAATATCACTTAGGTAATTGGTAACACTGTTTATTAGAAAGAAGCAAGTCTTTGCACTTTTTAATGAATGCTGTCATTAGAAAATACATAAGGAGGTGGGTGAACTACAATTCCCAAAGTTGCAGGGCAACTCTCCCCAAACTCTGTCAATATCCACAGTTGGCCATGTTGGATGTGTGTGCCAAATTTGGTCCGGATCCGTCATCGGCTGGATTCAGTGTCTCTGGATAAAGGTGAACTACAACTTCCATATTCCAAGGTCAATTACAACAATGTCCATTCAGTGATGCCCGGGTTATTTGAAAAAGGCATTGTTTGTTTTTGAGAGTTAGGTCATGTCTTCGTCATTGGCTGGGTTCAGTGTTCTCCGAGTACAAATGAACTACAACTCCCATATGCCAAGGTCAGTCACCCCCAAACCCTTGGGCACATGCTCCCTGCACCGCCCCCCTTTCCCTGCAAACTTGCCAACACCGGGAAAGGGACATTCTCCCGCATTGGCAAACGCACGGGGGGAGAGGGCTTGTGCCGAGCGCACTTCCAGCATCGGCCCTCTTCCTCCGCATGCAAGCGGGTGGGGAAGAGTGCCGGTGGAGGGCGCGCACTCCCTCCACCAGCAAATGCAAATGCTCAGGGAACAAGGCCACCACTGGGGTGCTTCATGGACGCACTGTGCGACTGTGGGTCTCTCCCGGAGGCTGGGCTTGCACCCCTCTGCGGGCCAGCAAGGAGTCCCTCTTCTCAGCTGTGCCTCCAAGCAGTGGGAGAGAGTCCAGTGATGTGGATGTAGAGCCGAAGCGACTGGAGGTACTGCAAATCCCATCACCTGTTCCACATCCTCCCCCAAACCCCTCAAGTATTTTGTGGAGCTCAGAATGCTCTTTGATGGCTAGTGAACTATAAATCCAGACAACTGCAACTCCCAAATGTCAGGTTCTGTTTTCCCCAAACTCCACCAGTGTTTAGATTTGGGCATATTGAGTATTTGTGCCAAGTTTGGTCCAGATCCACAGTCGTTTGGGTTCAAGGTGCTCTCCAGATGTAGGTGGAGGGGTCTTTTCCTAACCCCCTCCAGTATTTCCTCGTCGTCATGGGGGTTCTGTGTGCCAAGTTTGCTCCAGGTCGGTAATTCGTGGGAGGTCTCAGTGGTCTGTGGAAGTCAGAGCTGAATCAGTTGAAGGTACTGGCAATCCCATTCTCAGCTGTCCATACTCCCCAAACATATTGTTTTTGTGATTAATCACTATGCTTTAAGTATGTTCAATTTGCAACAATGAAAATGCGTCCTGCATAACCGATATTTACATTATGATTCAGAACAGTAGCAGTTATGAAGTTTGTTGTTGTTTATTCATTCAGTCGCTTCCGACTCTTCGTGACCTCATGGACCAGCCCACGCCAGAGCTCCCTGTCGGCAGTCACCACCCCCAGGGTCTCCTTCAGAGTCAAGCCAGTCCCTTCAAGGATGCCATCCATCCGCCTCGCCCTTGGTCGGCCCCTCTTCCTTTTTCCTTCCATTTCCCCCAGCATGGCCGATGGTAATTTTGTCACCGCCAATTGTGTTTAAGTGCAGGCCAAGGTCTTGAGGCACTGCACCCAGTGTGCTGATCACCACTGGGACCACCTTTACTGGTTTGTGCCAGGGTCTTTGCAGTTCGATCTTCAAATCCTCATATTGTGTCAGCTTTTCCAGTTGTTTCTCTTCAATCCGGTTGTCGCCTGGGATGGCAACATCGACAATCCATACTTTGTTTTTTAACACGATCGTGAGGTCAGGGGTATTGTGCTCCAAAACTCTGTCTGAATCCGGAAGTCCCAGAGTACCTTGATGTGTCCATGCTCTGTAACTTTTTCCGGCTTGTGAGCTTGTTATCGAGCTCTTTTGGAGGGGCGGGACGAGCGCTCACAATGGGGAGAGGATGGGTTTAGGCCGGCCAGCTGATGGAATGTGATTTCTTTGTTTGGGGCTGGCTAGGTGTGACTGCAGTAATCAAAGGTTTTCCTGTTTGGAATGGTTTTGGGGGAAGAGAATATTTGGCCAGACAGTGGACCCCAAGGGAATCAACACGGCCCGGATAATGTTTCAACCAATTCTTTTGTCCAAGTTTCTGTTGACCTTCTCCTCAGACTAGTCTGCTCTGAAGGCGAGAGGAAAAGGATCAACAGCTTTTGTCTCATGCCGATGAATTAATCAGGAAGGATTTCGGGGGGGGGGGGGACAGAGGATTTCCCCCCGGGCATCACAGTAATCTTCAGGTCACTCTTTTGTGGGGCAAGGGTCAGCAGGAAAGGCGGGAAAGGGGAACACAGTACATTTCATACAACATTTTTGGTTATTTTTCATATGGCAAACCCCATCCCCATCCCAGGAATTTTATTATAATATTTGATCTTTATTTTAGAGGCAAATGGGAGACTTCATAGTCCTTGGGTGGAGATGCGCGGGAGCGGAGGCTGCTTCCAATTCAGGGCAAGCATTTCCAGAAAGTTTGTGTCCAGGATGGTGGCAAACAGTTCAGTTTATGAAGCATAAAGTCAGTAAGGGAAGGCAGAAGTCCCAAGATCTAGCCATTTCCCAAAAAGCCTTGTGGGGTCCTTGTTGTTGTCAGTGTCTTGGCAATGTGGCCAAGACTTAACCCTTGTTGTGTAGTCTGGTGCCCTTGCCCTTAATTATGAGGGGGGTGGGGGGTGGTGCCTGATATCAAGCTCACCAGTTCTTTGTTGCGGGCAATGGCATTTGTCGGAACCCAGAAGCCTTAAAGAGCCAGACTCGGGAGTCTGTCCAAAAGAAACAGTTTAATGAATCAAACAAAAGGACTCAGAGACACTTACTTCAGTGCCTCTGGACAAAACTCAAAAGCAGCTTTGTTTCTTTTTTTTTGTTTTTTTTTATTTTTTTTTTTATAGATTTTTAGTGTGCATTTTAATTATTACAGTAATACGGATTAAAACAGTTTTTCCCAGGAATGTCCAAGGAGAGAGAAGCCTTCTGTTCGGCTAACGTTTTCGCGATGTTGCTCGGGAGTGCGTGATAGTTTGAGTGATGATGACAAAGGTACTGGAAGGCTTCCTCACGATGCAACACACGACGGGGCTTGGAACCACTCACTGTGCAGTTTCACTTGCGTCTGTAGTGAAAGCGTTCCGGTAAAAAACAAATTCAAGTGAAGTAGAGTGGGACGCGGGGTGGGCTCACAACAGGCAGTCCTTAGGCCCGGGCACCGGAACCGGGTGTTGGGGTGCGCCGCGAGGTTGGTGTACGGTGGTGTGGTGTACGTGTATATCGACTGGCGACGCATGGGCCCCCCGCAAACGACTCCCTTGGCCTGCCAACTGCACTCAGCCGGAGAGGTGACAGCAGCTTCATGCCAAGTTGTCACTTAATTGGAAGAAAGGAAGAAACTGGTGAAATGTGCTCCAGCAGGTAGCTCAATAATAAGACTGCACTCAGCCTTTCTTTGCTTTCCCTTCTCCCTACATTGTGACATTCCCCTAATAAAGCACTTGAAACTTGCAACATTTAATCTTTCCGCTTGATACTTTTGTATCTTTCCTGCCTCAGACTAATTCAACATTAAAATAACCCTTTTCCCAGGCTCCAGAGGGCCGTGGGCCTGCGGGGAGGTGCCTCCAGGCACCCCCCGGACCAAGGATCTGTGTTCGCCCAATTCGCGGATACTGAAACCGCCATTTTGGACCCCAGTAACCACTAAAACAGTAATATGGCGGATCGGCGCCGTTCTAATTTTGTATTTTTCTGCCATTAATTCTAAGACTAACTGCTATCTTGCTTTCCTCATTTTTGGGCCCCTGCGCTCGGGGAATAATCGTTTTGTTTAAAGTATTATTATTAGACAGCAAACAGCTGATTGCCAAAACTCTGCTGGCTCGGTGAAAGCAGCCTGTTATTTCCTTGCTACCACTCATTCCTACTCGTGCCCTGCCATCAGGGGCTTGTTGTGGGCACCCACAGGAGGACCCGGAGAAGCAGCCAGGCCGGCCCCCGGCCCCAGCGCGGAAGATCTAGTTCGCCAAGGGCCGAACTATGGATTCTGTTGCTTCCTGACCCAGCGCACATAACTGGGTTCCTGTTTCCTCTTTGTGAATTCTCTGACTTGTGCACTGGACTATGGACTCTGCTACCACCCAACCCAGCGCCCATCACTGGACTTCTGCCTTCTCTTATTGACTCTCTGCATCATGAACTTCTTCCACATCCCTGGCCACGAACTTCCTTCTGGTGCTTGCCTTGAGAAGCAAGCAGCCTCCGTTTCCACGCACCTTTGCCAAAGGACTATGAGATCTCCAGTTTGCATTATAATAAAGATCCAATATTGTAATAAACCATTGCTGGGGATGGGGAGGGGATTGCCTTATGAAATGTATGAGATATATGAAATGTATGTAATAGAATGAAATGTACTCTGGTTCCCCTTCCCTGCTTTTCCTCCCTGACCCTTTGCCCCCAGAAGGAATGTGACCTGGGATTACTGCTAAGAGGAAATCCTTTGTCCTCTCGAAACTGTTCATATCTACATCTGCATGGGCCGCATGATTGATCCTTCCTCAAACTGGCTTTCAGAGCAGACAGCCTAGGGCGGGAAGGGTCAACAGAAACTTAGGAAAAAAGATTGATTAACTCAATTTTTGGTATTTGTTGATCCCCCTCTTTTCACGAGGTCCCGAGGTCCGAATACCATTGAAAAGGCTCCCTTTCACACTTCCTTCCAAATCCCATCATCAGATCAGGAAACCCATTGTTCCCCTACTTGTCCCCCCCCCCGCCGTGAGGACAAAGCCTCACATTCCAGCTGGTGAATGCCCCCTGGGGCTCACCACTTCCTCTGGGCTGTCAAACTCCGTCCCGCCTCCTGGCTGCTGATTGGACCATCTTCGGAGGCGCTAGGAGGGCGCCGATTGGCCCCCTAGAGGCAGCAGAGCTCACTGATTGGACAGGAGGCGGGACGCACAGCCAAGCCTCCTCCCAGCTGTTCCGCGGCCAGCCAATCAGGGCGAAGCCGGCCGGCAGAGGGCGGGCGGGATTTTTGAAAATGTTTCCTTTGTCTGTACACTATAAAAATGCCTGTAAAACTCAGTAAAACCATGCTTGCAGTGGAATGATTCCTGCAATGCATCTGATCTCAGCTGAATCACAATAAACGCCTCGGTCACTGAACCTCTTCAGCCTCCGGTGGGATTAATTCTTAATATTTTTCGTTCTTTGGATTGGCTTTCGCTGGCTGCTCACCGAGGTCAACGGACCCCTTTAGCGGTCTTCAGGGATCTCTCCCGCTGGGAGACCCTCCAAGAGGGCTCGATATCAGTGGTGTTCCTATTACTTTTACTATTAGGATGGCAAAGGCTGGGATCCTCTCCTGAAATGCTGTCAGTGTGTGTGTGGTCCAATGCCCGCCCATTCCTGAGAGAGAGAGAGAGAGGCATGCCATAGAGCAGGGGCCCTCAAACTAAGGCCCGGGGGCCGGATGCGGCCCTCCAAGGTCATTTACCCGGCCCTCGCTCAGGGTCAACCTAAGTCTGAAAAGACTTGAAAGCACACAACAACAACAACAACAACACTCCATGAGCCAAAAGCAAGCCCACACTTCCCATTGAGATACTAATAAGTTTACACTTGTTTAAATTGTTCTTCATTTTAATTATTGTGTTGTTTTCAAGTGTCTTTTGCACTGCAAATAAGAGATGTGCAGAGTGTGCATAGGGATTCATTCATTCATGGTTGGTTTTCCACAGTCTGAGGGGCTGCGGCCAGCTGGCCCTCTGCTCACAAAGTGTGTGTGCCCTTCTGCCACAGAACAGGGACACGCCCACGCCCACGGCCCCCTCCGCTCTCCTTCCCGCCTCCATTCAGCCCCCCCCCCCGCCTTGGCCGCCTCCTCCGGAAGTGAGCAGCTCAGAGGAAGCCCCTCTAGGAGCGCAGTCCTCTCCTCTCCCGGGACTTCCGCCCGGGCCAGACATGGCGGACGCAGGCAGGCAGGCAGGCGCCCAAAGAGGGGCGGGGCTTGGCGGTATAGGCGGAGGGAACGGGAGCCCGAGAGGGACAAAGCGAGAGAGAGAGCGAGAGAGAGAGAGCGAGAGAGAGGACGCCAGGCGAGTCTTTCCGTGGTTGGTTCATCGCATCGCTGTGTTCCTATTTCATGACCGTCTGTTTGTGAATCGTGGAGAGAGAGAGAGAGAGAGAGAGGGAGGGAGGGGGGGGGCTGCGGGGATCCTTCTCTCCGCGCGTGGTTGTGGGGATCTTCCCTCGCCCGCGTTTCCGAGTGTGTTTTGGAGTATTCCTGCCAAGAGGCGGAGGGAGGGAGGGGGGGGGGCGGGGGGCTCTTCTGGACTCGTGTGCTGAGCCCTGAGAGGGAGGGAGGGAGGGGGGGAGAGGGGGCGCGTGCGAGGCCGGCCGGGAAGGGCGGAGGGGGAGGCGGTCCCGGGGCCGGATGCCAGGCGGGCGGGCGGGGGGGGGGGGGGCGGCCGAGGGGACGGGCCCCCCCCCCCCCCCCCCCCCCCCTGTATGTCTAAAGTAATTAAAATACAGTAGGTTGACCTCCCTCTTATACTTATACTTGTATACCGCCGCCGTTTCTCAGCCTGGGCCAGGGTCTCTCCACCCCCCCCGCCCCCTCCTGCGGGCCCCTCGGCTGGCGGAACCCCCCCCCCCCCCCCCCCCCCCCCCCCCCGTGGTGCCCCCCCCCCCCCACAGCATGATTGATTCTTGTTGTGACTTCACCCCTGTAATTCTGCCCATGACATGGACCGTCATGTGAATATCTGATAGGCAGGGTGTATTTTCACTCACGGATCCCAGTTTGGCACAAATGCCCATTATTGTTGTTATTATTAGTATTATCCCCCCCCTCCCCCCCCCCCCCCCCCCCCCCCCCCCCCCCCCCGCTAGCATCTCCTGAAGGGCTCACACAAGCCAAGGCCTCAACACACAACATAACAATACAACACCTGAAGCAAATTAAAAAACAGTTAAGGCAATATTAAACAACAAACAATACACCAGGACACAATGAAACTGGGCGGGGCCAGAGCGATGGGTGCAGGGTGAAAAGTGCTGGCGTGACAGGTGAGATGTCAGGATTCCGGGGCGAGTGCAGAGTGCAGCCGTCTTAATTCCGATAAAGTGCTTCTGGGAATGTTGGAGTTTTCCTATTCTGGGAAGGCACATCGGAACAGCCAGGTCTTCAAGTTCTTCCTAAAGACTGCCAATGTAGGGGCCTGTCTAATGTCTTTGGGGAGGGCGTTCCAGAGTCGGGGGGCCACCACAGAAAAGGCCCTGTCTCGCATCCCCACCAGACGCGCCTGCGACACTGGCGGAATCACGAGCAGGGCCTCTCCGGATGAACGAAGTGAGCGTGTGGGTTCATAAACGGAGATGCGGTCACGCAGGTAGGGTGGTCCCAAATTTGAAACCACCAAGCATATGCCCAAATTTGAATACTGGTAGGGTTGGGGGGGGTTGATTTTGTCATTTGGGAGTTGTAGTTGCTGGGATTTAGGGTTCATTTAAATTAAGAGAGCATTCTGAACTCCACCAACGAGGCAAATGACCCAGACCTGGCACACAGGACTCCCATGCCCAACAGAAAACGTGGGAGCTGTAGTTCACCCACATCCAGAGAGCACTGTGGACTCAAACAATGATGGATGAGGACCAAACTTGGCGTGAATACTCAATATGCCCAACTAGGAACACAGATGGAGCTTGAGGGAATAGACCTTGGCATTTGGGAGTTGTAGTTGCTGGGATTTATAGTTTGCCTGCAATCAAAGAGCATTCTGAAGCCCACCAATGATACAGTTGGGCCAAACTTCCCACCCAGAACCCCCACGACCACCAGAATATACTGTGTTTTCAGATGGTCTTTGGCGACCCCTCTGACACCCCCTCGTGACCCCCCCCAAGGGTCCTGACCCCCAGGTTGAGAAACACTGCCGTACACACTTCAGGGCCAAAGGGCCTCCCTCTTCCCTGGCCGCTATCTTAAGGTACCCCACCGTTCTCTGATGTCCCCCCAATAAATATAAACCGCGTTGAGTGGAGTGCTGCCGCCGCCGCCGTGCAAAGCGAAGGAAGGAATGCGCCAGGCGAGGGCGGTCCGGGTCTCTTGGCCGCCTTTTCTGTTCCTTCAAAGAAGAGGCGAGAAAGGAGAGAGACTTGGCGTAACGTAACACAGTCGCTCTTGGTTGATTGGCTTCCTTTGTATAACAAAAGCGTGGTGGTTCCAGAAGTCTGTATGCTTGGTGGTTGCAAATGAGGTCAATGTTCTTTCATTAAGACATTACAAAACAACGCAATGGAGGGGACGTGGTTTTAAAAAGGGAATTTTCAGGGATCCTCCCAATGCCCTTACGTCCTGATTCACTTCCGTATTGGCCTAGTTCTGCAGGAGGCCTCCGTTCACAGAAAATGCGGGTTGTTTGAGAAATCAGCGCTCCAAAGAAGAAGGGACTCTCCAAGGAGAACAGCCCAGCCGGACAAAGCCAGCTAGCACGTGGCTAGTCAGAACCCCCCAGTCGCTCTGGAGCCATGTTTGCCAGAGACTAGCAGAGAAGATACAGTCACGGTCAGAGAACTATAGTTGTGCCATTGTTAGGTCTCACGTGTGCTATAATGTCAATCAAAATCATAAACAACAAATGAACATATACAGTGGTATAGCTGGCTTAGACCAATGAAATGATTTGTCTTTGGGAACCAATGAAAATGCATATTCCATTTACTATGGAATGGGGGGGGGGCCTCCTCCTGCGGCCAATGGGCTCCACCAGCACTCCCTCGTCATTGGTTGCTAGGGAGACGCCCTTGAGAACAGATAGAAGAGCTTTGTTGTTGTTGTGCTTTGCAAAACGAAATTGAATGCTTTCTCCAGCACACACCACAAAACAACACACCCACCCCTCCACGCTCCCACCACCACTGCACAGCCCCCAATGCCACATGAGTGCAAAGCCACAGGGTTCAGCATGGCTCTAGGATAAAAGCGGTCTCTCTTTAGGGAGGTAGTCCAGAGGTGGGGGGCAACCACAGAGAAGGCCCTGTCTCGTTCCCACCAGCCGTGCTTGAAATGGGGGTGGGACTGAGAGCAGGGCCTCCTCCACTGACCGCACTGCCCGAGCTGGTTTGTAAGAGAAGATGCGATTGGTCAAGTAGCCTGGACCCGAGCCATTTAGGGCTTTAAAGGCAATGACAAACACTTTATATTTAGCCAGGAAGCAGACCGGCAGCCGGTGGAGCTGCCATAACATAGGAGTGGATCTCTCCCTTTACGGGGCTCCAGTTAGTAATCTGGCTGCCGATCTCTGGACCAAGTGAAGCTTCCGAACTGTCTTCAAAGGCAGCCCCACGTAGAGAGTGTTGCAGTAGTCTAAGCGGGATGTGACTAAGGTGTGGACTACTATGGCCAGATCTGTGTCTCAAGGTATGGGCACAGCTGGCACACAAGTTTTAATTGTGCGAAGACGCTCCTGGCCACCGCCGATACCTGGCGTTCCAGGGTCAGCAATGAGTCCAGGACCACCCCCAGAAGGCAGGCCTGCGTCTTCAGGGGGAGTGTGACCCGTCCAACACAGGCTGTAATCCCACACCCCGATCCACCTTCCAACTGACCAGGAGTACCTCTGTCTTGTCTGGATTTCATAGAATCCTAGAATCCAAGAGTTGGAAGAGACCTCCTGGGCCTTCATCCAGTCCAACCCCATTCTGCCAAGAAGCAGGAATATTGCATTCAAAGCACCCCTGACAGATGGCCATACAGCCTCTGCTTAAAAGCTTCCAAAGAAGGAGCCTCCACCACACTCCGGGGCAGAGAGTTCCACTGCTGAACGGCTCTCACAGTCAGGAAGTTCTTCCTCGTGTTCAGACGGAATCTCCTCTCTTGTAGTTTGAAGCCATTGTTCCCTTGCGTCCTAGTCTCCAGGGAAGCAGAAAACAAGCTTGCTCCCTCCTCCTCCCTGTGGCTTCCTCTCACATATTTATACATGGCTATCATCATATCTCCTCTCAGCCTTCTCTTCTTCAGGCTAAACATGCCCAGCTCCTTAAGCCGCTCCTCATAGGGCTTGTTCTTTAGACCCTTGATCATTTTAGTCGCCCTCCTCTGGACACATTCCAGCTTGTCAATATCTCTCTTGAATTGTGGTGCCCAGAATTGGACACAATATTCCAGATGTGGTCTAATTTAAGTTCAACTTGTTAGCCCTCGACAGGCCTTTGAACTCTGATATTGTTGTTTTTAAATTGTTTTAAATTGTGTTAGATTTTAGCCTGTTCTTGTAAGCCGCTCCGAGCCCCAGGGGAGTGGAGGCATAGAAGTTCGAATAATAAATAAATAAATAAGTAAAGTCCTGATTCACTGATGACAGGGACCCGTTTAGGGGCAGAACTGCGTCCTTGGCACGAGGCGGAAAGGAGTAATAGAGTTGGGCGTCATCTGCATACATTTGGCACCGAACTCCAAAACCCCAGATGATCTCTCCCAGCGGTTTCAGGTAAATGTTAAACAGCATGGGGGACAGAACTGACCCCCGAGGGAGCCCACAGGCCAAGAAGGACTGGAGCCCCTGTGAAACACTGGCCCCGAGCCCCATCCTGACGAGGTTCCCATGGTCAAGGGTCCTGAAAGCCGTGGAGAGGTCCAGGAGAAGCAGCAGGGACACTCTCCCCCGTCTGGTCCTCTTGGTAGACCACCCAACAAGGCGGCCAATGCCGTTTCTGTCCCATGGCCAGGCCTGAAACCAGGCGGAGATGGATCCAGATAATCAGGTTCATCCAAGAACCTTTGGAGTTGTGAGGCCACCGCCTCCTCCAGAACCTTTCCCAGAAGGACTGGCCTGTAGTTGTTAAGTGCTGGTTTCTTCGGAAAGGTGTCTTGCCATTGCCTCCTTGACGACGCTTGGCATTACTCCTTGGGTTGAGGCATTTGCCAGCACCTTCGCCCTCTCTGCCAGCCCCCCCCCCCCCCCCCCCCGGGGCCCATTTTGTAAGCCAGGAATGGCAAGAAGGGTGTGGAGAACACGTGGTCGCCTCCTTTTCTCCCAAGACCTTGTCCACGTCCTCGGGCTGCACAAGTTGAAACAAGGACAAGCAGAGGCCTCAGTTGCACCCACAGACACTGTGTTAACACTGACGCCTAAATCAGAATGAATCTGAGTGAATTGTCGAAGGCTTTCATGGCCGGGATCACTGGGTTGTTGTAGGTTTTTTCGGGCTATATGGCCATGTTCTAGAGGCATTCTCTCCTGACGTTTCACCTGCATCTATGGCAAGCATCCTCAGAGGTAATGAGGTCTGTTGGAACTAGAAAAATGAGTTTATATATCTGTGGAATGACCAGGGTGGGACAAAGAACTCTTGTCTGTTGGAGGGAGGTGTGAATGTTTCAACCAACCACCTTGATTAGCATTTGATGGCCTGGCAGTTTTTTGGTGTGCCTTGTTAGTGCCTGGGCGAATCTTTTGTTGAGAGGTGATTAGCTGTCCCTGATTGTTTCCTCTCTGTTGTTTTGCTGTTGTAATTATAGTTTTTTATTGCTGTGGAATAGGCTTTTAAATAAGCTCTAGAGACCGTGCTCGGTCAGATTGGCTGCTATTTCTGCGCCTGTGCTGCTCTAGTTTCTGTCTCACTTGCTTCATGGCCGCCGGCTCCTTGTTGAACCATGGAGCTGACTTGGCTTTGTTTTGCGAAAGAAAATGCTGGGGAGCGATGGTGTCCTCTGCCCCGGCCACCTCCTTATTGCAGAGGTCAGTCAGAACTTGGACAGAATCACCTGACGGCGAGGCAGGAAAGTTCCCAAGAGCCATCAGGCATCCATCCGGATCCATCAGCCTCCTGGGTCGGGCCTTCCTAATTGGTTCTCCACCCCGGCAGAGGTTTCGCGCCCCAGTGAGTCTAAACCTGGAATGTTGTATCCAGAGGAAGGCGACTCAAATGATCAGGGGTCTGGAGAACAAGCCCTATGAAGAACGGTTTAAAGAGCTGGGCATGTTTAGCCTGAAGAAGAGAAGGCGGAGAGGAGACATGATGAGGGCCATGTATAAATATGTGAGAGGAAGACACAGGGAGGAGGAGGAGGGAGCAAGCTTCCTTTCGGCTTCCCTGGAGACTAGGACGCAATGGGACAATGGCTTCAAACCACAAGAGAGGAGATTCCATCTGAACATGAGGAAGAACTTCCTGACTGTGAGAGTCGTTCAGGAGTGGAACTCTCTGCCCCGGAGGGAGTGTGGTGGAGGCTCCTTCCTTGGAGGCTTTAAAATAGAGGCCGGATGGCCATCTGTCGGGGATGCTTTGAATGCAATTTTCCTGCTTCTTGGTAGAATGGGGTTGGACTGGATGATGGCCCATGAGGTCTCTTCCAACTCTCGGATTCTATGAAAGGTGGCCTTTAGATTTGCATAAATGTAGTTATAATGAAATGAGCATTTCTAAGGAATGAATGTGTGAATGCATGGAGAGGAGCAGAAGAAACAGGCTTGGAGAATGCAACATGGAGTTCACGCAAAGCATGATGTGGGTCGGATTTGGCAGACGAAGAGAGGAAGCAGTAAGGCAAAGCTGAACAACAATGGACAATGAGGTGTGCAGCCAAGCATGTAAGGCATGTGTAAGGAGGTGCCTCATAAGTCTTACTTAGGCGATCACTCGTTCTCCGAGTAGGATTGTCTTCTGGCGGTGGGTCAGGAGGTGGCTGTGGAGCCCTATTCTTGCTCTGCATCTTCTCCCGCAGTGAGGGCATCGGTTTCCAGGTGGAAGGCGGTCTCGGTCGGGGTTGGCTTGACGTGCCTTCCTCTTGGCACGTTTCTCTCTTTCACCCTCCAATCGTGCCTCCTCAAATTCGACAGCACTGCTGGACACAGCTGACCTCCTGCTGGAGCACTCAAGGCTTCTCAGTTCCCAGTGTCTATGCCAGAGTTTTTAAGGTTGGCTTTGGGCCCATCTTTCAATCTCTTTTCCTGTCCTGCAACATTCCGTTTTCCATTCATGAGTTCGGAGTAGAGCAACTGCTTTGGGAGGAGACGGTAGTCGGGCATCTGGACAACATGGCGGTCCAGCAGTTGATGGTGGAGGACCATCACTTCAATGCTGGTGGTCTTTGCTTCCTCCAGCACGCTGACATTTCCCTGCCTGTCTTCCCAAGAGATTTGCAGGATTTTCCGGAGGCAGCGCTGATGGAATTGTTCCAGGAGTTACGTATGATGTCTGTAGACAGTCCACATCTTGCAGGCGTATATTAGGGTTGGGAGGACAATAGCTTTATAC
Organism: Anolis sagrei ordinatus; assembly: GCF_025583915.1. Classification (NCBI taxonomy): domain Eukaryota; kingdom Metazoa; phylum Chordata; class Lepidosauria; order Squamata; family Anolidae; genus Anolis; species Anolis sagrei. The sequence continues at coordinate 312,157,597 of NW_026845477.1, read as the reverse complement.
ATAAGCACCTTGGTCTCCCTACGGATGTCCCGGTCCTCAAACACTCTCTGCTTCATTCGGAAAAATGCTGCACTCGCAGAGCTCAGGCGGTGTTGTATTTCAGAGTCAATGTTGACTTTGGTGGAGAGGTGGCTGCCAAGGGAGCAGAAATGGTCAACATTTTCTAATGTTACACCTTTAAGCTGCATTTCTGGCATTGGAGAGGGGTTGGCTGGTGAGTGCTGGAAGAGCACTTTGGTTTTCTCGATGTTCAGTGACAGGCCGAACTTCTCGTGTGCTTCTGCGAAAGTGTTCAGAGTGGTGCAATTGATTTTTTGGTCCTTCAGGAGTGTGGTTCCACCTGATGAGCGTAGAGGCTGTATGCCATGGTTTCTTGGTCCATAGATGACCTTTGTGGCTTTGAAGAATCCCTGAGCATCATGGGTATCTGCCAGGTGTTGGATTTCTTCGGCCTTCTTTGTCCACCAGATGTTCTTGAGTTCTCTTGTCCTTCTTTGGACCTCAGCTTTTGTGCTGGCGTAGATCTTTTTCTTAGCAGCACAGTTGATCTCTCTCTGCCATGTTTGGAAGGCTTTCCTTTTCTTGTCAATTAGCTGTTGGATCTCGTTGCATGCTTCCTGATCCGCAGCAACGGGAACGTCCACACCTTCTCAGAGAAAACTGATCACCTTCGCTGGGGAAGGCCTGTGTGTGTGGGAATATGTGTGAATGTTTGGAATGCGTGCACGAGAGCTGTCTCTTGATGTGATTCTGATGAGATTCTATGGTGATGGTATTTCAATAAATGTAACATGAATAGTGTTAAAACCAAATTTGGTCTCTGAAGTGTCTCATTGATCTAAGCTGCCTTACTATTCCTTGAGAACTCTGCTCAAAAGAACAGGAACCTTTTGCTGTTCATAACACATTTAGCACATCACTGAAGTACATTATCCAGAATGAATCATTGACTCTGTTCTGTTACTTAAACCACATTTGGGATTGACCCAATAAATTCAGTGTGACCCTCTAAGATAGGAAATGGTTCCCCTTCCTTCCTTCCTTCCTTCCTTCCTTCCTTCCTTCCTTCCTTCCTTCCTTCCTTCCGCCCTTATTTGGCCTTCCTTATCTCACTCTCCCTGTCCTTTTCTTCCAGCCATTTTATTATCATCATCCTTTCCTTTCTTCTGTCCTTACTACATACTTCCTTAAACCCACCGGTCTTTCTCTCCCTCATTCCTTCCTAACTTCTTTTCTTCCTTCCTTCGCTGTCATGTGTTTATTGAATCATCTTTGAACCTTTGTCTCTTATGTTCCCTCAGAACATCTGAATTTGTTCCTTGTTCATGAATCTCTGGTGGCCTTTTAAGGCTTCTGTGTACATCCTTGAGACACTTCATGCCTCTATTTCTTGGTATTTCCATTGTCAACATGATCCACGAGGGGAAAAGAGGATAATGTTGGAGGCAAAGGAGGTTTGGGGCTTCGTGTTTAACCTTTTACTTCTTCTTTCTTGACCAGGAACATGAATCATAGATGGAGGTTCGGTGGTGTCACCCCTTCCATGATGAGAAACAAACCCACTTCCAGCAGGAATTGAAGAATTTGGAAACTAAAGTGTAGTAAGAACACAAATCAAATAGGAAAAAGAAATCATTTCAAGGCGAATTCTTAAACTCAATTTAGATCAGAAAGGGGAAAACAAGAGTCAAGTGTCCATATTGCAATTATATGAACATAACACTACTGACATGGAAGAGAAAGCATATAAATGTATTGAATGTGGAAAGAGCTTTAAACAGCAAGGAAATCTGAAGACACATCAAAGGTCTCACACTGGGGAGAAACCCTATAAATGCCTGGAGTGTGGACAGAGCTTCACTCATAGTGGAAATCTACGTACACATCAAAGGACTCACACTGGGGAGAAACCCTATACATGCCTGGAGTGTGGAAAGAGCTTCACTCATAGTGGAAATCTACAATTACATCAAAGAACTCACACTGGGGAGAAACCCTATACATGCCTGGAGTGTGGACAGAGCTTCACTCGGAGTGGAACTCTACATTCACATCAAAGAACTCACACTGGGGAGAAACCCTATAAATGCCTGGAGTGTGGACAGAGCTTCACTCGGAGTGGGCATCTGCGTTCACATCAAAGAACTCACACTGGGGAGAAACCCTATACATGCCTGGAGTGTGGAAAGAGCTTCACTGAGAGTGGAGACCTACGCTCACATCAAAGGACTCATACTGGGGAAAAGCGCTATACATGCTTGGAGTGTGGACAGACCTTCACTCATAGTGGAAATCTACATTTACATCGAAGAACTCACACTGGGGAGAAACCCTATACATGCTTGGAGTGTGGACAGAGCTTCACTCAGAAAGGACATCTACGCTCACATGAAAGGACTCACACTGGGGAGAAACCCTATACATGTCTGGAGTGCGGAAGGAGCTTCACTCAGCGTGGAGACCTACGCTCACATCAAAGGACTCACACTGGGGAAAAACCCTATACATGCTTGGAGTGTGGACAGAGCTTCACTCAGAGTGGACATCTACATTTACATCATAGGACTCACACGGGGGAGAAACCATATACATGCCTGGAGTGTGGAAAGAGCTTCGTTCAGAGTGGAGAGCTACTCTCACATCAAAGAACTCACACTGGAGAAAAACCATATAAATGCCTGGAGTGTGGACAGGGCTTCACTCATAGTGGAAATCTACATTCACATCAAAGAACACACACTGGGGAGAAACCCTATACATGCTTGGAATGTGGACAGAGCTTCACTCGGAGTGAAAATCTACGCTCACATCATAGGACTCACACTGGGGAGAAACCCTATCCATGCCTGGAGTGCGGAAAGAGTTTCACTCAGAGTGGAGACTTACGCGCACATCAAAGGACTCACACTGGGGAAAAACCCTATAAATGCCTGGAGTGTGGACAGAGCTTCACTCAGAGTGGAAGTCTAAGATCACATCAAAAGACTCACATGGGGGAGAAACCCTATAAATGCTCAGAGTGTGGACAGAGCTTCACTCAGAGGGCAAATCTACGTTCACATCAGAAGACTCACGCTGGGGAAGAACTCGATACATGCCTGGAAGGAAATTGTTAAGTTTACATTTACAATGACACCAGAGTTTTGTTTCTTAATAATGCTGAGTGATAATCTAGGAAGAAAATGTGTAACATTATTCAAATATATGATAACATTATGTAGAAATTTTTTTGAAAAAATAATCTGTTCCTGGTTTGAACGTTTCATTTCCTGTTTAATTGTGCAGCTCTTAGTGTGACTGTAGTTCTTATACTCCAGAAACATTTTTTGTGGCCGCCACAAACTGTGTTGAATTGGTTGAGATTCCATGAGATCTTCATTGAAAACTGTAGCAAAATGTGCTGCAGGATGTCCAGATAAAAACCATTTAAAAAGTTTTATAGAGTTAAATGTGTTAAAGGTATTGTCGAAGGCTTTCATGGTCAGAATCACTGGGTTGTTGTAGGTTGTTCGGGCTATATGGCCATGTTCTAGAAGCATTCTCTCCTGACGTTTTGCCTGCATCTATCTCAGGTACCCTCAGAGGCCGTGAGGATGCTTGCCATAAATGCAGGCGAAACGTCAGGAGAAAAATGCTTCTAGAACATGGCCATATAACCCGAACAACCTAAAACAACACAGTAAAATGTTTTATATAGTGTAATTGCAGCGATAATCCTTTATCATCAGAGATGGAACAAAATAGTTATTCCAACTCGAGGAAACTGACAGATAAAGATCTGCAGACTGGCACGGAGGGAGGAAGTGACTCTGCCGATTAAGGAGAAATCCCTGATCACTTTCAGGAAACACTGGAACCTTTTAATTGCTTTTTCATGGCAACACTAGGGTCTTGGGTCCAGTACAAGATTGGAATAGTGGAACAGTGATACCAAAGGCAGGCGTGTGTTTGTATAGATTGTCTAAATGGAGTGGAATGAAAAGGTGTAAAGACCATGGAGAGAGGTCTGTAGAACATCTGCTTGTTGGTTTCATAGTTTGTGTGTGTCTTTGGCTATGTAGGTGTGTATTTTGTTGGTGTGTTTGTTTCCTTTTTCGTTTTGTACTTTGTTGTAGTAGCTAGTTCGTTAACTGCCTAGTTTAACGTTATGCATTATAAAATTTCTGCTTCTTTTTGTGATACTGCTTTTTCCCTTTAAAAAATAAAAAGGTCAGAAATTTAGAAAGTTTAAGATGTCTGAGACGGGAGTGGCCGATACACTTGGTCCTAGACCATTACGGGGTTTGAGGCCTAATTGACGGTGCCGCGCAGCTCTGGAGCGGCTTGTTGTCCTTCCGTGGCGATTCTTACTCTTCTGCTTCGTGCCACGTCTACGCACGGTTTGGATCATCGTCTGTTGCTTCTCACATTCGTGTTTATTATTTCAATAAATCTTTAATCACCCTCTTTTGGATATGGTGAGTGATGTTATGTATTATCTGTCTTGTGTATAATGCGGCATTGAATTCTGCCAAGACGTGTGGAGTCCCCTCGGGGCGAGATGGAGCCAGATAGAAATCAGGTAAATAAATAAAGAAAAATAACTTGTCTTTGGTTTGCATTTCTATTTATCTTAATCCAGCATTTAAATACAATTGGCCCTTCATATTGTTTTGATTTTAGTTTTCATGGATATTACTGTTCATGACTTTGGAATCCATAATAAAATAGGGATTGTTTTCGAGTTTTGCGGTTTTATGCAAAATCACTCAAGGTTGTAAAAGAGCAAAAGGAAAGAAAATGTATTTAAAGGTTTGATACACAATATATATCGGTAAAATAAAGGTACTGTACTTTGTGTGTGCTAAATATGATCAACAGTATCTGGATTTCAGTAAGGCCTTCTTTGACAAGGTCCCCCACGACCTTCTGGCAAGGAAACTAGTCCAATGTGGGCGAGGCAAAACTACGGTGAGGTGGATCTGGAATTGGTTAAATGGACGAACGCAGAGGGTGATTCTCCCCAAGGCTTCCTCCTCTTCATCCCGGAAAGAAGTGACGAGCGGAGGGCCATCTGGAGGGTTTCCTCCTGGGCCGGTCCTGCTCAGGATCTTCATCAATGGGTTAGACGAAGGGTTAGAAGGCAGGATCGTCAGACGGGACCAAATGGGGAGGGAGAGCCATAACTCCAGAGGATAGGAGCAGGATTCAAAATGATCTTGACAGATTAGAGAGATGAAGGGCCAAAACTCACAAAATGAAGTTCAACAGTGACAAATGCAAGATACTCCACTTTGGCAGGAAAAACGAAATGCAAAGATACAGAATGGGGGACAATGAGGCCTGGCTCGAGAGCAGGACGTGTGAAAAAGATCTTGGAGTCCTCGTGGACAACAAGTTAAACATGAGCCAACAATGTCATGCGGTGGCAAAAATACCAATGGGATTTTGGCCTCAGGCATCAAGAGGAGTCTAGTGTCTAGATCCAGGGAAGTCATGCTCCCCATGCTCTATTCCGCCTTGGTCAGACCACACCTGGAATACTCTGACCAATTCTGGGCACTGCAATTGAAGGGAGATGTTGACAAGCTGGAATGTGTCCAGAGGAGGGAGAATCAAACGATCAAGAGTCTGGAGAACAAGCCCTATGAGGAGCGGCTTCAAGATGATGTTAGTCCCCTCCTCTGGACACATTCCAGCTCGTCAACATCTCCCTTCAACTGTGGTGCCCAGAACTGGACACTGTGTGATTCCAGGTGGTGTGGTCCAACCAAGGCGGAATAGAGCATGGGGAGCATGGCTTCCCTGGATCTAGGCACTAGGCTCCTCTTGATGCAGGCCAACATCCCATCGGTTGTTTTTTGCCACCGCATGACATTCCTGGCTCATGTTTAGCTTGTTGTCCACGAGGACTCAAAGAACTCTTTCACGTGGCAGAGGGAAGGGGCAGCTGCCTTCTTTACCACTCCACACCAGTAATAGTAGTAGTAATAATAATTTTATTATTTATTTATTTCGAACACTTTTACCCCGCCCTTCTCAACCCCTGGGGGGGGGGGGTGTTGATGCTACATCATAAAATAGAAAACAGCAATTATAACAGTTAAAAAACATAAACATTAAGACATAAAAAATTAAAACAGTATACTTACAGTCCATTGAGCTATTACCAGTCTGTTGGCTATTTAACTAGCCATATACTATTGAGTACTCCGCTTAACTTATCCAAATCCACTTCCAAGCCATAGTCAAACATTATCAATTGTCCTTTAACCTAATTCCCCCAAGGCCTGGTCCCACATCCACATTTTAACCCTCTTTCTAAAGGTAAGGAGGGATGATGATGATGATGATGATGACCTAATTTCCCCAAGAAGTGAATTCCACAGGTGGGGGGCCACCACCGAGAAGGCCCTGTCGCTCGTCCCCACCAAACGTGTTTGAAACCGAGACGGGGCCGAGAGCAGGGCCTCCCCAGAAGATCTTAAACTCCAAGGTGGGATGTAGAAGGAGATACGTTCAGACAGGTACGCTGGACCAGAGCCGTATAGGGTTTTATAGGTCAAGAGCAGCACTTTGAATTGTGCTCGGAATTGGATCGGCAGCCAGTGGAGCTGACACAACAGGGGGTGGTATGCTCCCTGCATGACGCTCCAGTGAGTAATCTAGCTGCCACCCGTTGGACTAATTGCAGTTTCCGAACAGTCTTCAAAGGCAACCCCACGTAGAGTGCGTTGCAGTAGTCTATTTGGGATGTGACCAGAGCGTGGACCACCGTGGCCAAGTCAGACTTCCCAAGGTATGGGTGCAGGTGGCCCACAAGATTTGGGGTTCCAGGCTCAGTGATGAGTCCAGGATCACACCCAAGCTGCGAACTTGCATTGTCTTCAGGGGGAGTGTGACCCCGTCCAGCACAGGCTGTAACCCTGTGCCCTGTTCGGCCTTGCGACTGACTCTATTTATACCCCGCCACCATCTCCCCAGCGGGGACTCGGGGCGGCTTACATGAGGCCAAACCCAAACAACAAATTACAGCAGAATAAAACCGAAAACGCAAATAAACAACAACATCATAATTGCATAAAACATATTTATTTATTTATTTAATTTACTTTGCTTCTATACGGCTGTATCTCAAGCCCGAAGGCGACTCACAGCGGTTCACAAACAGTAGAAACAGTAGAAACAGCAGTGGTTCCATACAACATATAACAATTGACTTAACACATTATCCATAAATTACCAATAAGCAATTACAATGCACAATTATTACAAAAAACAACCGCACCCAATCTTCTCATCATCCAAGCGTAGTCCAGGTTCGTCGTCCATTGTTCCATTCCTATGTTCCATTACCAGATTGCACTAAATTACTCAAACGCCTGCTCAAACATCCAGGTCTTCACCTTTTTGCGGAATACCATTAGAGATGGTGCTAGTCTAATGTCCGTAGGAAGGGCGTTCCACAGCCGAGGAGCCACCACCGAGAAGGCCCTATCTCTCGTCCCCGCCAGCCGAGCTTGAGAAGCAGGCGGGATCGAGAGCAGGGTCTCCCCGGAAGATCTCAAAGTCCTGGTGGGTTCATAGGCAGAGATGTGGTCAGATAGGTAGCTTGGGCCGGAACCGTTTAGGGCTTTAAAGGCCAACGCCAGCACTTTGAATTCAGCCCGGTAGCAGATCGGTAGCCAGTGGAGTTGGCGCAACAGGGGGGTTGTATGCTCCCTGCGCTCCGCTCCTGTTAAAATCATGGCTGCCGAGCGTTGGACTAGTTGGAGCTTCCGAGCTGTCTTCAAAGGCAACCCCACGTAGAGAGCGTTGCAGTAGTCTAAACGGGATGTAACCAGAGCATGGACTACCGTGGCCAAGTCAGACTTCCCAAGGTACGGGCGCAGCTGGCACACATTCAATTTCAATTTGTTTTATTTTATGAATAAAATTACAATAAACACAATCACAGTGACAATGGGCGGGCTACATGTAATGATTAAAAGAAAAACTAATTAAAACTGATTAAAAATGAGGTGAGATAAAGGGGAAGCAGGCTATTTGTGGAGGAGGGCTCATTAAAACGGGGGTTGTGGAATCAAGGGAGAGGGGCGTATACTCCAGTGTAAACACTGCATAGCAACACCTACCAGCATGTCTTATTTTCAGGGTATGGTTTATAACGTGCAAAAGCTTAGAAATCCTGCTACAGCTTATTTATTTATTTATTTACTTGCTTACTTTCTTTATTTCTACTCTTACTTTTCTCAGCCCTTAGGCGACTCAAAGCGGTTTACACAACAATGCAAAATATCACAGCTTATTTCATGAGTAAATCTTATTTTCGGGAAACACTGTAGACAAATATTTCCCTTCATCACCTTAAATTGTCTATCTCAGAAGACTTAAGAATCTTCGTCAGCTGATGTCATCATTCGTTGTCTTCCATTTTGTACAATTAGGGAGAGATGCTGCGTACCCTAATGGACCCTTTGCCAATCAATGGTAATGACTGAACAGTTACAATTATTAATGGAGGATTACTCAAAGCAGGCATTATTACTATTATTACTAGTACTATGTTTGGTTATACTCCACTTTATCTCTCCCAAAGGAGATGCAAAGTGGGTTAGAATTAAAAGTATGATCACACAATTTAAAAATATACAAATATGTGGGTTGTTGTTGTGTTTTCCGGGCTGTATGGCCATGTACCAGAAGCATTCTCTCCTGATGTTTCACCTGCATCTATGGCTGGCACCCTCAGAGATTGTGAAGTCTGTTGGAAGTAGGAAAATAGGGTTTATATATCTGTGAAAAGCCTGAAACTGCCAGGCCATTAAATGTTAATCAAGGTGGCCAATGTAAACATTCACACCTACCTCAAACAGACAAGAGTTCTTTCTCACACCCTGGACATTCCACAGATGTATAAACCCCATTTTCCCAGTGAACCTTGTGTGCAAATCTTTCCACATTCCATGCATTTAGGTGGTGTCTCCCCTGAGTAGGTCTTTTGATAGAAATGCAGATGTTCACACTGCCTGAAATTCCACATTCCATGCATTTATGTGGCTTCTTTGTGTGGATTATTTGATGGCAATGCAGATATTGCCACTGGTTGAAGCTCTTTCAACACTGCATGCATTTATGTGCCTTCTCCGCTGTGTAGATCCTTTGATGGCGATACAGATGTTGACTATGACTGAAGCTGTTTCCACATTCCTTGCATTTATGTGGCTTCTCCCCTGTGTGGGTCCTTTGATGGATACACAGATTCTCACTCTGACAGAAGGTCTTTCCTTCATCCCATGCATTTATGGGGCTTCTCTCCTGTGTGGGTCCTTTGATGGGTATGTAGATTCTCACTCTGGCTGAAGCTCTTTCAACATTCTATACATTTATGTGACTTCACCTGTGTGGGCCATTTGATGGGAACAAAGTCCTCCATGAATTTATGTGGATTATCTCCTGTGTGGGTCCTTTGATGGATATGCAGTCTCGAACTGTGACTGAAGCTCTTTCCACATTCCATGCATTTATGTGCCTACTCCCCTGTGTGGATCCTTTGATGGGTACGCAGATGTCCACTGCGACTGAAGCTCTTTCCACATTCAATGCATTTATGTGGCTTCTCCCCTGTGTGGATTCTTTGATGGGTACGCAGATTCGCACCGTGTCTGAAGCTGTTTCCACATTCAATGCATTTATGTGGCTTCTCCCCTGTATGGGTCCTTTGATGGGAACGCAGATTTCCACTCTGACTGAAGCTCTTTCCACATTCTATGCACGTATGGGGCTTCTCCCCTGTGTGGGTCCTTTGATGGGTACGCAGATTGCTACTCTGACAGAAGCTCTTTCCACATTCCATGCATTTATGAGGCTTTTCTCCTGTGTGGGCCCTTTGATGGGTATGCAGTCTCCCACTGTGGCGGAAGCTCTTTCCACATTCCAAGCATGTATGTGGTTTCTCCCCTGTGTGGGTCCTTTGATGAATACGCAGACTTCCACTCTGACTGAAGCTCTTTCCACATTCTATGCATTTATGTGGTTTCTCCCTTGTGTGAGTTCTACGATGGGCACTTATATTCGAACTGCGACTGAAGCTCTTTCCACATTCCATGCATTTATATGGCTTCTCCCCTGTATGGGTCCTTTGATGGGAAAGCAGATGTCCACTATTACTGAAGCACTTTCCACATTCCATGCATGTATGTGGCTTCTCCCCTGTATGAGTCCTTTGATGGGTACGCAGATTGCTACTCTGACGGAAACTCTTTCCACATTCCATGCATTTATATGGCTTCTCCCCGGTATGGGTCCTTTGATGAGAAAGCAGATGTCCACTATTACTGAAGCTCTTTCCACATTCCATGCATGCATATGGCTTCTCCCCTGTGTGGGTCCTTTGATGGGTATGCAGATGTTCATTGCGACTGAAATTCTTTCCACATTCTACACATTTATATGGCTTCTCTCCTGTGTGAGTTCGTTGATGTTTAGTAAGAGAACTTCTCCAGATGAAACATTTCCCACAGTCCATACAATTATGTCGCTTCTCCCCTGTCTGTGATTTTGACAAGGAATTGATATTTTCCATTCTTTTACTTTTTTGATTCAAATATTATGCCAGAACTTCACAGATATGTTCTCCTCAACAGGACAAGATTTCCTCTTCTCTGTCTTTGTATTGCTGTCGTCTTCTTTCCTCTTTACCAAGTCCCTTTTCTTACAGCACATTCCTCTTTCCTCCTTGAATACACAGGTTTGTAGCTGGAAATATATTTTCTCCAACTTATTTCTTGTTTTTCTCAGTGCTATGTACTTTCATTGAAGGCAAAGGGCAAAGTGTTCTTCACAAGGTTCATTCAGAGGTTACCTGCCAAAAGAATGAGAGGAAAATCTCATCAGGAGCGGAGAAAAGAAAGATCTCGCTGGAGATGAGAAACAATAACCGAGTGCTGTAGCAGGGGAAGAAGGGAGAAAGACTGGCCCAACTCAGATGAGCCAACTGCGCAAAAAAGAAAAATCTCTGTTCATAGAATCAAAGAGTTGGAAGAGACCTCATGGGCCATCCAGTCCAACCCCCTGCCAAGAAACAGGAATATTGCATTCAATTCGATACAAAGGGGATTATGGGTTGACGAATATTGACGAATCAAGAGACGCCTTTTTAAAGAGCGGTCTCACGACTGCATGGTGGAATTTGCCCTTACTCCAATGAAGCATTGATTATAATTGACAACCAATCAGCCAACCCTTCTCCGACAAGTTTTATAAGCCACGACGGGCATGGGTCTAGTGCGCATGTGGTCACCCTCACCGCTCCAAGGATCACTTTGCAGGATCAGGCTGCATCAGTTGAAATGAATCCAATAAGATTAAACTGACAGGTGTCTCTGTTACCTCACCTGACACTGTAGGAAAGTTGGCGTCCAGATTGGAGCGTATCCGAGGGACTTTATCTGCAAAGTGATGCAAACTGCTGCATCGAGTGTCTGGATTGTCAAGGGGCTCCTCCATCCCAGGAGGGTGAAGGAGCTCCCCGACAACCCGAAACAACTCAGATGGTCTATTTTTTGCAGACACGTTGCGGGCGATCGAGAAAGATTTCTTGGCTGCTTCCAACGCCACGGAGTAAGCCTTAATAGAGGCTCTAGCCCGTGTTCGATCGGGAACACTCTGAGATTTCCGCCAAATGCACTCTCGTCTCCGTCTCGAGCACTTCATCAGTGCCAGCTCCTCAGTAAACGAAGGAGTTGAATTGACTCTGTGCAACGAGAGGGGACGTTCAGGGGCGATTGTGTCTAGCACCCTGGCTATCTCGTGTTATAGAGATCCACCAGGGGTTCATTCAACAGGATCACCAGCTATCATGACAGACAGATCCCCAGGAGACATCAGGGGTCCATCTGGATCCATAAGATTCCTGGATCCACAAGTCTCCTCCACTCCTGCGGAAGTTAGAGACAGTGGATAGTCTAAAACTAACCATATAATGGTGGGTCCATGACAATGGAAGAATTTTTTGCTCTTCTGCACCAACATTATTTATTTCGGGCTTTTATATCCTGTCCTCTTTCAGCCTCCCATGGTGCCCATACCAGAACAGAAATATACAATTTGACAGCAGTATAGTAATAAAACCGTATAGAACATTATAAAACAATCAAGCAGTCAGCAGTCGCCGGTTTGACTCATCATCCAAGGGGCAGTCAGTCAATTCTATAAACGTCGTCATGTCAGAAAGTCAACCTAATCTACAAAGGCCTGATCCCATAGCCAGGATTTCACTTGTTTCCGGAAGGTCAAGAGGGATGCAGCAGATCTAATTTCGCTTGGGAGGGAGTTCCATAGCCGAGGGGCCACCACAGAAAAGGCCCTGTCCCTTGTCCCCACCAGGCGTGATTGCAACAATGGGGGAACAATGAGCAGGGTCTCCCCGGATGATCTTAGGGCCCTAGGTGGATCGTAGCAAAAGATACGTTCAGACAAGTAAACTGGGCCAGAACCGTTCAGGGCTTTATAGGCCAAAACCAGCACTTTGATGAATTGTGCTCGGAAGCTGATAGCCAGCCAGTGGAGCTGGCATAACAAGGACATGTGCGCTCCCTGTACCCAGCCCCGGAGAGCAACCTGGCTGCTGAACGTTGGACTAGTTGAAGCTTCCAGCCAGCCTTCAGAGGCAGCCCCACGTAGAGTGCGTTGCAGTAGTCTATTCGGGATATAACCAGAATGTGGACCATTATCTCTGTTTATTACAAATACTAGGTCTAAAGTACGCCCCGCCTGATGAGTGGGCCCCGATATAATTTGGGACAGGCCGATGGTTGTCATGGCAACCATGAAGTCCTGAGCTGCACCAGACAAGATGGCCTCATCGCGAATGTTAAAATCTCCCAAGACTACCAGTCGTTGTGAATCCAACACCACACTAGAGACCACCTCGGCAAGCTCAGGGAGAGAGACTGCCGTGTCGTGGGGTGATCGGTACATCAGCAGAATCCCAAACCTGTCCTGGTTGGCCACTTTCAGGTGGATGCATTCAAACCCAGTAATTGCTACTTCTGACCTTTAAAATTCTTTACGGCCAGGGCCCATCCTATCTTAGGGACCGTCTCTCCTTCTCCCATCATCGGAGGTCACAACGACCATCCCAACGTGACTTACTTTATATATCGGGTCCTAGAGAGGTGCACTTGGAAAGAACCAGGCGCAGATGGGCTTTCTCTATTTCTGCCCCTCCTGCCTTGTGGAATTCCTTGCCGTCCTATATGAGGTGAGCCATGCGTGAGTTGGGGCCTTTTACCCTCGCACTTGAGACCTGGCTTTTTACTAGAGCTTTTGATCTGTGTTAATTTTATCAATATCTGTATGTATGTATTTTTATCCTTTACAACTTTAGCTTGTAAATCACCTAGAGCATCTTGGATGGAGGGCGATTAATAAGTAATTAAATGATGATGATGATGATGATGATGATGATGATGATGATTGCGGAATGGAGCATCTGGTCAGAGGGATGGATTCCTGATAGACCACCGCAATCCACTTCCCTGTCCCCAGGTCTGGCCTGTTGATGTACCTTATAGCCCGGTGGACATAGTTGAGTGAGGTTAACCCCACCCAGCTCGTCCAACCAGGTCTCAGTAATACAAGCCAGATCGGCCTTTTCTTCCAGGACCAAGGCCTGGATAGCTGCTGTTTTACTGTTTACCAATCTAGCATTCATAGAATCATAGAATCATAGAATCAAAGAGTTGGAAGAGACCTCATGGGCCATCCAGTCCAACTCCTTGCCAAGAAGCAGGAATATTGCATTCAAATCACCCCTGACAGATGGCCATCCAGCCTCTGTTTAAAAGCTTCCAAAGAAGGAGCCTCCACCACACTCCGGGGCAGAGAGTTCCACTGCTGAATGGCTCTCACAGTCAGGAAGTTCTTCCTCATATTCAGATGGAATCTCCTCTCTTGTAGTTTGAAGCCATTGTTCATTGCGTCCTAGTCTCCAAGGAAGCAGAAAACAAGCTTGCTCCCTCCTCCCTGTGGCTTCCTCTCACATATTTATACATGGCTATCATATCTCCTCTCAGCCTTCTCTTCTTCAGGCTAAACATGCCCAGCTCCTTAAGCCGCTCCTCATAGGGCTTGTTCTCCAGACCTTTTATCATTTTAGTCGCCCTCCTCTGGACACATTCCAGCTTGTCAATATCTCTCTTGAATTGTGGTGCCCAGAACTGGACACAATATTCCAGATGTAGTCTAACCAAAACAGAATAGAGGTGTCAAGACCCAGGCAGACCAGCAAAGCAAACGGCACTGTAAGAGTTAAATGAAGGTCTTTAATGTCTATTAACAAAACAAAAGGAGGCTCTTAAAGTCAGAGTTGTAAACACAAAAGGCTTGCGGTCAGCAGGAATGTAAACAAACTGGTCTCAGTCAGTCTTTGCTGGCAAAAGGAAAGCAAGTCTAAACAGAAGCAGGCAGCTTGGATTCAGCAGTAAAACTCAGTCTGTTTCAAAGGCAAACAAAACAGCAAACAGCAATCCGCATGAAGAGCGGTCCAACGAAGATTCCAGGGATTAGCAGAGGCGTAGTCAGGCAGTCCGAGGGTCAAGGCAAGGAAGACTCACGAGTCTGGTTCCGGCAGGGTTGTTCACACGATCAGGAAACACGAAGCTGCAAACAAGAGCTCACGGCAGGAGTTAAACACAAGGCACACGGTAACGCGACACTTTGAACTCTGCGATCAGTTTGTCCCCAAACTGCTCCTTAAATCTCATCAGAGTCGCTGGAGTCACTTTCAGCTGCGTCTAATTCCACAGGTGAATCCCGGCTGCGCCATTGTTGCCAGTCAGTACTTCGGGCTCCATCCTGCAAAGTATTATCTGCAACCCAAGTATCATCAAAACCCTGGAATTCATCACTAGAGGTGGGAGCAGTAATCACATCCATTACTTCCTGAACTTTAGTCCAGTCCAGCTCTTCCTCTTCGCTGTCAAACTCCCCACAATCAGCTATATCTCTAAGGCGTTTAGCAACAGATCCCACATCGCTATTCGAGCTGCTGGCTACTCTCTTTACACCTCTGTAATCTTCCAGCTCCATTTCCTCGTGAGTAAAACCCTCAAAATCCTCCTCATCCGTAGTCTCTAAGAACAAGTCTCTAATCCGTTTCAGCTGTTGCTGAGCTTCTTCATCCTCTAAACCACGTTTCCTTCTACTACTAGTAGTAGGTGCATGAGACAAACGCTGAGTCTCAACAAGAGGGGTAGCATTACTTCCTTAGATCTAGACACTATGCTCCTATTGATGCAGGCCAAAATCCCATTGGCTTTTTTTGCCGCCACATCACATTCCTGGCTCATGTTTAACTTCCTGTCCACGAGGACTCCAAGATCTTTTTCACACGTACTGCTCTCGAGCCAGGCATCCCCCATTCTGTATCTTTGCATTTCGTTTTTCCTGCCAAAGTGGAGTATCTTGCATTTGTCACTGTTGAACTTCATTTTGTTAGTTTTGGCCCATCTCTCTAATCTGTCAAGATCGTTTTGAATCCTGCTCCTGTCCTCTGGAGTATTGGCTATCCCTCCCAATTTGGTGTCGTCTGCAAACTTGATGATCATGCCTTCTAGCCCTTCATCTAAGTCATTAATAAAGATGTTGAACAGGACCGGGCCCAGGACGGAACCCTGCGGCACTCCGCTCGTCACTTCTTTCCAAGATGAAGATGAAGCATTAGTGAGCACTCTCTGTGTTCGTCCACTTAACCAATTACAGATCCACCTCACCGTAGTTTTGCCTAGCCCACATTGGACTAGTTTCCTTGCCAGAAGGTCATGGGGGAACCTTGTCGAAGGCCTTACTGAAATCCAGGTACGCTACATCCACGGCATTCCCCGCATCTACCCAGCTTGTAGCTCTATCGAAGAAAGAGATCAGATTAGTCTGGCATGACTTGTTTTTGATAAATCCATGTTGACTATTAGCGATGACTGCATTTGTTTCTAAGTGTTTGCAGACCGCTTCCTTAACAATCTTTTCCAGAATCTTGCCCGGTATCGATGTGAGGCTGACCGGATGGTAGTTGTTTGGGTCATCCTTTTTTCCCTTCTTGAAGATTGGGACCACATTGGCCCTCCTCCAATCTGCTGGAACTTCTCCCGTTCTCCAAGAACTCTCAAAGATGGTTGCCAATGGTTCCGAAATGACTTCCGCTAGTTCCTTCAATACTCTGGGGTGTAGTTGATCTGGCCCTGGGGACTTGAACTCATTAAGAGCGGCCAGGTATTCCTGAACGACTTCTTTCCCAATTTGGGGTTGGATGTCCTCCAATCCCTCATCCACTCCATCTTGCTGAGGTTGAAGACTCTCTTTTTGTGAGAAGACCGAGGCAAAGAAGGCATTAAGTAGTTCTGCCTTTTCCCTATCCCCTGTCAGCATTGCCCCATCTTCTCCTCAAAGAGGTCCTATCGCCTCCTTGTTTTTCCTTTTTCTACTGACATATGAAAAGAAGCCCTTTTTATTGTTTTTAATGTCCCTGGCAAGCCTGAACTCGTTTTGTGCTTTAGCCTTGCGGACCTTTTCCCTACAGGTGTTGGCTATTTGTTTGAATTCTTCTTTGGTGATTTCTCCCTTTTTCCAGTTCTTGTGCATGTCTCTTTTGTGGAGCAAGCTTGTTTTCTGCTTCCTTGGAGACTAGGACGCAACGGAACAATGGCTTAAACTACAAGAGAGGAGATTCCATCTGAACATGAGGAAGAACTTCCTGACTGTGAGAGCCGTTCAGCAGGGGAACTCTCTGCCCCGGAGTGTGGTGGAGGCTCCTTCTTTGGAAGCTTTTAAACAGAGGCTGGATGGCCATCTGTCAGGGGTGATTTGAATGCAATATTCCTGCTTCTTGGCAGGGGGTTGGACTGGATGGCCCATGAGGTCTCTTCCAACTCTTTGATTCTATGATTCTAAGGGAAACATTAACCACCACCTTCACCCGCTCTGCCAATCCCCCTCTGGCCTCCTTTAGAAGCCATCATGGGCAGGGGTCGAGGATGCACGTGGTCGGCCTCATTCCTCCAAGTATCTTGTCCACATCCTCGGGATTCGCCAACTGAAATGAATCAATCAAAACCGGACAAGCAGATGCTCATGTTACATTCTCCCTCATCCTTCCTCACCTTTAGAAAGAAGGTAAAAACGTGGATGTGGGACCAGACCTTCGGGCAATTAGGTTAAAAGGACAATTGACAATGTTGACTAGGGCTTGGAAGTGGATTATGGGTACGTTAAACGGAGTACTCAGTCATAGCATACGGCTAGATAAATGGCCACCAGACTGGTAATAGCTCAATGGACTGTAAGAATACTGTTTTCATCTTTATGTCTTAATATGTTTATGCTTTTAACTGTTTTGTATTTTATTATATAGTATCGAATTGTTGCCAATTGGAAGCCGCCCTGAGTCCTGTCCCCCCCCCCCCCCCGGGGTTGAGAAGGGCGGGGTAAAAGTGTTCGAAATAAACAAATAAATAAATAACCAGGGCAACGAGGAGACTAAAGTCGTGGTGGTGCGTGGAGCCGAGATTTGACTTTTAAAATGTCTTTACTGGAGGCACTTTTTTACAAAAAGGAGTAACTCATTATTACGCCAACCAGAATCCTTTCTTCCAGTATCTACAGCCGCCTTCTTCTGAGGTAAATCTTCTTCTCAATAAATGGACACGAGTCTTGATTATAAAGAACTGATCAAGGAAATATTTATTTAAGGATTCACTGGCTTGCCTTTTTCTCCCTTCCGCTTTCCCCTTCGCTCATGAGCTAATTCCTAATTTAAAGAGGCCCAATTGACTCTGTAAACACGCAGGCTGAGGACTTAAACCCCCGGGTTCAGGGTCTCCACACACCAGAACCCAACTTCCACTCTTGTCCGCTGACTAAAAGAAACGCTCTCTTTCCAAACGCCTGCCCCGGCCGAGTGGCAGTTAGCTCCGCCCCTTTGGCTTCTCTCACTTGGATACATTCTCATAGCCGGTTCCGTCGCTATGGCAACGCCTCAGCTCAGGCGACACATCAGCTGGCCTGCACTTATATCGTAACATTAATCAACATTTATAAATCATACATTATAATTAGTACTTCGTTACAGCCTCTAACCAATGGCAGATAGCAAACCGCATGGCAGAGAAGGACGGGCACATACAAGCCGCTCCCACCCTTCTCTCCAGATTCCGTCCCTGTCACGCCATCTTCTCTGATTTCTTAACCCTTGAGATTGTTGTGCTGTGAACACGTGTCTATTAAGGACTGTCTCATGACACACTGGAGGGGAGTGTCGTGCATTCCTATCTATCTTTTTCTACACGACAGTCAGGTCACATTTATTTATTTATTTATTTATTTATTTTATTTGCTATGCTTGTATACCGCTGTTTCTCAGCCTAGCCGGCAACTCAACGCGGTTTACAACAAAATACAACAGTCAACAGTATACAATTTAAAACCATAAAAGCATAATACACAATATTTGCACATCAATAACAATCCAATGCATCTCCTGACTAAAATCGTGATCCAGTTTCATCGTCCATATTACCAATCCTTTAATCAGTACATTCATTGCACCGAATTAACCAAATGCCTGTTCGAACATCCAGGTTTTTAATCTTCTACGGAACACCATCAGCGAGGGGGCTGATCTTACCTCCATGGGAAGGGCGTTCCATAGCCGAGGGGCCACCACAGAAAAGGCCCTGTCTCTCGTCCCCGCCAGCTGCACCTGTGAAGCAGGCGGGATAGAGAGCAGGGCCTCCCCAGAAGATCTTAGGGTCCTGGCGGGCTGATATCATGGCTGCCGAACGTTGGATTAATTGGAGCTTCCAAGCTGTCTTCAAAGGCAACCCCACGTAGAGAGCGTTGCAGTAGTCTAAACGGATGTAACCAGAGCATGGACTACCGTGGCCAAGTCAGACTTCCCAAGGTATGGGCGCAGCTGGCGCATGAGTTTTAACTGTGCGAATGCTCCCCTGGTCACCGCTGAAACCTGGGCTTCCAGGCTCAGCGATGAGTCCAGGGTCACACCCAAACTGCGAACCTGCTTCTTCAGGGGGAGTGCGACCCCATCCAACACAGGCTGTAACCCTATGCCCTGTTCGGCCTTACGACTAACCA
>NW_026845477.1:312112650-312136768 GCF_025583915.1 Anolis sagrei ordinatus | reverse complement strand
GCCGCCTTCTTCTGAGGTAAATCTTCTTCTCAATAAATGGACATGAGTCTTGATTATAAAGAACTGATCAAGGAAATCTTTATTTAAGGATTCACTGACAATTCCAGGCACTGACTTGCCTTTTTCTCCCTTCCGCTTTCCCCTTCGCTCATGAGCTAATTCCTAATTAGCTGACTCTGTAAACACACAAGCTGAAGACTTAAACCCCCGGGTTCAGGGTCTCCACACACCAGAACCCAACTTTCACTTTTGTCCGCTGACTAAAAGGAACGCACTCTTTCCAAACGCCTGCCCCGGCCGAGTGGCAGTTAGCTCCGCCCCTTTGGCTTCCCTAACTTGGATACATTCTCACAGCCGGTTCCATCGCTATGGCAACGCCTCAGCTCAGGCGACACATCAGCTGGCCTGCACTTACATCGTAACATTAATAAACATTTTTAAAACATACATTATAATTAGCTATTTCATTACAGCCTCTAACCAATGGCAGATAGCAAGCCGCATGGCAGAGAAGGACGGGCACATACGAGTCACTCCCATCCATCTCTCCAGATTCCGTCCCTGTCACGTCATCTCCTCTGTTTTCTTAACCCTTTAGATTGCTGTGCTGTGAACACGTCTATTAAGATCTTATTACACGTTGGAGTAAGTGTCATGCATCCCTATCCATCTTTTTCTACACGACAGTCATGTGGTGTAGACAGTGGGGGGGGGGGGTCCACATGAACCCAAAAAACTATTCCGTGGCTGCCTCCCCCCCCCTCCCTTCCGAGGAAGAAGCCCTTCCTTCTTTCCACAACCTGTGGGTCTCTCCCCGGATGCGTTTTGGCCTTCACCTCCCAGAAATCCTCACAACTGGCCAACTGGCTGGGATTTCTGGGAGTTGTAGGCCACAACACCTGGGGAGAGACCCACAGGGTGAGACCCACCACTCTAAGTTAAGCAGACACAGCTCTTTTTAGACATTCCCTACTGTTGTCTCTGGCTTGTCAATATCCATCTTGAGTTGTGCTGCCCAGAACGGGAGACAGAGCGATTGCAGTTGAGGTCTGAGCAAAGCAAGAGAAAGGAGGCTGTGACTTCCTTGGACGTAGACACCACGTCTCCTCTTGGCACAGCCTAGAACCACGCTGGCATTTGTGGCTGCCACATCACACTCGGTTTTTTCAAAGTAGTTTTTATTCAAAGGCAAGAAAGAAAAACATGTTTATGCAAATTACAATTTGGGTTTTTTTAAAAAGGAATCCTTAACAAACGAGAAAGACTGAACAACACACAATAATAAGAACAAAACTAAGAGAACCAATCAACACAATGCTTGCCTCATGCTGATTTTCATCTGTATTCATTCACTTTAAATGCTGCTCTATATTCTCTCTTCCATTTCTAAATATAGTAAACTCATTCCTAAAACCCACAATAAACAAATGTTCTCTCAGTGTTATAACTCGTGAATTATTAGTGAGTCCCAATCTTGTTTCATAGAATCCTAGAGTTGGAAGAGACCCCCTCCTGGGCCATCATCCGGTCCAACCCCCATTCTGCCAAGAAGCTGGAAAATTGCATTCAAATCACCACCGACAGATGGCCATCCAGCTTCTGTTTAAAAGCTTCCAAGGAAGGAGCCTCCACCACACTCCCTCTGGGGCAGAGAGTTCCACTGCTGAACGGCTCTCACAGTCAGGACGTTCTTCCTCATGTTCAGGTGGAATCTCCTGCCTTGTGGTTTGAAGCCATGGCTCAATTAAGTCCTCGTCTCCTGGGCAGCAGAAATCAAGCTTTCTCCCTCCATTTCCCCCAAAATAAGACAGTATTTCTTTTTCAAGAAGACACACTATGGCTTATTTTCAGGGGATGTCTTATTTGTATATCCATGGCCAGGACTCCAGTGCTCAGGTGGAGAGGAGGAGGAGGAGACCCAGGGCTTGGTCCCTCCTTGGATGGGACAGGCGACGCCTTCCTCCCTCAGTCTTCCCCCCACTTTCCCAGCACCCCTTTCCCACCCCCATCTTCCCTTTTTCTAGTTCCCCCTTCCTACCCCGTCTTTACTACCCCATTCCCCTCTCTCTCCACTCTCCATCCCAGCCTCTCCGAGGTTCCAGCCCCCCTTTCCCACCTCAATCTTTCCCCTTCCCCAGTGGCCCCTTCTCACCCTAATCTCTCTTACTTTTCCAGAGACCCCCTTTCCACCTCACTTTCCCACTTTTTCCAAACACTCATAGAATCATAGAATCAAAGAGTTGGAAGAGACCTCATGGGCCATCCAGTCCAACCCCATTCTGCCAAGAAGCAGGAATAATGCATTCAAATCACCCCTGACAGATGGCCATCCAGCCTCTGTTTAAAAGCTTCCAAAGAAGGAGCCTCCACCACACTCCGGGGCAGAGAGTTCCACTGCTGAACGGCTCTCACAGTCAGGAAGTTCTTCCTCATGTTCAGATGGAATCTCCTCTCTTGTAGTTTGAAGCCATTGTTCCATTGCGTCCTAGTCTCCAGGGAAGCAGAACGGAAGCTCCCTCCCTCCTCTTCCCTGTGGCTTCCTCTCACATATTTATACATGGCCCTCATCATGTCTCCTCTCAGCCTTCTCTTCTTCAGGCTAAACATGCCCAGCTCCTTAAGACGCTCCAACCATTCCAACTTTTTCTCCGTTTCCTGTCCTTCTTTCCCACCCCCTTCCCAAGTCAGTCTTTCCCACTTTCTATTATTCATATACACACAGCATTTTCCCCAAAATGTATACTATAGTTAAAATTGTATTCTATTATTATATCATTTATTATTTTACTCTATTGCTACTACATTTATTATTTTATTGTGTTATTAGTATTTATTATTTTTCTCTATTTATTATTCATACATTTATTTTTCTCTATTATTATTATTATTACTACATTTATTATTTTACTCTATTTATTGTTCTTATTATTACATTTATTATTTTGCCCTATTTATTATTATTAATACATTTAATATTTTACCCTATTTATTATTATTGGAGGGATACGTAAGCACATTTACACTGAAGAAGGCTAGAATAATGATTTAATCAGAGTGGGACAGTCTTATCTTAAATTACAGTTTTATGCAATTATTCAGAAACATTTAACCTACTGATGCCTCAATTAATGTAATTTTATTGGTATCGATTTTTATTCTCGAAATTTACCAAGAGCTGCTGCATTTCCCACCCTCAGCTTATACTCAAGTCAATAAGTTTTCTCAGGTTTTGTGCTAAATTAGGTGCCTCGTCTAAAATTCAGTCGGCTTATACTCAAGTATATATGACATGTAGCTACTCCCCTGTGTGGGTCCTTTGATGGGTACGCAGAGTCCCACTCTGACTGAAGCTCTTTCCACATTCCACGCATTTATATGGCTTCTCCCCTGTATGGGTTCTTTGATGGATACTCAGATGTCCACTCCGAATGAAGCTCTTTCCACATTCCATGCATTTATATGGCTTCTCCCCTGTATGGATCCTTTGATGGATACGCAGATCTCCACTCTGACTGAAGCTCTCTCCACATTCCACGCATTTATGTGGCTTCTCCCCTGTATGGATCCTTTGATGGATACGCAGATTTCCACTTTCACTGAAGCTCTTTCCACATTCCATGCATTTATGTGGCTTCTCCCCTGTATGGATGCTTTGATGGATACGCAGATGTCCATCGTGACTGAAGCTCTTTCCACATTCCATGCATTTATGTGGCTTCTCCCCTGTATGGGTTCTTTGATGGGTACGCAGATTTCCACTTTTACTGAAGCTCTTTCCACATTCCACACATTTATGTGGCTTCTCCCCTGTATGGGTCCTACGATGGGAATGCAGATGTCCACTCTGACTGAAGCTCTTTCCACATTCCATGCATTTATATGGCTTCTCCCCTGTGTGGGTCCTTTGATGGATACGCAGACTTCCACTCCGATTGAAGCTCTTTCCACATTCCATGCATGTATACGGCTTCTCTCCTGTGTGAGTCCGTTGATGTGTAGCAAGAGAACTTCTCACAGTGAAACATGTTCCACAGTCCATACAGTTATGTCGCTTCTCCCCTGTGTGTGATTTTGACAAGGAATGGAGATTTTCCATTCTTTTGCATTTATGATTCTAATATTATGCCAGAAGATCACAGATATGTTCTCCTGATTTCCTCTTCTCAGTCTTTGTATTGCTCTACTGTTTACAGCACAATCCTCCCTTTCCTCCTTGAATGCAAAGCTATGTAGCTTGAAATATAATTTCTCCAGCTTATTTCTTGTGAGTGCTCTGTAATTTCATTTCTGACATAAGACAAAGGGAAGTGTTCTTCACAAGGTTCATTCAGAGGTTACCTGCCAGAGAAAGGAGAGGAAAATCTTATCAGGATCAGAGCACAGAAATACCTCATTGAACAACAAGAACAATAGCTTCGTGCTGTCGCCAATGCCGGAGAAGAAGGGAGAAAGAGCGGTCCGATGGAGAAGAGCCTTTGCCTGCTGAGAAGAACTTTAACACTTGCCCAACCAAGAGCAAGCTCTGCATGACATTGTTTGCATTGCAGTGTGTTAACCAACCTTTGTAAAGGAAGCCTTCTAACAATATGGTCAGCACAGAAAGGTCGAAAGCTGTAAAGCATTTTCTGTCTAGATCCGCTTCCTCACATCCCAACTCAGAACCTGAGTGACCACCTCTATGAGCAGATCATCCCAAGTGGTCAGTCTTGTGAGACAAATACTTTATTTCTTCCAACTCAGGAAACAAATATGTCCCTGATCCTGAGGGAAAAGGAGGGGAAAATGGGGATTGGAACCCTCAGAGGGAATCTGTGGAGTAGCCTAGAATTTTTAGAAAAACAAGGCCCCCAAATATAATTTTTGTTTGTTTGTTTGTTTGTTTTTTTGTGGTCAAAAGCGCAATCCATTCTCTAGCTGCAGAACTGGACCTCCTCAAAAATGATATCCCTTCATCCAGATCAGTGGTTCTCCACCTTTCTCATGCCGTGACCCCTAAATACACTTCCTCATGTTGTGGAGACCCCCAAACATATTTTCATTGCTACTTCATAACTGCTACTGTTATGACTTGTAACGTAAATATCTGATATGCAGGATGTGTTTTTATTGTTACAAACTGAACACAATTAAAGCATAGTGATTAATCACAAAAACAATATGTTTCGGGAGTATGGACAACGGATGAAGGGATTTGCAGTTCCTTCACCCAATTCAGCTCTGACTGCCACAGACTGCTGAGAACCCCGAAAATTACAGACCAGAACCAAACGTGGCACAGAGAACCCCCATGACCAACAGACAATACTGGAGGGGGTTGGGATGAATGGACAGTGATTTAGGGGAGATGTAGTTCACCTACATCTGGAGAGCACTGTGAACACAAACAACTATGGATCTGGACCAAACTTGGCAAAAGTACTCAATACGACCAAATCTGAACACTGGTGAAGTTTGGGGAAAATAGACCTTGGCATTTGGGAGTTACAGTTGCTTGGACTCCATCTGCCATCAAAGAGCATTCTGAACACCAACAACTAAACTGAACCAAACTTGGTATGAAGAACTCCCATGACCAACAGAAAATGCTGGAGAAGTTTGGGGAACATACAAAGCCCTAAACGGTTCCGGCCCAAAATACCTTTCGGACCGCATCTTGGCCTATGAGCCCACGAGGACCTTGAGATCGTCTGGGGAGGCCCTTCTCTCGATTCCGCCTGCCTCACAGGCACATCTGGCGGGGACGAGAGAGAGGGCCTTCTCAGTGGTGGCCCCCCGGCTGTGGAACGCCCTCCCTGCTGACATCAGACAGGCGCCCTCTCTCATGGCTTTCCGTAAGAGCCTAAAGACCTGGCTCTTCGAGAAGGCATTTAACTAAGTGCCAGACTAATTGACAATGACAATCGGAACGGAATATGGATTATGAGACTGGTAGGTTCCTAAGTTGTGACGGTGCGGATTAGTTAGTGTAAGTTAGATTAATGTGTTATATGGTTTGTTGATGTACTCTGTGCTTTTTGTAAACTGTTTTTATATGTTGTACACCGCCGCGAGTCGCCCTAGGGCTGAGAGCGGCGGTCAACAAATGCATTAAATAAATAATAAATAAATAAACACAGACCCTGACATTTGGGAGTTACAGTTGCTTCAAAGGCAACCCCACATAGAGGTCTTGAAAGGCAACCCCACATAGAGTGTGTTGCAGTAGTCTATCCTGGGTGTAACGAGAGCATGGACCACCGTGGCCAAGTCTGGCTTCCCAAGGTACGGGCACAACTGGCATACAAGTTTTAATTGTGCGAAAGACCCCCTAGCCACCGCTGCAAACTGTGGTTCCAGGCTCAGTGGTCAGTCCAGGAGAACTCCCAAGCTGCGAACGTGTGCCTTCAAGGGGAGTGTAACTCCATCCAGCAGAGACCGAGACCCTTTACCCTCTTTGGCCTTTCGACTGACCAGGAGGGCCTCTGTCTTGTCAGGATTCAACTTCAGTCTGTTCGCCCTCATCCAGACTGTCACAGCGGCCAAGCACCCATTCACAACCTGGACAGCCTGCTTCGCATCTGGTGGAAACGAGTGATAGAGTTGGCCGTCATCTGCGTACAGGTGGCATCAAACTCCAAAACTCTGGATAATCTCACCCAGCGGCTTCATGTAGATATTAAACAACATGGGGGACAATACTGAGCCCTGTGGGACACCATAGGACAATGGCTGTGGGGCCGAGCAGGAGTCCCCCAACAACACCTTCTGGGAACGACCCTCCAGGAAGGGCTGAGCCACTGCAGAAGAGGACCCCCAAGACCCATCCCCACAAGGCATCCCAGAAGGATACCGTGATAGGGGCCCCCGACCACTGGAACTCCCCTCCCTCCCTCTTTGATCTCTCTTCCTGTCCTTAGGCCAACGTGGTTCAACGGAAGTCCTGGCCTGGGGGGTGGGAAAACAAAGGCCATTGGGCTGGGGAGTAGCTAATCGGGAGCTCCTGGGCTGAGGGGTGAGGAGGAGTAAAGGGCTATTAGGCTGAGGGATCAAGGATAAAGGGCTCTTGGACTGAAGGAGAGAGGATGATGGGCTATGAGGCTGGAAAATAGGGGGTAGGAAGCTATTGGACTGGGGGATAGGGGAACGAGGGCTGTTGGGCTGAGGAATAGGGATGGATAAGAGTCAGTCCTGGGGGGAGGAGGGGGGCTCTTCCTTTCCCCTCCCCTCCTTTATCTGAACCCCCCTCCCTCCCTCCAAGAGGAACTCTCTCCGCAAAAGCCTCCTTTGTGCTGGGGGAAAACCCGTGTTCATTCTCTACAGGGATTGAGAGATAAAAAGGGGTTGTTGGGAGTTGAATCAACTGTGAGAAAAGCAAAGTTGAGAGAGGCAGTAATTACAAAGTTTACCCAATAGGTGTTCTATTATTGCTGCTGTTGTTGTTGATTGTAAGGCACGTCTGGCGGGGACGAGAGAAAGGGCCTTCTCGGTGGTGGCCCCCCGGCTGTGGAACGACCTTCCTGCTGACATCAGACAGGCGCCTTCCCTTCTGTCCTTCCGTAAGAGCCTGAAGACCTGGCTATTTGAGAAGGCATTCAACTGAGCGCTACGGCAACTGGTAATTGACAACTGGAACGGAATACGGATTACGGTATTGGTTTGATTCTATGATGTGACGGAGCGGATTATTTAGTGTAACTTAGATTATAGTGTATTATTGTTGTATTGATTTCCTGTTTTGCCCTTTTGTAAACTGTTTTTATATGTTGTGCACCGCCGCGAGTCGCCCTAGGGCTGAGAGCGGCGGTCAATAAATGCAGTAAATAAATAAATAAATAAATATATTTCAAAGACTGAATGAGTCTCCTTCGTATTTGAGCCCGAGCGCAGCCGAGAGCCCCGCCTTCACATTGGTGTGAGCCGCAGCGGAGAGTTCCGCAGTTCCTGGGGGCCAAGTTTGGGACCAACAGATGAAATGCGCCCCAGCAGCCAGCTCAAAACCAGGAATGCCTGTGGTTTCCTTTTGCTTTCCCCTTCTCCATACTTTGTAACATTCCCCTAATAAAGGTACTTGAAACTTGCAACATTTAATCTCTCCGCTTGATACTTTTGTATCTTTCCTTGACTCAAACTAAAGCAACACTAAAATAAACCTTTTTCCAGGCTCCGGAGAGCCGTGAGCCTGCGGGGAGGTGCCTCCGGGCACCCCCCGGACCCCGGATCTGCGTTCGCCCGAACCGCGGATACGGAAACCGCCATTTTGGACCCCCTTATCCGCGAAAATTCATAAAATGGCGGATCGCCGCCGTTCAAATTTTATATTTTTCTGCTACTAATCCTAAGACTGACTGCTATCTCCCTTTTCTCATTTTGGACTCCTGTACCCGAGAATAAATTGATTTTGTTCAAAGTATTTTATTTGACAGAAATCAGCTGTTTGTCAATTTGGCCGGTTTCTTCCAAGACAGCCCGTTTCTCCTCAGCGCTGCTCGCTCCTGCCTGGCCCCAGCAACCGGGGACCCACTGTGGTCGCCCATAGGAGACCCCGGGAGGGCGGCCAGATGTGAGTCCCGGTCTCTGGCGAGAGAGACATAGTTTTCCAAAGGACGGACAATGGACACTATCACCATTTCACCCAGCGATCATCCTTGGACCTTCCTTGCCTTCTCTTATTGACTTTCTGCCTCACACTTCGGACTGTTTTTGTCATATCTTTGGACAACAAACCTCCTGACAAGGCTTGCCTTGAAGTGCAAGCAGCCTCCGTTTCCGCGCGCCTTCACCAAGGGACCATGAAATCCCCCGTTTGATTCAATAATAAAAAATCAAATATTTTAATAAACTTTGCTTGGGATGGGTATGGGATTGTCTTATGAAATATATGTGATGAAATGTTGTATAGAGTATACTGTGTTCCCGTTTCCCGCCTTTCCTGCTGACCCTTGTCCCATAAAGCACTCTATATCCTGCTGCTGTTTGGAGGGGGGTGGACCATGGATGATGGGACTTCAAGTACCTTCACTCACTTCCTGAAAACACTGCCACCCTCATCCAATGACTGATAAAGACCAAACTTGGCACACAGAGCCCCCATGACGCACTCTACATTCTGCTGCAGTTTGAAGGAGGATGGATTTTGGATGATGGGACTTGCAGTACCTTCACTCACTTACTGAAAACACTGCCACCCTCATCCAATGACTGATAAAGACCAAACTTGGCACACAGAGCCCCCATGACGCACTCTACATTCTGCTGCAGTTTGAAGGAGGATGGATTTTGGATGATGGGACTTGCAGTACCTTCACTCACTTACTGAAAACACTGCCACCCTCATCCAATGACTGATAAAGACCAAACTTGGCACACAGAGCCCCCATGACGCACTCTACATTCTGCTGCAGTTTGAAGGAGGATGGATTTTGGATGATGGGACTTGCAGTACCTTCACTCACTTACTGAAAACACTGCCACCCTCATCCAATGACTGATAAAGACCAAACTTGGCACACAGAGCCCCCATGACCCACTCTATATCCTGCTGCTGTTTGGAGGGGGGTGGACCATGGATGATGGGACTTCAAGTACCTTCACTCACTTCCTGAAAACACTGCCACCCTCATCCAATGACTGATAAAGACCAAACTTGGCACACAGAGCCCCCATGACGCACTCTACATTCTGCTGCAGTTTGAAGGAGGATGGATTTTGGATGATGGGACTTGCAGTACCTTCACTCACTTACTGAAAACACTGCCACCCTCATCCAATGACTGATAAAGACCAAACTTGGCACACAGAGCCCCCATGACGCACTCTACATTCTGCTGCAGTTTGAAGGAGGATGGATTTTGGATGATGGGACTTGCAGTACCTTCACTCACTTACTGAAAACACTGCCACCCTCATCCAATGACTGATAAAGACCAAACTTGGCACACAGAGCCCCCATGACGCACTCTACATTCTGCTGCAGTTTGAAGGAGGATGGATTTTGGATGATGGGACTTGCAGTACCTTCACTCACTTACTGAAAACACTGCCACCCTCATCCAATGACTGATAAAGACCAAACTTGGCACACAGAGCCCCCATGACGCACTCTACATTCTGCTGCAGTTTGAAGGAGGATGGATTTTGGATGATGGGACTTGCAGTACCTTCACTCACTTACTGAAAACACTGCCACCCTCATCCAATGACTGATAAAGACCAAACTTGGCACACAGAGCCCCCATGACCCACTCTATATCCTGCTGCTGTTTGGAGGAGGGTGGACCATGGATGATGGGACTTCAAGTACCTTCACTCACTTCCTGAAAACAATGCAACCATCATTCAATGACCAATAATGACCAAACTTGGAATACAGAACCGCCATTACCCACTTTCTCTAATAACCCAGGCAACGCCGGGTCCCCAAGCTAGTACATAATAAAAACAAACAGTCAATAATTATAAATAGTTAAAAACAATTAAAATCTAGTAAAAAGTACCACATTAGTCGCCATTATTAGCCGAAAACTGGGGTTGGATGCTCCATCCAATTCATCCCTAATCCATTTCCAAGCCATTGTCAACGTTCGCTTCATTACCCGAAGGCCTTGTCCCACACCCACGTTTTTAACTTTTTTCTGAAGGTGAGGGTGGATGAAAATGACCTAATTTCCCCAGGGAATGAGTTCCACAGGCGGGAGGCCACCACCGAGGAGGCCCTGTCCCTCGTCCCCGCCAAGTGTGTTTGAGACAGAGGTGGGGCCGAGAGCAGGGCCTCCCCAGAAGAACTCCAAGGTGGGACATAGAAGGAGATACGTTCGGACAGGTACACTGGAGCGGAGCCGTATAGGGTTTTATAGGTCAAAACCAGCACTTTGAATTGTGTTGGGAATTGGATTGGCAGCCGGTGGAGCTGACATATTGTTGTATGGTTGTCTAATTAGAATCAATTAATATTCAAAGACCTATTTATTGATTCTATTTAAATAATTAGAATCAATTGATATTCAAAGACCTCAACGTGGACTTCTGGTTTAGGAATGGCAGCAAACTAAATGACAAACAGCTCTGTTCATAGACATTAGCAAGATTTGTGCCTGCAATGAGCTCAAAATGAGGGCGGGAGTACACCTGGCTACACATAAATAAGCCAAGACCTTTGCAAACAGTGTTGTACACGGGGGAAGCTGTGATATTGTGGGAGTCTCCTGGAGGATTGCAGCTCCCTAGATGGATCGCCATTGAGGGGAAGCAAGGAGAGACGGGCACGCGCATAACCCTTACTGGTGTTTTCAGCTACACTGCCGACCTCCGACCCTCTTTCCCAACCTGGTCACCTTCCCTCAAGATCTCCCATTAGAATCAAAGGAGGAGGAGGAGGAGGAAAGGAAACAACGAAATAATGACTCTCTACCGTCAAGTATTTGAGCATAACTATATAAACTGTTACCCTATTGCATACGAACAGGGATCTCTAACCCATATCGACAAAGAGATAACCCAGAAAAGAAGGAAGGAAGGAAGAGGAGAAACAAGAATGAATGGGAAAGTTTTCCTCATAGAAGAAGGAAGGAAGGAAGGAAGGAAGGAGAGGAGGGAGGAAGGAGGGAAGGAAGGAAGGAAGAAAGGGGAAGGAAGGAAGGAAGGGAAGGAGGGAGGGAGGGAAGGATGGAGGAAGGAGAGGAGGGAGGGAGGGAAGGAGGGGGGAGGGAAGGAAGGAAGGAAGGAAGGAAGGAAGGGAGGGGAAGGAAGGAAGAGGGAAGGAAGGAAGAAGGAAGGAGGGGAGGAAGGAAGGAAGGAAGGAGGGAGGGAAGAAGGAGGGAAGGAGGAGAGGAGGGAAGGGAGGGAGGGAGGGAGGAGGAAGGAAGGAAGGAAGAAGGAAGGAGAGGAGGGAGGGAAGAAGGAAGAGGAAGGAAGGGGGGAGGGAGAGGAGGGATGGAGGGAAGGAAGGAAGGAAGGAAGGAGGAAGGAAGGGGAGGAAGGAGGAGGGAAAGGGAGGAAGGAGGAGGAAGGAAGGAGAGGAAGGAAGGAAGGAAAGGAAGGAAGGGAAGGAAGGGAGGGGAGGGAAGGAAGGAAGGAAGGAAAAGGGAGGAAATGGATGGAAGGAAGGAAGGAATGAAGGAAGAGGAGGAAGGAAGAGGATGGAAGGAAGAAGGAAGAAGGAAAGAAGGAGGGAGGAGGGGAGGGAAGGGAAGGAAGGGAGGAGGAAGGAAGGAAGAGGGAGGAAAGGAAGGAAGGAAGGGAGCTCCTCCGAACTCCCAGGCAGTCTGGGGGAAGGGGGAAGGCCGCCCATCCTGACCCCCTCAGGCACAGAGATAGAGAGAGAGAGAGAGAGAGAGAGAGAGAGAGAGAGAGAGAGATAGAGAGAGAAGGGCGGCTGACCAAGGTCGTCAACAAAGGGAGAGAGAGAGAAGTACGAGAAGGGCCACGCAGGTCGAGGCCTACACCTCACCCACTCACCCCCACTCAGGCCTCCTTCTCTCTCTCTCTCTCTCTCTCTCTCCCTCGTCAACAGGCCCTTAGGCGCTGCCCTCGGCTCCTCCTCTTCCTCCCACTCTCTCTCTCTCTCTCTCTCTCCTCCGGAAGTGAGGAGCTCACGGGGAAAGGCCTCGCCCGAGCCTCCCTCGCCTCTCTAGGACACGGAGCCCGGCCCCTCTCGCTGCGCTTCCGCCAACACCAAACATGGCCATGGCCGCGCGGGGGCTGGGTGCCCAGAGGGAGGCGGGGCTTCCTGGCGGCGCTGCCGAGTCCGGAGCAAGAGCGCCCCTTTCCTTCCTTCCTTCCTTCTCATGCAAAGGCTCAGCACCCTCCCGCCAATAGGAATTCGCCTCTCTCTCCGGCGTCACCAGTCTCCGGGCAGAAACTCCCCCTCCCGAGCGCTTTCCTTCCTTCCTTCCTTCCTCCCTTCCCTCCCATGGGGATGCGCCAATGGGAATCGTCCTCGGCTCCCGCGTCACCGGTCTCCAGGCAGACCCGGCCTCCCTCCCGGGCTGATGCTCCCTCTACTTCTTTTCTTTATCGTGTCATCAGCAACCATTGTATGACAATTCTAACAGAGCAAAACTAAACAAGATTAAAAAGAAAAAGGAAAAAACACACCGATGTTGCAAATGTGGTATTGACCAGTCTCTGGCCCCTTGGAGCGCTGCCTCTCTCTGGTGTGGCCGCAAGCAAGGAGAAGGTCCTCCCTGGCGCATCACGTGGGAGAAGGCTCAGGCGGCATTGCATCGCGGCAGGGGGTCAGTGGTTGGCTCTTCTTCTCCGCACTCGCATGTCGAGGATTATTCCACTTGGGGGAATCCCCATTTCTGGAGGTTGGCTCTGCATCTCGTGGGGCCAGAGCGCAGTCTGTTCAGCGCCTTCCAAGTCACCCAGTCCTCTGTGTTCCCAGGAGGGAGCCTCTCATTTGGTATCAGTTCTGGGTTTGAGCCTGCCACTTTTGGACTCTCGCTTGCTGGGGTGTTCCAGCGAGTGTCTCTGTAGATCTTAGAAAACTATATCTGGATTTAAGTCGTTGGCGTGCTGGCTGATACCCAAACAGAGGATGAGCTGGAGATGTCTCTGCCTTGGTCCTTTCACTATTGGCTGCTACTTCCCGGCAGATGTCAGGTGGTGCAATACCGGCTAAGCAGTGTAGTTTCTCCAGTGGTGTAGGGCGCAGACAGATAATGCGGCATGTCTCATTAAGAGCCACATCTACCGCTTTAGTGTGGTGCATGCGTACTCAGCAGCAGAGTAGCCTAGCGCAAGGGCAGATGTCTTCACTGTATCTGGTTGTGATCCCCAGGTTGTGCCAGTCAGCTTTTGTATGATGTTGTTTCTAGCGCCCACCTTTTGCTTGATGTTCAGGCAGTGCTTCTTGTAGGCCCTCTTGTGTGCTCCCTCTGCCATTCAGAGAGAGAGGAGGAGAGTGGGGGAAGGAGGCCAGCCAGCCTGGAGATGGACCACAGCCTCACCCAATGACCACTCAGCCCAATCCCCAAGCCTGGCCCCCCACTCCCTCCCTCACTCCCTCCCTCCCTGCCTGTTGGCTTGGCCTTCTGTTCTTGGGTTCTCTGCTGCTGTCAGTGGTGTTTGGGCTGAATAAAGTGTATTATTATTATTATTATTATTATTATTATTATTATTGTGTGTTCTGCTCCCCTTCAGTCTCTCTCTCCCTCTCCCTCTGTGTGTGTCTCAGAAATAGTAAACATCAACTAGGGAGACTTAATGACAAAAAGGCAAGCCAAGCTCTGAAAAGGTGACGTGGGGGCAGTTTGATAGAAGCAGCTCTCAGTGTGAGAAGGCCTCAGTGTGAGAGAAGCCCCAGGCGGAAGGCCTCTGTTGTGAAGCTCCTGTGTCAGTTTGGAGTCAGAGGAGGCTCTTCCTGGGCTTCTTCCTCCTGCAGATCAACAGCTTTGCCCTCACAAAAGGTGACGTGGGGGCAGTTTGATAGAAGCAGCTCTCAGTGTGAGAAGGCCTCAGTGTGAGAGAAGCCCCAGGCGGAAGGCCTCTGCTGTGAAGCTCCTGTGTCAGTTTGGAGTCAGAGGAGGCTCTTCCTGGGCTTCTTCCTCCTGCAGATCAACAGCTTTGCCCTCACAAAAGGTGACGTGGGGGCAGTTTGATAGAAGCAGCTCTCAGTGTGAGAAGGCCTCAGTGTGAGAGAAGCCCCAGGTGGAAGGCCTCTGCTGTGAAGCTCCTGTGTCAGTTTGGAGTCAGAGGAGGCTCTTCCTGGGCTTCTTCCTCCTGCAGATCAACAGCTTTGCCCTCACAAAAGCCTCCTCTGACTCCAAACTGACACAGGAGCTTCACAGCAGAGGCCTTCCGCCTGGGGCTTCTCTCACACTGAGGCCTTCTCACACTGAGAGCTGCTTCTATCAAACTGCCCCCACGTCACCTTTGTGAGGGCAAAGCTGTTGATCTGCAGGAGGAAGAAGCCCAGGAAGAGCCTGTTAGACCAGGAAGGAAGAAAGGAAGGAAGGAAGGAAGGGGAAGGCCTCTGAGTGTGTGTGTGGGGGGGGGAGGAAGCTAACGGAAAGGGTCTCAAGGCCCTCCTGAGGGCGAGAAAGGATGAGACCTCCTCCCCCCTCAGAAGTAGGACAAGAGGAATTCTCTTTGGAGGGAAGAGGGGGGGGGTCCCTCTGCCTCCCAAACACAGCACCCCCCCCCATATTCCCCAGAGGAGAAGGGAAGGCACCTTTCCCATGAGGTATCTCAAACTGAACTGACACAGCCCTCCCCCCCCCCCCCTCTCACTAAGACCATCCTTTGACCGCAAACCAGCTTCGGTTATGGAACACCTTCCCATCCCATGCCTACTCAATCCAATCCACAACCCTGCCCCTCCCTCCCTCTCTTTCCACCTGTTGGGTTGGGCTTCTCTTCTGCTCCCCTTCAGTCTCTCTCTCTCTCTCTCTCTCTCTCTGTGTCAGAAATATTAAACATTAACTAGGTAGACTTGATTACAAAAATTTAAGCCAAACTCTGAAAAGCTTAAATGGATGCAGTTCAATATAAGCAGGTGTGCCTGGAGCTCAGCAGGCCTCAGTGTGAGAAGGCCTCAGTGTGAGAAGGCCCAGGTTGAAGGCCTCAGGTGTGAAGCTCCTGTGTGAGGCTCCTGTGTAAGTTTGTTGTGAGGAGGAGCCTCTGTGAGGGCAAAGCTGTTTATCTGCACGAGGAAGAAGCCCAGGAATCATGTGTTAGGCCAGGAAGGAAGGGGAAAGCCTCTGAATGTGTGGGGGGGAGCCAATGGAAAGGGTCTCAAGGCCCTCCTGAGGGCGAGAAAGGATGAGACCCCCTCCCTCCCTCTGAAGTAGGACAAGAGGAATTCTCTTTGGAGGGAAGGGGGGGGGGGTCCCTTGGGAAGGAAAGGAAGGGCAGGGCCACTGTCTTGTGTAGATTTCTTCCAACTCAGGAAAAAAATATGTTCCTGACCCTCTCTTTCCCAGCAGCGTGGGAAAGATCCCTGCCCCACGTTTCTAAAGCAAGGCACCTGGAGACATTGAGAGCACATTAGGCTGCAGAGCTCTTGATATATTGCATTCTTACAAAACCTATACCACAAAGGTGTGAAACATCAGGCAGAACAAATGCAAAGAAAAAAACAAAGGAAAATGCAAACTTCTACACCGAAACCACAAAAATGGAGATAGGGATGCAGAAGCACAGGGTGGGAGGCAGTCAGCCTAGCAGCAGGACACGGGAGAAGGGGTGTAGAGAGGATGGGTGGATGGATGGATGGACCCCCAGTGCTAAAGGTGACGTTTGTGCAATGGCTCAAGGGGCAGGAGGGAAGCCATCCAGTTCACTGCATCCACCTCAGGCCCCTCTTCGGCCCTCGGAGCCCATTTGCAGGGGTTTCATTGAGGATCACCTGCCAGGTGAGCTGAGGCTGTCACCTGAGTAGTGCCAGGCTTGTTTCCTATGCAGGACATTGCATAGCTTGTGCCACCAGGTAAATGGCCCCCCAATTCACCAGAGAGTTTGTTGATCACATTGACAAGTACCATGGCTTTCTCCTCACAGTAACTGCCGATTGCAGGCCCCCCTTTGCCTCCTAGTTTTGGGGAGGGCTCTTCAGTCTCCTGGGAGTACGGCCAGCTCTGAGTCCTGCTTGTTGCCCTCCAACGTATTGGCCCAACTGAGAGCGTCCAGCAGGTGCCTCAGCAACACCTGGATTACTGCTTTAATGGCCAACAAGGGGACAGGTTGGGACTGCTTACCTTTCCGGGGTTGACTCAGAATAGGCTTCTAATAGGCATTAACTGTTTATTTTTAATAGTGTCAATGTTTAATTTTAATGTGTGTATTTTTCGGCTGTAAAGTATATTGGTTAGGCCACACTTGGAATATTGTGTCCAATTCTGGGAGGAGGAAGAGAGGAAACATCAAAACAATGATTCTATACCTCAGCGGTTCTCAACCTGGGGGTCACGACCCCCAGGGGGGTCATTTGGCCATTTCGAAGGAGTCACGAGGCCACCTCCTTAGGCCCCGCCCCCAATGCCGCGGCCCAGCCAAGGGCTCTCCTCCCACTAAAGCCCCATCACCATCCTCCCCTCATGTTGATTCATGTAGGAACCAATGATACTGCAAGGCATACGTTTCAAAAGATCACAAATGATTTTCGAGCTCTAGGAGCAAAGCTAAAAGAATGTAATGTACAGGTGGTCTTTTCATCCCTCCTCCCTGTTGTAAGACACGGACCCACAAGAGCCAGAAAAATAGTACAGGTCAATAACTGGCTTAGAAAATGGTGTCAGGAGGAACGCTTTGGCTTCCTCGACCATGGCCTGCTTTTCCAGGAGGATGGCCTACTGGCAAGGGATGGGGTGCATCTCACACAAGTAGGAAAACACCTTTTTGCTCACAGACTCGCAAACCTCATTAGACGCACTTTAAACTAGGTCCACCGGGGAGGGGGACAACAGCCTTGCGAACACTACTTTACCCATAATGTCTGGGAATCGCCAGAAGGCTAAACGGAGGGCTGCACAAACACAACAAGGACCAAGTACCAAAAGCACAATAATCCCAATTAAACAGCTCAAGGGAAGATCTCAGGGGCTCACATGTCTTTACACTAATGCACAGAGCATGGGAAATAAACAAGACGAACTCCAACTTTTAGCACAACACCACAAATATGATATCATAGGGATCACTGAAACCTGGTGGGATGACTCCTATCGCTGGAATGTAGATATCGAGGGGTATAACCTCCTTCACAGAAACTGAACAAAGGGGAGAGGAGGCGGAGTAGCCTTATATGTCAAAAACTCTTATGCTGCAGAAGAGATTCAAGACAGCAATCTGGGAAACCAGCTTGAAATCATCTGGATAAGAATCAAGGGAACTGGGACTCAAAAAGATGTCGTTGTAGGCGTCTACTACAGACCTCCAAGCCAGGAGGAAGAACTTGATGAAGTCTTCTGCCAACAGTTGACCAAATATGCCACGGAGTGTGGTGGAGGCTCCTTCTTTGGAAGCTTTTAAACAGAGGCTGGATGGCCATCTGTCAGGGGTGATTTGAATGCAATATTCCTGCTTCTTGGCAGAGGGTTGGACTGGATGATGGTCCAGGAGGTCTCTTCCAACTCCTTGATTCTATGATTCTATGATTCTGTGATTCTATGATTCTATGAAGGCTCCTTCGGATGGGAAAGGAAACAACGAAGGAGTGACTCTCTACCGGCAAGTATTTGAGTATAACGATAGAATACCCTGTTACCCTATTGCATACGAGCAGGGATCTCTAACCAATGTAGAGAAAGAGATAACCCAGAAAATCCCAAGTCGGTCTCCTGATATGGTAAGTCGGTGTAACCAGGATGGCGGTCCCTCCGAATTGAAAGTGGTGCTGTTGAACGCCAGATCTGTCAACGGTAAAACAACTTTCATCCAAGATTTAATCCTGGATGAATGGGCAGATCTGGCGTGCATCACAGAGACCTGGTTGGACGAAGCAGGAGGTGTAAATTTAACCCAGCTTTGCCCACCAGGTTTCTCTGTGCAGCACCAACCGAGATCCGGAGGGCGGGGAGGCGGGGTTGCAGTGGTCTATAGAGATTCCATTCTTCTGACCAGGGCCCCCATCCCGCAGTCAACAAATTTTGAATGCGTCCACCTGAGGGTGGGTGACCGGGACAGATTAGGGATTCTGTTAGTGTACCGTCCACCTCGCTGCACTACAGTCTCCCTGCCTGAGCTAGCGGGGGTGGTCTCGGACCTGGCGTTGGAGTCCCAACGGCTGCTTGTGCTGGGGGACTTCAATGTCCATGCCGAGGCCGCCCTATCGGGAGCGGCTCAGGACTTCATGTCTACCATGGCAACCATGGGGCTGTCCCAACAGGTATCTGGCCCCACCCACAGTGCTGGACATACATTGGACTTGGTTTTCTGCCAGGAATGGGAGGAAGGTGGCGGTGTTGAGGAGTTATCCATCTCTCCGTTGCCATGGACCGACCACCACCTGGTCAGCTTTAGACTCACTGCACCCCCTAACCTCCGCAGAGGTGGAGGACCCATTAATTGGTCCGCCCCAGGAGGCTTATGGATCCGGATGGATTCCTGACGGCTCTTGGGGAATTTCCCGCCACCTCGGTTGGTGATCCTGTTGATGCTCTGGTCGCTCTCTGGAATGGGGAGATGACTAGGGCAATAGACACGATCGCTCCAGAACGGCCCCTCTCAAGTAGCCGAGCTAAACCAGCTCCTTGGTTTACCGAGGAGCTGGCAGCGTTGAAGCGAAAGAAGAGGAAACTAGAGAGCGTGTGGCGTTCGGATCCGAGCGAGCCAAATCGAACACGGTTTGTGTCCTTTTTAAGGGCATATGCCGCGGCAATAAAAGCCGCAAAGAAGAACTTTCTTTGCGGCCACTATTGCGTCTGCAAAGAACCGTCCGGCTGAACTGTTCCGAGTTGTCAGAGGCCTATTAAAACCCACCACTCAGGATGGGTGCCCTGATGACTCGGCAGCTCGCTGCGAAGCTTTTGCTCGGTTCTTCGCAGACAAAGTCGCTTTGATCCGCTCTGGACTGGATACCATATTAACGGCAGTCTCTGAGGATGTAACACGAGCATCTGCTTGTCCGGTTTTGATGGATTCATTTTAATTGGTGCAACCCAAGGATGTGGACAAGGTGCTTGGAGGAATGAGAGCTACCACATGCATCCTAGACCCCTGCCCATCCTGGCTTCTAATGGAGGCCAGAGGTGGACAAGGTGCTTGGAGGAATGAGAGCTACCACATTCATCCTAGACCCCTGCCCATCCTGGCTTCTGAAGGAGGCGAGAGGGGGATTGGCCGAGTGGGTGAAGGTGGTGGTTAATGCCTCCCTTCGGGAAGGCAAAATTCCAGCCAGCTTAAAGCAAGCTGTATTAAAACCGCTGTTGAAGAAGCCATCACTGGACCCCACTCAATTCGGCCTGTTTCCAATCTCCCCTTTTTGGGCAAAGTCATGGAACGTGTGGTGGCCTCACAACTCCAGGCATTCTTGGTAGACACGGATTATCTGGATCCGGCACAGTCTGGCTTTAGGCCGGGGCATGGTACCGAGACAGCCTTGGTCGCCTTAGTGGATGATCTGCGTTGGGAGCTCGACAGGGGGAGTGTGTCCCTGTTGGTGCTGCTGGACCTCTCAGCGGCCTTCGATACCGTCGGTGCTGCTGGACCTCTCAGCGGCCTTCGATACCGTCGACCACGGTATCCTTCTGGGACGCCTCGCGGGGATGGGTCTTGGACGTACTGTTCTGCAGTGGCTCCGCTCATTCCTCGAGGGTAGGTCTCAGAAGGTGTTACTGGGAGACTCCTGTTCAACCCCACAACCTTTGTCTTGTGGGGTTCCTCAGGGTTCAATACTGTCTCCCATGTTGTTTAACATCTACATGAAGCCGCTGGGCGAGATCATCCGGAGTTTCGGGGTGCGGTGTCATCTGTACGCAGATGATGTCCAACTCTGTCACTCCTTTCCACCTGCTACTAAGGAGGCTGTCGAGGTCCTGAACCGGTGCCTGGCCGCTGTGACGGTCTGGATGGGGGCGAACAAATTGAAATTGAATCCAGACAAGACAGAGGTACTCCTGGTTAGTCGCAAGGCCGAACAGGGTATAGGGTTACAGCCTGTGTTAGACGGGGTCGCACTCCCCCTGAAGACGCAGGTTCGCAGTTTGGGTGTGATCCTGGACTCATCGCTGAGCCTGGAACCCCAGGTTTCGGCGGTGACCAGGGGAGCATTCGCACAGTTAAAACTTGTGCGCCAACTGCGACCGTACCTTGGGAAGTCTGACTTGGCCACGGTAGTCCACGCTCTGGTTACATCCCGTCTTGACTACTGCAACGCTCTCTACGTGGGGTTGCCTTTGAAGACAGCCCGGAAGCTCCAATTAGTCCAACGGGCGGCAGCCATGATTCTAACAGGAGCGGGGCGCAGGGAGCATACAACTCCTCTGCTGCACCAGCTCCACTGGCTGCCGATCTGCTACCGAGCTCAATTCAAAGTGCTGGCGTTGGCCTTTAAAGCCCTAAACGGTTCTGGCCCAACCTACCTATCCGAACGTATCTCGGCCTATCAGCCCACCAGGACCCTAAGGTCTTCTGGGGAGTCCCTGCTCTCTATCCCGCCGGCTTCACACGTGTGGCTGGCGGGAACGAGAGACAGGGCCTTTTCTGTGGTGGCCCCTCGGCTTTGGAACACCCTCCCCATAGAGGTACGATCAGCCCCCTCGCTGATGGTGTTTCGGAAAAGATTGAAGACATGGATGTTTAAACAAGCATTCGGTTAATCCGTTGCAACGAATTTTGATGACTAAAGGATTGGTAATCATGGACGATGAATTTTGGATTGCGATTCCAGTTACGAGATGCATGGGATTATTATTGGTGGCCCAATAATTTGTATTGTATATGTGTTTTATGCTTTTAAACTGAATACTGTTTTTTAAATGTTGTAAACCGCAATGAGTCGCCGACTTAGGCTGAGATATTAGCGGTATACAAGCGTATAAATAAATAAATAAATAAACGAAGGAAGGAAGGAAGGAAGGAAGGAAGGAAGGAAGGAAGGA
The DNA here is from genome assembly GCF_025583915.1 of Anolis sagrei ordinatus. NCBI lineage: Eukaryota > Metazoa > Chordata > Lepidosauria > Squamata > Anolidae > Anolis > Anolis sagrei. The sequence continues at coordinate 312,115,250 of NW_026845477.1, read as the reverse complement.
AGGAAGGAAGGAAGGAAGAGGAGGAGAACCAACAATGAATGGGAAACCGTGATTTTTGAAACGGAAGATAAAAGTGCCGTTCTTCTTGTGACGAAAGAGGCCCAGTCTCCGTGCCATCTTGATTTGTCATTTTCTGGATCAGAGAGGAACTCCTGAAGCATTGCCAAATACAGGAGCTTGTTTGCAAAAGACATTCATTTGGAAACTTACCAAAGCACGACGTCTGTGGGATAAAAGTGCTCAAAGGAGAAATCCAACGTCCAGTGGGAACCTCCTACAATGGAGAAAGGAAGGCACCGTCAGAAGGGCTCCCTGGCCATTCATTCCAAAGGGATCCCCGTCTCTCGGGGCCAGAGGAAGAAAGGAAGGAAGAAAGAAAGAAAGAAGGAAGGAAAGGGGGCAGGAGAGGGGGCATGTTTTCGAACTGCTAGGTTGGCAGAAGCTAGGGCTGGCAGCCGAAGCTCACGCCGCTCTCCAGAATCGAACCTGCGTCCTTTCGGTCAACAAGCTCAGCAGCTCAGTGCTTCCACCCACTGCGCCTCCGATCAGATCATTAGTAGTATTAGATTGCATTACATTGTAGTATTATAAATACGATATGTATACACAATATATTAGATTATATGATACTAGCCGTTCCCTGCCAGGCGTTGCTGTGGCCCAGCCTGGTGATCTGGAGAATAAAGTCAGGAGAAAGTGTTGGTTTCTAATCTGTGTCGATCCTTTCTGCTTGTGGGTCAGCAGTACTTCTTGTTGTGTCTTTGTCAGCGTGGACGTGGGGAGTGCCTGACTTGCCTCCTGTGGAACATGGAACACAGCGTTGTCCTTCCTCAGCGGTCCCTTCCAAATGTAGGATATCGTACCTGTCACATACATGTGTGTGTGTGTGTGTGTGTGTGTGTGTATCTCTACCTATGGCTGGATGGCTCTTTGTCAGGAGGGCTTTGATTATGTTGTCTCGCCCTGGTGAAGAAGGGAGTTGGACTGGGTGGCCTTCAGGCAGCATTTCTCAACCTGGGGGTCAGGAACCCTGGGAGGGGGGTCGTGAGGGGGTGTCAGAAGGGTCACGAAGACCACCAGAACACACAGTATCTTCTGTTGGTGATGGGAGAACTGTGTGCCAAGTTTGGTTCAGTTCCATCATTGGTGGGGCTCAGAATGCTCTTTGATTATAGGTGAACTATAAATCCCAGCAACTACAACTCCCACATGACAAAAAAAAAATCAATTTTTTGAGTGAAGGACATACCTTGGGTTGTTAGGTGTCCAAATTTGGTGTCAATTCGTCCAGTGGTTTTCGAGTTCTGTCAATCCCACAAACGAACATGACATTTTTATTTAGATAGATAGATAGATAGATAGATAGATAGATAGATAGATTAGATTAGCTGGGGTGGTCCATGCCTTGGTCACCTCTAGATTGGACTACTGTAATGCGCTCTACGTGGGGCTGCCCTTGAAAACGGCTCAGAAACTCCGACTGGTCCAACGGGCGGCGGCCAGGTTGTTAACTGGTGTCCCTTACAGAATACAGAGAGGTCAACCCTCCTGTTCAAGGAGCTCCATTGGCTGCCATTCATTTTCTGGTCCCAATTCAAGGTGCAGGTGCTTACCTACAAAGCCCTAAACGGTTTGGGGACAGCCTACCTGTGTGACCGCATCTCCATTTATTTATTTATTTATTTATTTATTGACTTTGCTTCTATACGGCTGTATCTCAAGCCCGAAGGCGACTCACGGCGGTTGACAAACAGTAGAAACAGTAGAAACAGCAGTGGTTCCATACAACATATAACAATTGACTTCACACATGATCCATAAATTACCAATAAGCAATTACAATGCACAATTATTACAAACAACAACCGCACCCAATCTTCTCATCATCCAAGCGCAGTCCAGGTTCGTCGTCCCTGGTTCCCTTCCTATGTTCCATTACCAGATGGCACTCATTTATGAACCCACGCACTCGCTTCGTTCATCCGGAGAGGCCCTGCTCGTGATTCTCGAATGTCAAAGGACATTTAATCAACTACCAAACACACAAATTTTGTGTTTTGTCTGTTTGTTTGCTTTGTTCTGTTAGAAATGTAATATAATTGACAGGTTGCCCTGACACGAGAAATAAATAATTATGAATACATAGGAAAACATCTTAATCACCTGGAGAGTCCGCGTGTTCCGGTCCTCTCTCCCGTGACCTTGTAAGGCTGGTCGGCAGATCTGATCACGCAGGAAAAATCAATACACGCTGTTCTGTTGAAACTTTCCACAAAGAAACCCTTCCAGAAAAAAAATCAGGTATAGTAAAAGGTTTATATGTTAACTTTAATATTGTAATATTAATATCACATATATATATATCTATACACATAATAAAAGTGAAAATGTGCGTATATGGAGGAGGTCTCCACTGACACCGACAGTCTCCTGAATCCATGCACAGACTATAGTTCCAAGTGCTGAGAATCCTCCGAAGGCACTCACTCAACCAACATTGCAGGTTATAGTGAGCGCGGTGAACATGCCGCCCAACCCCTGCCAATGTCCTCTCCAAACACCAGCCTCCCAAGGAATGTTTTCATTTGGGAGCCATTGCA
>NW_026845477.1:312070102-312112550 GCF_025583915.1 Anolis sagrei ordinatus | reverse complement strand
GTTTTGCCTTGCCCACATTGGACTAGTTTCCTTGCCAGAAGGTCATGGGGGACCTTGTCGAAGAAGGCCTTAATGAAAGCCAGGTACGCCACATCCACGGCATTTCCTCCACTGGTCCACCTCCATGGACCAGTGGAGGCCAGTTGGCCAGGTGAAGCCCACTTGCTTTCTGGATCCATGCACGAGGCAGATCATGCCCTTGGTGTAGCTTTTGGCTTGGACCTGTGGATGGAGTGTTTACAGGCAGAGCTCTTTCTGGTCCGTGCTGCTAGCGTCACGGCTACAGCCGACCCCTGCAAGCATGAAAACCCTATTAATATGATCCACTCTCCAAGGCGAATGGATCCCTTGAGATTCCCGGAAGCCTTCAACCTGTGCAGAGTCCCTGGACCTTTGCCCCCAAGCAAAACGCATGAAAAACTCCTCTGACCTCCTGGAAGTAATTGTGGGGGGGGGGGGGGGTATTTCTTCTTTATTTGCAGTCCAGAGTTCCCTCACTTACCACAGGGATTCTGTTCCAGGGCCACCCGCCATAAGTGAAAATCCTCAAAGCAGGGGCACCATATTAATTTCAATATTTATACACCGGACGTTAATATTTTATATTTTATAGGAATATTTCCAAAACCCCGCGAAATAGCGAGTCTGCTCAAAGCGAACCACGTAGTAGCGAGGGAACACGTTATTTATCTTCCACCCTTCTCGCCCCACAAGGGACTCAGGGCAGATTATAATGCACGTACACATGGCAAACATTCAATGCCAGTCACACATACAACATATATAGACAGACACAGAGGCAACGTTCCAGCTTTCCAGCTTCACGAGGGTATGCTCGATGCCGGCCACAGGGGGAGCTGCCGCTTCACCATCCACTTGTGACACCAAGTTCTTGATGGAGCACTTCCTCATTCTTTCGCATGCTGCTGGAAGGTTTTATGATGTCGTAAATTAGTTGAATTAGCCTCCCCACATAAAGTGGTACCTGAATTTCCTACTTGACAGATGCAACTTTCAGGCAGCATAAGACAACAGCAAGCTAGACTATTAATGATTGGGAGCTCACTCCGGCCCGGGCTGGCTTCGAACTTAGTAGTGACTTATTGCAGCTGGCTACTAACTGGCTGCACCACAGGCCAGTCTGTTCCACAAAGGTCATCCCACTTTAAAAAAAAAGGATTTAGAGCCTGTGCCTGCTTTCAGTCCTGTGGCTGAGTCCAGCAGAACCCTGGGACTTGTAGTTTAGAGACGGGCTTTTGCCCCCGGTTCGAATCTGTGGAGCGTGCGGATGAGCTCCCTCTATCAGCTCCAGCTCCTCATGCGAAGGGGACATGAGAGAAGCCTCCCACAAGGATGGTAAAAACATCCGGGCGTCCCTGGGCAACGTCCTTGTAGACGGCCAATTCTCTCACACCAGAAGCGACTTGCAGTTTCTCAATTGTTTTTAAATTGTTTTAGATTTCAGTCTGTTCTTGTAAGCCACTCCAAGCCCTAGGGGAGTGGCGGCGTATAAGTTTGAATAATAAATAAATAAAATAAATAAAGTCGCTCCTGACACAACCCCCCCCCCCCCCAAAAAACACCCCTCTCGGCCAGGGAAGTCCTGGGCCTCACTAAACTACAAGTCCCGAGTTTTGCAGGAAGTTTTAATGTGGGACAAGACAAGTCCTATTTGATCTTGGAAACCAAGCAGGGTCTCTGGGAAGCAGAAAGGGTTGTTGGAAATAGCAACCTTCTACAAGCCTCCGATACTCGTTATTTGTTATGTATATATTTGATATGACTTATTATATTCTCTCTCTGTGTGTGTGTATATATGTATATGAAATTTCCCCCTTAACTCTATGTTGTTTGAGGTTGTGGGTGGGGGGGAGGGGGGGACTAGATCTGGGACTCTTTAGACTGAGACTCCATTTTAGAAATCAGTATTGGGGCGCCCTGGTGTCACAGCAGGTTAAACTGCTGAGCTGCGGATCTTGCTGACCGAAAGGTTGGCAGTTCAAATCTGGGGAGCAGGGTAAGCTCCCGCTGTTAGCCCCAGCTTCTGCCAACATGCAAATGTGAGTAGAGCAATTGGTACTGCTTTTGCGGGAAGGTAACGGCACTCCGTACAGTCCTGCCCACGGCCACATGACCTTGGAGGTGTCTACGGACAACGCCGGCTCTTTGGCTTAGAAATGGAGATGAGCACCAGAGTCGGACACGACTAGACTTAATGTCCTTTAGCTTTGCCTTCTCGTATAGAAGTCAGTATGCACAGTATATAGTTGAGTCAGTATGCCTTCCAAGTTAGTGGAGTGCCGTATGCATCATCAGAACCGGGAGTGAGAGAGAAGAGACTGAAACGGAAGGCCAAAGAACAGGCTGTTGAGACCTTGAACCAAAAAGCAATGTACCTGGATACTGGTACAAAGGCTACGTATTTAATAGTCATCATCATCATCATCATCATCATCTATATAAATAAAAATGTAATGTTCGTTTGTGGGATTGACATAACTCAAAAACCACTGGACAAATTGACACCAAAGTTGGCCACAAGACACCTATTAGTCCAACGAACGACCATCACTCATAAAACACTGAAAAACACAATAGAAGAGACTTAAAAGCCAGAAAACAACAACATTACAAAGCATACAACGGCTTCTCTCCAACCTGCTCCTCAGAGCAGAGCCTTGGAGCATAGATCTCCTCATAGGAGAAAACTCTCCAGAACTGTATTCCAAAAACCCATACAGTCATACCCTATCGGGTGTGGTCCAAGATTGCTGGTTGGCCTACATTACCAGCTGCACATTATAATTACCATCATAAGGTTTTTCTTCAACAAACACACACACAGTCCTGCTACAACCTACTGTAACAAATATGGAGATATGATAGCCATGTATAAATATGTGAGAGGAAGCCACAGGGAAGAGGGAGCAAGCTTGTTTTCTGCTTCCTTGGAGACTAGGACGCAAGGGAACAATGGCTTCAAACTACAAGAGAGGAGATTCCACCTGAACATGAGGAAGAACTTCCTGACTGTGAGAGCCGTTCAGCAGTGGAACTCTCTGCCCCAGAGGGAGTGTGGTGGAGGCTCCTTCTTTGGAAGCTTTTAAGCAGAGGCTGGATGGCCATCTGTCAGGGGTGATTTGAATGCAATATTCCTGCTTCTTGGCAGGGGGTTGGACTGGATGGCCCATGAGGTCTCTTCCAACTCTTTGATTCTATGATTCTATGATTCTATGCCCTGTCTATGGTCTGTATGACTGTCTTGTCTTAATGTTTCTTTAGCCATGTTTTGGGTCAAGCCAACAAAATTAATGTGGCTCTTTAGTATTGGACAAAAGTCCATTTTTTTTCTTCCACCCATTATTCCTTCCTTCATTCTAGCACTCATTCTTTTCATTCCTTTTCTTATTTCCTTCTGAATCCATCCCTTATTGTTTATGAACATGTGATAATCTTTGCTAGTTTCTGTGTATGTCCTTGACATCCTTCATACCTCCTTTTCTTGGGATTTCCATTCTCAACATGAGTCGTGAAGGGAACGGGTGATAATCTTGGAAGAAAAGGAGATTTAAAGCTTTATGTTTAATTTGCTTTTTCTTTCTTGACCAGGGCAGTGAAGACCCTATAAAGTCACTTCTGGCATGAAAAGAAAATATCAGTATCTAGTGAACATTTAGAAATTTGGAAACCAAAGTGCAATACTGAAAGGAATCCTATAAGAAGAAGAAATCCTCTCACGGTGCTCATTTTGTAGATCGCTTTTGATGAGAAAGGAAAAGGAAAGATTCAAGTGTCCATATTTTAATTAACTGTCAATATGGAGGAGAAACCTTATACATGTTTTGTGTGTGGAAAGACCTTCACTCAGAGTGGTCATCTACGGTCCCATCAAAGGACTCACACTGGGGAGAAACCTTATAAATGCCTGGAGTGCGGACAGAGCTTCGCTCAAGGTGGAAGTCTACGTGCCCATCAAAGGACTCACACTGGGGAGAAACCCTATAAATGCCTGGAGTGCGGAAAGAGCTTTACTTGTAATGGACATTTGCGTTCACATCAAAGAACTCACACTGGGGAGAAACCCTATACATGCCTGGAGTGTGGAAAGAGCTTCGCTCATAGTGGAGTTCTGCGTACACATCAAAGGACTCATACTGGGGAGAAGCCCTATGAATGCCAGGAGTGTGGACAGAGCTTTGGTCAGAGTGGAAGTCTACGTTCCCATCAAAGGACTCACACTGGGGAGAAACCCTATAAATGCCTGGAGTGTAGAAAGAGCTTCACTCAGAGTGCAAATCTACGTACCCATCAAAGAACTCACACTGCGGAGAAACCATATAAATGCCTGGAATGTGGGCAGAGCTTCACTGAGAGTGGAGCTCTAAATAAACATAAAATGATTCACACTGGGAAGAAACCCTATACATGTTTGGAGTGTGGAAAGAGCTTCACTCTGAGTGAATATCTACGTTCACATCAAAGGACTCACACTGGGGAGAAACCCTATAAATGCCTGGAGTGTGGACAGAGCTTCACTCATGGTGAAACTCTACGTTCACATCAAAAGACTCACACTGGGGAGAAACCATATACATGCCTGGAGTGTGGAAAGAGCTTCACTCAGAGGGGACATCTAAATTCACATAAAAGGACTCACACTGGGGAGAAACCTTATACATGCCTGGAGTGTGGAAAGAGCTTCACTCATAGTGGAACTCTACAATTACATCAAAGAACTCACACTGGGGAGAAGCCGTATGAATGCCTGGAGTGTGGAAAGAGATTCACTGGTAGTTCAGGTCTACGATTGCATCAAAGGACTCACACCGGGGAGAAACCTTATAAATGCCTGGAGTGTGGACAGAGCTTTGCTCGGAGTGAACATCTACATATACATCAAAAGACTCACACTGGGGAGAAACCACATACATGCCTGGAGTGTGGAAAGAGCTTCACTCATAGTGGAAATCTACGTTCACATCACAGGACTCACACTGGGAAGAAACCCTATAAATGCCTGGAGTGTGGAAAGAGCTTCACTCGTAGTTCAAGTCTACGTTCACATCACAGGATTCACACTGGGAAGAAACCCTATAAATGCCTGGAGTGTGGAAAGAGCTTCACTCAGCGTGGAGCTCTACGTTCACATCAAAAGACTCACACTGGGGAGAAACCATATACATGCCTGGAGTGTGGAAAGAGCTTCACTCAGCGTGCACATCTGCGTTCACATCACAGGACTCACACTGGGGAGAAACCCTGTAAATGCCTGGAGCGTGGAAAGAGCTTCACTTGGAGTGCAGCTCTACGTTCACATCACAGGATTCACACTGGGAAGAAACCCTATAAATGCCTGGAGTGTGGAAAGAGCTTCACTTGGAGTGCAGCTCTACGTTCACATCACAGGATTCACACTGGGAAGAAACCCTATAAATGCCTGGAGTGTGGAAAGAGCTTCACTCAGCGTGGAGCTCTACGTTCACATCAAAAGACTCACACTGGGGAGAAACCATATACATGCCTGGAGTGTGGAAAGAGCTTCACTCAGCGTGCACATCTGCGTTCACATCACAGGACTCACACTGGGGAGAAACCCTATAAATGCCTGGAGTGTGGAAAGAGCTTCACTTGGAGTGCAACTCTACGTTCACATCACAGGACTCACACTAGGGAGAAACCGTATACACGCCTGGAAGGGAATTGTTAAGGTTACATTTACAGTGACACCAGAGTTTTTTTCTTAAGAATGGTGCATAATCTAGAAAGAAAATTTGAACGATTACTGAAATATATGATAATTGCAGGAAGAATCCTGTATCCTCAGAGATAGAAGGAAGAAGGCATCCCAACTCTAGGAAATTGAGCAATAAAGAACCGCAGACTAGCATAGCGGGGGAACCGGAGTCTGCCGATTAAGGAGAGATCTTTGACCCCTTTCAGGAAACATTGGAACTTTGAAATCACTTTTTCATGACAACCTTTGGGGTATATGTCAAGTGTAGGATTTCTGAATTAGAAGAGTGGTGACAAAGGCAGAAGTGTGCTTATATAGGATTGTCTAAATGGAGTAAGATAATTAGGTTTAAAAAGTAATGAATAGAGAGTGCTAGGTTTGTAGAATTAGACACATGTCTAATTTGTTTGTGTGTTTTGTTTGTGTGTTTGTTTCTAATTTAGTTTTGTACTTTGTTGTAGTATTGAGTTAGTTAGCTGTATTGTCGTGTCAGGAGTGTCCTGTTGTGAGAGAATGGGCCGTCTGCAAGGATGTTGCCCAGGGGACGCCCGGATGATTTTGATGTTTTATCACCCTTGTGGGAGGCTTCTCTCATGTCCCCGCATGAGGAGCTGGAGCTGATAGAGGGAGCTCATCCGCCTCTCCCCGGATTCAAACCTGTGTCCTGCCTGCACAGGGCTTTAACCCACTGCACCACCGGGGGCTCCGTTAGCTGTATTATTATAGCATTATGCATTACAACATTTCTTTTTTTCTTTTTGAGATACTGCTTTTTACTTTAAAAAATTTAAATAGTTTCTAAAAAGGTGGCAAATTTAGAAAGCTTAAAAATGCTGAAACTGGAGTCACTGATAGACCTGGTTTTAGGCCATAATGAGGTTTATTGTGTCATTTATTTTGTCTTTTAAGGTTTGGAGTTGATTGTTTTCCTTTGGTACAGGGAGCGCACAACTCCCTTGTCGCGCCAGCTCCACTGGCTGCCAGTTCACAATTCAAAGCACAATTCAAAGCGCTGGTCTTAACCTACAAAACCCTATACGGTTCCGGCCCGGTTTACCTGTCCGAACGTATTCTCCCCTATGAAGCATCAAGGCCGTCAAGGCTCTCGTTCCCGCCACACTCGCAATCGCGTCTGGTGGGAACGAGAGACAGGGCCTTTTCTGTGGTGGCCCCTCGACTATGGAACTCCCTCCCAATTGAGATCAGATCTGCCCCCTCCCTCCTGACATTTAGGAGGCTAGTGAAAACCTGGCTATGGAACAAAGCATTTCTAGAATAATGGCTGAGACTGACTACAGACCAAGTTATTGATCACATGCGGACTGAGTTGCATATGATTTTATTTTTACAGTTTGGCTTCCATGTATTTTATATATAATTGTATTTTAATCTTTTTTATTGTCGTATGATGTTTTAGATTGTATTACTGCATTGAGTCCTTGCTGTGAGTCGGTCAGAGTCCCTCTACGTAGGTAGAGAAGATCAGGATATAAACGTTTTAAATTTGGGCTTGCCCAAGGAGACTTATGGAACCCAGTAGGTTCCGGAATGCTCTGAGGGATCTGGAGCCTGCCAGCGACTCGATCGATGTGCAGGTGGACACATGGAACATCAGGCTATCCAATGCAGTCGACGAGATCGCCCCTAGACGCCCTCTCCGACCCCACCGAAATCGGTCTCCTTGGTTCACCGAGGAACTTTGACCGATGAAGCAGGAAGAGACGGCTAAAGGGCGTGTGGCGAGAACTCCGTGACGGAGCATCGAGATCAGCTTATGAGGCATTCAGGGAGTCCTACGAGCATGCTGTCACCGAGGCAAAGCGAGTATGTTATGCTTCTTTGATAGTGTCTGCTAGCTCATGCCCGGCAAAATTGTTCAAAATAATTCAAATTTCAAAATGACACCTCAAATGTACCTCTTGAATATGCCCGAGGAAGAATTAGAAAGAAAATTTGGAAAAAATTTGTTTTACACAACAGTGGCAGCTAGAATAGTGTATACTTGGAAAACCCCAGATATACCTCCTTTAGAAGAATGGGAAAAATATATTATAGATATGTTGATAATGGACAAAATAACTGTATTATTGAGAGGAGAAATACTAGACAACTTCGTTAATGAATGGCATCCAATGATTCAACACCTTAATGTAAAGTTAAATTAAAAATGTATATAGAGGATCCTATAAGACTGTAGACAAGGAAGAAGTGGATGTAAAGTAAGAATCTATGATATCTTTCTATGTAATATTTAGATAGTAGACTGTGACCCCTTAATAGAAATACATGAGATAAAGGATTATAGAACATTAATAGATAGAAAGTATTGCACTATATGCAACAAACACTTGCAAATGTATGTTTACTTAAATAAAATAAAAATAAAATTAAAAAAAAATAATTCGATCTCTAATGACGGTTCCTACCGTCCCAAAAAGCGATGACCAGGCCCCTTCAGCCAATGTTTTTCAGAGCTATTTTGCAGACAAGATCTCGCTACTTCGCCGGGACCTATCTGCCACAATTGATACAGTGAGAGAACTTGAGATTCCGTGGCCACTTGCTGGGCCCATCCTCGACCGGTTCATCCCGCTGGACGCAGAGGCTGTCGATAGGCTCATAGCTGCAGCTAGACCGACCACTTGCTCCCTCGATCCGTGTCCCTCTTGGTTGGTGAAATCCTGCTTGGAGGGATTACGTGACCCTCTGTTGAAGATTATAAACAGCTCCCTTAAGCAAGGAGTTTTTCCAGAGGGTTTAAAAGAGGCGGTGGTCTCTCCCCTGCTGAAGAAACCAGATTTAGATCCTTCGGTTCCCTCCAGTTACCGCCCAGTTTCGAACCTCTTGTTTCTGGGCAAGGTGATGGAGAGGGCAGCAGCGGAGCAGTTGCAGCAATTCCTAGGCGACACAGCCGGACTAGATCCCTTCCAGTCCGGCTTCCGTGCGGGGCACGGGACAGAGACTGTGCTGGTCTCCATCACGGATCACCTTGGATGCCAGCTTGACCAGGGCGGGTCGGCGCTGTTTGTGTTATTGGATCTCACAGCAGCATTTGACACAGTCGACCAAAATCTTTTGACCCACCGCCTTGGTGCTGTTGGAGTCAGGGGGACAGCTGTAAATTGGCTGTCCTCCTTTCTTCACCACTGTGGACAGTGAGTGGAGAGGGGAGGCCTGGTCTCTGAGAGGTCCCCTCTCTCTCTCTTGTGGGGTTCCTCCTCAGGGGGCCATCCTCTCCCCTCTCTTGTTTAACATCTCTATGCGACCACTTGCTCAGCTGGTTCGAGGTTTTGGGTTGGAGTGTTATCAATACGCCGATGACACTCAGCTGGTGCTGAAGATGGAAGGCCGACCGGACTCTGTACCCGATTGTTTCCACCAGTGGAACTCTCTCCCACTGGAGATCAGAACTGCCCTGTCTATCCTGACATTTAGGAAACAGGTGAAGACTTTGTTATGGAGACAGGCATTCGACGAGCGAGCCAACACCCTGAGATATGGATGGAGGATGATGAGCAACGATTTTAGTGTGACGACTGACCATTATAGTTATTGATTGTAATTGCTGTTTTAATATTTTACTGTAATATGTGTTATGATGTTTTATTGATTGTATGTGATATTATGGTTGGAAACCGGTCTGAGTCCCTCAAGAGAGGTGAGAAGGCCGGTATACAAAACTTTTAAATAAATAAATAAAAAAAATCAGTGCCTCGAGGCCGTGAGTGGATCGCTGCGTGCCAGCAGGTTGAGGGTGAATCCAGCAAAGACGGAGATCCTATGGCTGGGTCGCCCGGGCAGTGGGGACATCCAGCTGTCTACCCTGGATGGCGAGGCGCTACACCCGTCACCATTGGTCAAGAGTCTGGGAGTCCTTTTGGACCCTCTGCTGACGATGGAGGCCCAGGTCTCCGCCGTGAGCAGGACCGCCTTCTTTCACCTGCGGCAGGCTAGACGGCTGGCCCCCTCCCTGTCCAGGGACGACCTCGCTACGGTGATCCAGGCCACGGTCATCTCAAGGCTGGACTACTGTCACGCCCTCTACATTGGCCTTCCTCTGTCGGTGATCGGAAGCTCAAGTTGGTACAAAATGCAGCTGCTCGGCTTCTTGCGGGAATTCCGATGAGATGCCACATAACACCAATCTTACTACAGCTGCATTGGTTACCAATTGAGCACCGGATCATTTTCAAAGTGATGGTACTCACCTTTAAGGCCTTGCATGGTCTGGGGCCGATGTACCTGAGGGACCGCCTCATCCCCTCCCAACCCCAGAGATCCCTCCGTTCTGAGGACCAAGACTTTTTGGAAATTCCCAGTGTCAAGACCTTGTGTCTAATAGCAACCAGATGCAGAGCCTTCACAGCAGTGGCACCATCACTCTGGAATACTCTGCCACCTGAAGTCTGTGCCTTGTGGGACCTATCAGCTTTCCGTAGGGCATGTAAGACATACAAGTTTTGACAGGTCTTTGATTTTTGATATTGCTGTTTCTAAATTGTTTTAAATTGTTTTTAAATTGTGTTAGATTTTAGCCTGTTCTTGTAAGTCGCTCCGAGCCCCAGGGAAGGGAGTGGCGGCATATAAGTTCGAATAATGAATGAATGAATGAATGAATGAATAAATGACTGCATGAAGCGCCGTTACCTTCCCACCAAGGTGGTCCCTATTGATCTACTCATGTTTGCATGTTTTCAAACTGCTAGGTTGACAGTTCATAAACGATAAATGGGTAAAATGTCTTTCTGAACGAATGGATTAAGGATGAACAAACCAGATTTATTTATTTCTATTTATTTACAGTATTTATATTTATTTATTATTTACAATAATAATAATAATAAATAAAACTCAGGGCGGATTAGAATGTACACATACATGGCAAACATTCAATGCCACAGACACACAACACATATAGACAGACAGACAGAGGCTATTTAACATTCCAACTTTTTCTGACCACCGGGGAGCTGTTGCTTCACCGTCCATCTGCGACACTGATGAAGTATTTCCTCATTCCCCGCATGCTTCCTGGAGATTTTTTATGGCCTCGTAAATTAGCCTCCCCACACATAAGTGGTACCTAATTTTCCTACTTGACAGATGCAACTGTCTTTCGGGTTGCAAAGGTCGACAACAAGCTACACAAATGGGCCGGACACTCACTTTGACCTGGGCTGGCTTTGAACTCATGACCTTTTGGTCAGTAGTGATCTTCATCATCATCATCATCATTTAATAACCTATTATTTGCCCTCCATCCAAGAATGCTCTAGGCGATTTACAGCTAAATCATAAAAGATAAAATACATACATACAAAAATTAAAAATTAAGAGAGATCGAATGCTCTAGTAAAAAGCCAGGTCTTAAGTGCGAGAGTAAAAGGCCCGAAGTCACGCATGGCTCTCATGTAGGGCGGCAAGGAATCCCACAATAAGGCAGGAAGGGCAGGAATAGAGAAGGCCCACCTGCGCCTGGTCCTTTCCAAGGGCACTTCTTTAGGACCCGGTATATGGAGTAAGTCTTGGGCTGGTCGTTGCGACCTCCGATGATGGGAGAAGGAGAGGCCGTCCCTAAGGTACGATGGACCCTGGCCGCAAAGAGTTTGAAAGGTCAGAACTAGCATCTTATACAGGCCACAGTGGGACTCAGTTGGAAGCCAATGTCAATGTTGCAGCACTGAAGGTGTTCTATGGCATTTCATGGGCGTTCTTGTGAGTAGCCTGGCTGCCGCATTCTGAACAATACGGAGCTTTAGGGTCGTAGACATCGGAAGGCCCACATACAGGGCGTTGCAATAGTCCAGCCTAGACGTGACCGTGGCATGGATGACTCTTGCCAGAGCCTCGTCAGATAGGGAGGGTGCCCGTTGCCTTGCTTGTCCTAGATGGACAAAGGCCTGTTTGCTGGCAGCAGCCACCTGAGCTTCCATTGTCAGCTGTGAATCCAGGATGACACCTAAGCTCTTAACAGTGGTCGATGGAGATAGGGCGGCACCATCGAAGGTGGGTAGTGGAGGAGTCAGACCTGCCAGGCGGGTGACTCCCACTCAGCTGCCAACTCCGAAGATGCAGGTGACTCCCACTCAGCTGCGCCACAGTCCTGGATTTCTCTCAAAAACATATAAAATTATGGCTATAATTGAATATTTTGAGGCTAATAATCGGAAAGAAATGGCCTTGATAGCTTTAGATGCATGAAAAAGCCTTGGAAGACATAAATTGGGACTTTTTCCAACTGCAAATGAAAAAAATTGATATGGGATAGTGTGACGGATCTGACTTACGTGGGAAAATTGGTATGTGACCTACCTCGAAGGGTTAGTATGTGAGCACCATTTTGAAAAACTGGGAAGTTCGGCAGCCCTTTTGTGGCTCTCATCGTGCAGCAGAGGTGCGGAAGGAGCTATTTGCATAGGAGCGGCCTGATTGGCCAGATGCGAGTGAGCAGGTGCTGAGGCACGAGAGATGGGCGGAGTCCAGAACGGCCGTTAGAGGTGGCCGACTGAACTTTTCAGTTCAGTTAGCTGGGGTGGCTCCTGCAGTTAGCTGGTATCGAGGAGCTCGGGTGGTACAGTTAGTCGTAAAGAGGTTTTAATGTGCAGAGTAGCTGGGATTGCAGCATCCGGTTGAGGATTGTAGGGTCACTTCCAGGAGTCCGTTTTTAGGAGTAATATTATAAAAGCCTTTTGTGAAGGGAAGGCGGAAGGAATACACAAACGGAAGTCACACAGGTACTATTTCGTAAGGGAATAATCTTCATCGCTGTAACCACCTGGACTGTCTATATACTCTCAAAGCCATCAATATTTATATATCAATATTTAAAGCCTTGTAGCCTGGCTGATGCATCAGTTTGCTCTTCTTCGCACCCGCCTGTCGTGGACCCCATTCTGGGGCCCCGTTTCTTAAGGTTGGCCCTGCACCTTGTGATGCCAGAGTGCCCCTTTTCAGCGCCTTCCGGGCCACCCAGTCTTCTGCTTGCCAGCGGAAAGCCGCTCATCCGGTCTCAGCCATTGAGGTGCTGGGTTTGAGCCTGCCACTTTTGGACTCTCACTTGCTGGAATGTTCCAGCGAGTGTCTCTGTAGATCTTAGAATACTATTTCTTGATGTAAGTCGTTGACGTGCTGGCTGATACCCAAACAGGATGAGCTGGAGATGTCTCTGCCTTGGTCCTTTCACTATTGGCTGCTACTTCCTGGCAGATGTCAGGTGGTGCAATACCACCTAAGGAGTGTAATTTCTCCAGTGGTGTAGGGCGCAGACACCCTGTGATAATGCGGCGTATCTCATTAAGAACCACATCCACTGTTTTAGCATGGTGAGATGTGTTCCACACTGGGCATGCCTACTCAGCAGCAGAGTAGCATAGCACAAGGACAGATGTCTTCACTGTGCCTGGTTGTGACCCCCAGGTTGTGACAGCTTTCATATGATATGGTTTCTTGCACCCACGTTTTGCTTGATAGTCAAGCAGTGCTTCTTGTAGGTCAGAGCACTGTCCAGGGTCACTCCCAGGTATTTGGGTGCGCTGCAATGCTCCAGTGGGATTCCTTCTCAGGTCATCCTCCGAGCTCCTGATGCTTGCCTGTTCTTAAGGTGAAAAGCACATGTCTGTTATTTTAGACGGATTAGGGACTCTGGTTTCCCCTGTAATAGGCAGTAAGAGCACCCAGAGCTTCGGAGAGCGACCATAATAATAATAATAATAATAATAATAATAATAATAATAATAATCACCATCATCATAATATTTTATTTATATTCTGTTTCCTGTCGTAGTCCCTGTGAATCGCACATATGATATCTCTGCGCCTGCGCAGAATAGCTTTCGGAACCTTCTAGAATAAAAAAAAACCGCTTGACTCCTGGCTGGCCCCACCCACCTCGCCCTCGAGTATAAGTAGCCCGTGGGAGGGGCCAGCCACCAGTTCTCTTTTCCGCGCTCTTCGGATAGCTTGGGAACCCTTTTTCTCTAGACGTATTTTTCTCTTACTGACTCCTTTCTACGGATTGATTTGGCTTCTGACTGGACTGAACTTGACTAAGAGATTAGCTGACGTTTTGGACTTGCCCTCTACTATTGGCTACCGACCCGGACTGCTCGACCCTTCTGGTTTGTTCCGCCCCTGACCCGGCCCGCTATCGACGATCCGTTATGTCTACTACCTCCTTCAAGAGGTGCTCCAACTCCTCTTGCCCCAACACCTTTCCGGACACGGATGGCCACTCTTTATGCCTGGCCTGCCTGGGCGAGGGCCACCTCGCTCAATCTTGTGCGGTTTGTTTGGCCTTCACCGCCCAAACGAGAAAGAATAGGGAGGTGCGACTTAAGGCCGCTTTGTATGAGAAAGCCCTTCTTCCTCCACCTCCTTCTGGGCAGGCAGGCCCTCCCTCCAGGCCCAACTTACCTTTTTTGGTCCGGGAAGATCCTCCAGCCAAGAAGAAGGCCAAGAAGCCCAAAGACAGGGGCCTTCAAGATGGCTGCCACCCGGCGCTGCCTAAGAAAACGGCTGCTAAAAGGGCGGGAAACTCAGCAGTCAGAGTCCCTGCCCCTCCCTCCCATTCTGGGGGGACTCCAAGCAGCCTATCGCGCCCTCTGCTGGCGCCCGAGGCCACTGCAGGCTCCCTGGCTGCAGCGCTATTCCCGATATCGGGAACGGAAGACCTCGCCTCAGCCTCCCCGATGCCCGTGCTGCTGACTCCCGAAAGCACATTATCTCTGGCACCGGGAGGAACGCCGCTGATGCCTTCGGCCCTCTCACCGGGCCCAACGCTAGTAGCAATCCCATCTGGGACCCAGGCCTCAGGGAGCTTCGCCGCAGATTGCGACCAACTGGAGGCCCTGCCCACCCAGGGAGCCCACAGGGACGCACCGGCCATCCAAGAAGCGTCCGTGGAGGCCCCACCCACCCAGGGCCCGAGCACCCCAGCGCTAGCAGGGACGAGCCCTCCTGCTACATCCATGGATGCAGTACCGAGGGGGAGCCACTTCCTCAGCATGGCGCCTCCCTCTGCAGCTCCTCCCTCGCCCCAATCGAGATCGGGCCGATCCACGCGCCACGCAAGCGGAGGAGTGGAGGCTCCCGACGCCGTCGACGCCGCTCCTCTACAAGGAGCAGGGCGCGATCCTCGTCTTCCTCCTCCTCCTCGCGCAGAAGGCACCGACGCAGCTCCAGATTTTCGCATTCTCCGTCCTGCTGCCGGAGAGCCTATGGCCCGGTCCACATGCCGCCACCCGGGTGCTGGCAGCTGGGCCAGCAGGGCAACCCGTCTATGTGCCCGTGCCTCCACCGGTCCCGATGCCCCCTCCTTCGTCGGCTGCGTTGATGGCTGAGATGGGCACCTCGACACCTGCTAGACCGGCCCCGACTTTACTGTCTGCCACCGGCCCAACTGTGCGGGCCGCTGCTGTACCGGTAAGCGACCCCCCCTCTTCAGGCGGGGTCTCCAGCGCCAACCCCGCTCTGGCGGTACCCAGCACATGCACCACGGGCGCCCGCTGTGGAGACTTGGGTTTGCAGGGCGGCCCCATCACTTCCGGCTCACTGGGCCGTTTTAACCAAAGCTTGTGCCAGCCAACTGTCGCTTCGACTGCGATTTCAACCATTCCACCTGCCGCCGCCACTCCAGTGGTGGCGTCTGACACGGGCCTGCCTGTTACTGCTACTGTGACTTACGATGATGGGGACCCACAGGACTCCGATCCGGACTCCGAGCCACCTGAGGCTCCTCAACTGCTGGGGGGTGAGGACACTTCTACTGTTTTGCCTGCAGACTTCAATAAATTTGCCGCATTGGTAGAACGAATGATTAAGGCCTTAGATATCCCTGCTCCCGAACCCCCGGAGCACGTGGAAGATCCAATGTTCCCTTCGGAGGAACAAAATGCGGTAGTGTCTTCGGCCCTTCCCCTATTACCCTACTTGCTTAAGTTGGCCAAGATAATTGACATGCCACCTTCATCGGTGCCTGCTGTGCCCAGACGCCTGGATTCTATGTATAAGATAGATATGGCCACTGCCAAATGGGTCCTGGCACCTCCCAAAGCCAACACAGTGGTAGCCGAGGTTTCGAAATCCAAACGCTCCAAAACCTCCCAAACAGCCCCCCCCCCGATAGGGAGGGTAGGAAGTTAGACACACTGGGTAAGAAAGCCTACCTCTCCGCGGGCCTTTTTACGCACATGGCCCACTATGCAACCTATATGTCAGGGTACCAGACCTTCCTTTGGAATCGGCTGCTACCCTACATCGAGGTTTTGCCACCTGATGACCAGCGTTTACCCAGAGCCCTGCGGACCGAAGCCTTGGCACTGTCCAAGCTTCAGAAAGAATTTGCGAAGCACATGGCGGAGGCCTCCGGTAACCTGTTCGCCACCGCCACGTCCATCAGGCGGCACGCATGGCTGCAGGCCGCCAACCTCTCGGAGGAAGGGAAGGCCCTCGCCGAAGACCTTCCCTTCCACGAGGAAGGGCTGTTTAACCCTAATACCGATGACTACCTCAAGCAAAAACAGGATGTGAGGCAGTCCGCATCTAAGTTCGGCTACACATGGCAGCCATATCCCCAGCAAAAGGGTAGATGGCAACCGAGTAGCTCCACTTACCGGAGACCGTTTGGCAATCCTTATTCAACACCCTTTAGGGGTCGTTCCGGGGGCCAATCCAGGTTCCAGGGGGGAAGACGGACCCCCTACTTCCAAAAGCCTAGGGCCCAACCCTTTCAGGGAAAAACCAAAACCCCAGGCACCTCAAAGAAGCGTCTTTGACGCCCCTTGCCCCATTCCAGGGGCTGATGTGGCCTCAGCCACATGTCCCATCGCAGCATCGCAGCCCAAGATGTGGTTCAGCAGCAACAGCATGATGGGACTGAGGGTGCAGATGAGCATGATGGGAATGGGAATACAGATGCAGGTGTGGGATTTCAGATTTCTCAGTTTTCTCAGCCACAGTCTGTAGCTAGAGAGAAACCATTGTTATCACAGGAACGGAATGTGGCTGATAAAACAGCTAGTGAAGGTCAGACTGTGCCGCAGGTGTTAAGAAGGAGTTTACGAATTGCGGCCAAGTCTTGAGCCCATCCGTTGGTGGGAAAACTGCTTGTTAGCTGTCTGTTTAATGTTCAATGTTTTGATGTTTTACCTATAAGTAAACTGCCTGGGAACTGATTCGGCGTCAGTTTCAACGTTGCAAAAATGGCTCGCGTTGTCTCCTGCTCTGGGCCTTGGACCTTGAGAAAGAAAGCCTGCTTCATGTAACCTCATGCTATTTCCTGGATTTTATGCTGCTTCTTGCTTCAAGTTTCCTGCTTTGACTCAAAGGGAATCTATTGGATTTTTACCTTGTACTATTGACTTTTTACTGCTTATATTCTGATTTGTTTGAAACCTCACAATAAACTTCTTTCTTCATAAGTTTGGCTGGTTTGTCAGAGAGAGCAAGGTGAATTTTAGCCTGAGATACAACACAAGATCCCCTTCCCTCTCTGTTTAAGTGTTGATGTTCAGGAGACCCCCTTAGGGCCGTTGCCCTATTTCACGGACCGCCTCTCCAGTTTCTACCCCGCATGGGAGGAAATCACTTCAGATGTTTGGGTATTGTCTATCGTTTCAGGTGGTTACTCGATTGAGTTTGAGGACACCCCCAGAGTTGGGTTGTTCCGGGATACCCCGTTTTCCATGCAACTTATGCAAGAAATCAGAATGTTGTTAGATAAAGGGGCCGTTTCCCTCGTTGACCCCGCGGTTGCTCCCCTCTGTTTTTATTCCCGTTACTTTCTGGTGATTAAGAAAGATGGTGGGCTGCGTCCCATCTTGGACCTGCGAGAGCTCAATAAACATATTAAACCGAAAAGATTTCGCATGGCGACTCTTGCTTCTATAACCCCACTGTTACCGAAACGCACCTGGTTCGCTACCGTCGACCTCAAGGACGCATACTTTCATATTGCTATTGCCCCTCACCACCGAAGATTTCTATCCTTTAGGGTCAACAGTCAGTCATACTGTTTCAATGTCCTCCCCTTTGGCCTCTCCACAGCCCCACGGGTCTTTACCAAATGCATGGCCGTGGTGATGGCTCACCTTAGAACCAGGGGAGTCACGGGTTACCCCTATATTGACGATTGACTGATTGTGACCGAGATTTACCGTGAACTTCAAATGCATGTTTCCATGGTTTTGTCTCTCCTCCAGTCCCTGGGCCTCGTTCTCAATCGGGAGAAGTCCGTCCTGGTACCGACGCAGTGAATCCTGTTCATCGGGGTGCTCCTGGACTCCGTCCGCAAGAAGGCCTACCTCCCGAAAGAACGCTTCGCCACTATCAGGGATCTGGTCGAGCAGGTCCTGGCCGAGCCTCACGTGACAGCCAGACAACTCCAGGTCCTGCTGGGACACATGGCCTTCACTACATCAGCCATCCTATACGCCAGGCTACGCATGCGCCCGCTCCAATCCTGGTTCCTGTCCAACTTCAACCCTCTGCTGGACAGCCCTTCAACCAAATTGTCCATTCCCCCTTGGGTTCGTTTGTTGCTCCGGTGCTGGTTGGACCTTGCATGGGCCTGTTCGGGGCTGTCGTTCCACATTCCCCCTGCTACGAGAACTGTTACCACGGATTCTTCCCTCACGGGTTGGGGTACACATTCTCAGGGTTTGGTTGCACACGGCATGTGGTCAGATCAAGAAAAAGAGCTCCACATAAACGTTCTAGAACTCATGGCCATCGACAGGGCTCTAAAGTCCTTCGAAAGGGTGGTCACAGGCCAGGTAATACAGGTACTTACCGACAACACCACGGTAATGTATTACCTGAACAAGCAGGGCGGCACACACTCCCCAACCCTCTTGACTCTGTCCACACAGATATGGGAGTGGTGTATAGACAGGGGGATTCACTTGCTAACAACACACGTACCTGGGGAACAATGTGCTGGCGGATTCCCTCAGCCGCAACCCGCTGGCTCACCACGAGTGGTCCCTCAATTGGGAAGAAGTCCACAAGCTCTTCCGTGCATGGGGGACCCCGGACATCGACCTATTTGCAACAAAGTCCAATGCCAAATGCCCCCTTTTGTGCGAGGGCTCACACCTGCATGGAGGAGGGTTGTCTGGGGGACGCCTTCCTGCACACATGGACAGGATGGACGACCTACGCCTTCCCCCCCCTTCCCTCTACTGCTGCGCACAGTAGCGAAGGCCCAGAGGGACAACACCTGCTGCATCTTGATAACACCCTGGTGGCCGAGGCAGCCGTGGTTCTCCCCACTTCGCCGCCTAGTGCGGGGGATCTTTGTACATCTTCCCGCCAGGCCCGACCTATTGACATGCCAACAAGACCAAGTACTGTACCCAGAGGTACACAAACTGAGGCTCACAGCCTGGCGGATCCTGCCCGTCGCTTAAGTTCCTTCTCCGACCTGCCTCACGCTGTCCTCCGCATTATTGAGGCGGCTCACAGACCCTCTACCAAACGTTCCTATCTCTGCAAGTGGTCCAGGTTTTCCTCCTTTTCAAGGTCTCGCAAGATAGACCCCAATACTGTCCCGATTCCCGTCGTATTGGATTTCTTGGCGTCCCTCTTGGACGCAGGTCTGACTCATCCCTCTATAAAATGTTACCCGGCCGCCATCTCCTGGTTCCGCAGGAAGTCGGGAATGCCCTCCTGTTTCTCGGATCCACTAGTAAAGACGTTTCTGAGGGGAATCCTGAACATTAGACCCCCTATAGCTCCCGTGGTCCCCTCATGGCACTTGGAGCTGGTGCTCAAGGTGCTAATGAACCCTCCATTTGAACCATTGGCTACCATTAGCCTACCCCACCTATCGTGGAAGACTGCTTTCCTGGTGGCGGTCACATCGGCTCGACGGGCTAGCGAGCTGTGCGCTCTCAGAGCAGATCCCCCTTACCTCAAATTTCATAGCGACAAGGTTGTCCTGAGGACCGATATAGCCTTTCTCCCTAAGGTGGCTACGTCTTTCCATCTCTCCCAGGACCTGATCTTACCCTCCTTCTTCCAAAATCCCACTTCTCTTTTGGAACGTAACCTGCATGTACTTGATGTTCGCAGGGCGCTGGCTTTCTACGTGGACAGAACTGCCTCCATTAGAAAGACACCTAAGCTTTTCATAAAATACCGTTCTGACGTTTTGGGTTTGCCGGTCTCATCACAACGACTGTCCTCTTGGATCGTATCCACAATTCAACTGTCCTATCGCATAACTGGCAGGGACCTGCCTCTTCTGGTGAGAGGTCATTCGACGAGATCCGTTTCGACATCTACTGCCCACTGGAGGGGCGTTCCATTGGACGCTGTTTGCCGGGCGGCTATATGGTCGTCCTCCCTCTCCTTTGTTACCCATTACAAGATAGATGTCATGTCCAAGAGAGACGCGCAGTTTGGTAGAGCTGTTCTGTTTTCAGCGGTGGCATGACGCCCACCATCCAAGGTTAGAAGCTCGCTAATCTATCATATGTGCGATTCACAGGGACTACGACAGGAAATCATAGGTTGCCTACCTGTAACCATGGTTTCCTGAGTAGTCACCTGTGAATTCGCACATCCCCACCCGTCCTCCCCTCGAGTGTCATGCCCCGCCTTCTGGCTGCCTTGCGGCGGAAGAGAACTGGTGGCTGGCCCCTCCCACGGGCTACTTATACTCGAGGGCGAGGTGGGTGGGGCCAGCCAGGAGTCAAGCATTTTTTCTTTATTCTAGAAGGTTCCGAAAGCTATTCTGCGCAGGCGCAGAGATATCATATGTGCGAATTCACAGGTGACTACTCAGGAAACCATGGTTACAGATAGGCAACCTATGACTCTTCTCACCCTGAAGGGGACTCAGGGTGAATCACAGCACACATACACAGCAAGCAGTCAATGCCGCTTTGAATAGAGAGTACACAGACAGACAGAACAGAAAGGAGGTGTGTTGTTTCAATGCCATGGAAGGTTGGGTCCAGCCACAGGGGGTGCTATTGCTCCATCCTCTATGACCCAAATTATCTGGTAAACTGCCTAATCAAAGGCACAGCAGAACATCCATGTTTTTAGGTTCTTGCAGAAAATGGAGTGCGTGCCATCCTGATCTCCCTAGGCAGAGAATTCCAGAGCTGGGGAAGGGGCCACCACCGAGGAGGCCCTCTCCTTCGTCCACACCAGCCGCGCTTGAGACACGCTAGCTACACCCTGCAAGATTTCAAATTTCCATTGGCTTCTTTGTTAGGCAGGGATATTAGAAGTCAAACAGCAAAAGGAAAATAATATGGCCATTTTGAGTGTGACAGACCCACATATTTCAAGATGTTGGCTTTGTTAATGTCAGGTATGATATTATTTTTGGCCATGTGAACTTTGGGAGACAGGTCAATAAGATCTAAGCAATAAAAAGGGAACTGAGAGCCATGCTGCTTCTGCCCTGAGTGAGGTAGTTGATAAGAGCTTGCTATCAACCACTAAACAGCAAAGCCTTTTAAGAGTTAGTCATAGATTTGTTAATTAATTAAGCAGATTGGTTGCCTATGGCCAGCTTCTAAGGCTGAGAGAGTGTGCCTGGGCCAAAGTTAGACCCGAGATTCCATAGCTGAGCAGAGATTTAAACTCTGACCTCCAGAGTCAATAGTCAAAGTGTTGCGGCATACGTTACCCAATTCATTCGAGCACATCAGGAAGGAAGAGAATGGAGATAGCAGATCGATTTCCAGGCCTTTACTGTTTTGCAAAAATAAAGTGAACAGCTTACAAAGGGCTGTCACACCTTCAAGTCTCAATTGCTCCAGTATATATAGTAGAGAATCAACCTTCCCGCACATGCGCAGATAGTATCTGACATTTATTTATTTATTTATTTAGAGCTTTTATAACCCGGTCTTCTCGACCTCCGAACAGGGAATCAGGCCGGCTAACAGCAGAAAATTCATACACACATAGAATAAACGTAATAGCATAATAATACATTAATACATAAAATACATTAAAATACAGATTATACAATTACAAAAGCCAGGTCGTCAGAGTAAAATCACAAATTCATCACCATCCACCTGTGTGGTCAGCGGTTATTGACTCAGTTATCATTCTGCAAATGCTATGTTCCAAAGCCAAGATTTTACCAGCTTTCTGAAAGTCAGGAGGGAAGGGGCAGATCTAATCTCCAACGGGAGAGAGTTCCAGAGCCGAGGGGCCACCACCGAGAAGGCCCTGTCCCTCGTCCCCACCAGACGCGATTGCGAAGGAGGTGGGAACGAGAGCAGGGTCCCTCCAGAAGATCTTAACAACCTTAATGGTTCATAGAGGAGAATCCGTTCGCACAGGTAAACTGGGCCGGAGTCGTTTAGGGATTTATAGAAGTTTAGAAGTTTACTGAGTATAATCATTAACAGATGAAAAACAGGTGCTCACATACAGTTGCCTTCAAAACTGTAAATAATAAATAATTTAAACAACTCGTTCTCTAAAGCATTCTGTTTTAATCTCTTATTTATTTATTTACTTATTTACCGCATTTATATATCGCCTTTCTCAGCCAAAGGCAACTCAAGGCAGTTCACAGTCGGCAGCGATTCGATGCCATAACAATCATAAAGATACAGTTAAAACAATTATAAATACAATTAAAACATTTATAATGTGATCTAAAAACAATACAGCCTGTAAAAATGAAATCTTCGGCGTCTCCTTATTAAAATCATTGTCCAATTGCATTGTTGCATGCAGACTAACACTTTCTTCGTTCTAATACACTACTGAACATTGACTCAATAAAGACTGACTATACCCTGCAGCATACTGACACTGAGTAACTTCTAAACTGTACTGCTTCTGAAGAGTAAAACTCTGACACACACACCATACGATACAAAACTGGCTTCTAAAATGGAGTCTTAGTCTGAATAGTCCCAGATCTGGATACATGGTCTGCAGTCCCTCCCACAACCTCAAACAACACAGAGTTAAGGGAAGACCGCATACTAAATCATATACGTACAATATAGTAAGCAAACACAATTACATACATAACAAATAACTAGCATAGGAGATTAGTAGAAGGATACTCCCCCCTGGGCACACAGAAGACGGGGCGATGTGGAAGGCGCTGAACAGACTGCGCTCTGGCACCACGAGATGCAGAGCCAACCTTCAGAAACCGGGCCACAAAGAGGAATCCACGACATGTGAGTGCGGAGAAGAGCAAACCAGAGACCACCTGCTGCAATGCAACCTGAGCCCTGCCACATGCACCATGGAGGACCTTCTTGCGGCAACACCAGAGGCACTCCAAGGGGCCAGAGACTGGTCAAAGGACATTTAATCAACTACCAAGCTTGTAAAATTTGTGTTTTGGCATTTACAGAAATTAAAAAGACACAACTCAATTAAACAGGACCTCAAAAATGTAACAATAGTTACTAGTTAAAATATGTGTCATGTATCATGTTCTGCAGTTGATGGTGGTGGTAGGCCTAGCAGTTGATGATGGAAGGGTTAATCTAAGT
This sequence comes from Anolis sagrei ordinatus, assembly GCF_025583915.1. NCBI lineage: Eukaryota > Metazoa > Chordata > Lepidosauria > Squamata > Anolidae > Anolis > Anolis sagrei. Next base: position 312,089,324 of record NW_026845477.1, on the reverse strand, counting down.
CTTAGTTCCAAAGGGTTGAGTATTCTGTAAGTAAGAGTTCATGGGTGAAAGCAAGGAAAGGTGGAGGCATGCAAGAAATGGGTCGCAGCTGGGTGTTTCTGGATATAAGGAGCGAACCTTGGGACTGATCTTCGGGAGAAAAGTATTTGTCGTATTTTGGTGGTAGATGCTGCTGATTTTCCCCCAGGTTTGTGGATTTTCGGTGTCCTGACCTGTCTCCTTGGAATCCTGGAACCTTGAATCTTTGGACTGACTTTTGGCTACAGTATAGACTCTTGGTCCTCTTGAGTTTATTGAACTCTCAGCATTTGACCACTGGACTGGACCTTTTGACTACAGAGTATCTTGAACCTGCAACAGTGTTTGCTGTTTTTGTTTTATATTCTGTGGCTGAGTGCTATCCTTGTGTTTTATGTTTTGGACTATTAAAACATCCAGAAAGTAAGTGCTGTTTTAATTAAATTGTTTAACACACACTGGGGGTTTGGTTCATCTCTGCTTAAATATTGGCAGAGCCCTGGCAACGTGACAATACGTAAGTTAAAATGTAAAGACCATATAAAAATTATCTCTCTATATTATGATATTGCACTATATAATATATATTGAAAATGTTATATGAGGTTGTCTTAACCACTGGTTTGCTAGTAAAACTGAATTATTGTGCTGCGAAAGGATGCAAGCCTAAAAAGTATGTCACCTACATGAAAAGTTTGGAAAACTCTGGCTTGGAGAATCTCTATGGGGTTAAATACCACTGTTCTTTCCAATGTGAACTCCATGTCTATAGACTTGAACTCTCAGAGAAGCTCTTTCCACATGCCATGTGTTTATAGGGTTTCTCCCCAGTGTGAGTCCTTTGATGCTTATGTAAATTTCCACTGTCTGTGAAGCTCTTTCCACACTCATGGCATGTATTGGGTTTCTCCCCAGAGTGAGTCCACTGGTGACTAAGTAGACTTGAACTACGAGTGAAGCTCTGTCCACACTCCAGGCATGTATAAGGTTTCACCCCAGTGTGAATGCGTTTATGTCTATATAGACCTGAATTGTCAGTGAAGCTCTGTCCACACTGCAGGCACGTATAGGGTTTCTCTCCCGTGTGAGTCCTTTGATGTGAACGCAGATTTCCACTCTGAGTGAAACTCTTTCCACACTCCAGGCATTTATAGGGTTTTTCCACAGCGTGAGTCCTTTCATGTGAACGTAGATTTGAATTCTTAGTGAAGCTCTGTCCACACTCCTGGCATGTATAGGGTTTCTCCCCAGTGTGAGTCATCTGATGTGAACGTAGGCCTGAATTAAGACTGAAGCTTTGTCCGCACTCCAGGCAGGTATATGGTTTTTCCCCAGTATGAATCTTTTGATGCAAACGGAGACCTGTACTATAAGTGAAGCTCTGCCCACATTCCAGGCATGTATAGGGTTTTTCCCCAGTGTGGGTTCGTTGATGTGAACGTAGATTTGAACTATGAGTGAAGCTCTGCTCACACTCGGAGCATTTATAGGGTTTTTCCCCAGTGTGAATCCTTTTATGTGAATTTAGATGTCCCCTCTGAGTGAAGCTCTTTCCACACTCCAGGCATGGATAGGGTTTCTCCCCAGTGTGAGTCCTTTGATGCCTACGTAGATGCCCCCTCTGAATAAAGCTCTGCCCACACTCCAGGCATGGATAGGGTTTCTCCCCAGTATGAATCCTTTGATGTGAACGTAGAACTGTACTATCAGCAAAACTCTGTCCACACTCCGGGCATGTATAGGGTTTCTCCCCACTGTGAGTCCTTTGATGTGAATGTAGACCTGAACTCTGAGAGAAGCTCTGTCCACACTCCAGGCATGTATAAGGTTTCTCCCCAGTATGAATCCTTTGATGTCTATGCAGAACTGTACTACGAGCAAAGCTCTGTCCACACTCCAGGCATGTATAGGGTTTCTCCCCAGTGTGGGTCCTTTGATGTGAATGTAGAGTCCCACTCTGCGCAAAGCTCTTTCCGCACTCCAGGCATTCGTAAGGCTTCTCCCCAGTGTGAGTCCTTTCGTGTTGCTGCAGATGAATCCTCCGAGTGAAACTCTTGCCACACACCAGGCATTTAAATGCTTCCTCCTTCATGTTAACAGTGATATTGGTGCCTAATTGCAATACAGATACTTGACTCTTCTTCCTTCCTTCCTTATCTGAATTCAGCAAGATTATCACCTTGAGTGGATTGTGTCTTCCTGTTCTATTGGCTTCCTCACTGCATCCAAGAAGTGTCTCCACAGAATCCTCATTTCCCTGGTCAAAAAAGAAGGAAAAGATTAAGGATGAAAGCCAGAAACCTTATTTACCTCCAAGATTTCCCCTTTTACCATTCATGGGTCATGTTGAAAATGGAAATATCAAGAAATGCAAGCATCAGGGTCTCAAGCACATACAAAAAAAACCCTAGTAAAGGTAACCACTGATTCTCAAAAAACAAGGGGATGAAACCAGAAAGAAGGAAGAAAAGAAAGGAGGGAGGAGGACAGTGGGAGAGAGAAAAGAATGAATGATAGAAGAGGAAGGAAGGGGAACTGCTTCCAATACTGAAACATCACACTGAATTCATTGGGTCGATCCCCACCTGTCAGACTGTAGGATCTAAATAGCAATAGTAAATAACCACTCACAAGCCGGCTTGCTTTGAAATGGATATATTGCTCGTATCTGCAGCAAAAAAGACACTCCTGACATTTTCCCACCATCACTTCCTTTTATACACCTTTCCTGCCCATCTCTCCCTCTTCTCAGTTTCCTTATTAGAACTTGTTGCTTCACAAGTTTCATAACATGGTTTCTTGCACCCTCTACTGGCTTCAGAATATCACAGAGAGAATTGATTCAGTCAGGATGTCACGGAGGGAATCTGTGATGTCTTCATGCCTTCAGAAATTGGCTCCTGACACCACCATTGCCATTCACACTCTCACTGCTATCACCACCCCTTCTTGCTCTTTAACTCTCCTTTGCTCTCTATCACACTACAAAATGAAGAAATCCTGTGTACTCCGTTCTTCCTCCAGAACCCTCCATTGCATAGCTTTCCTCTGTCTCTCCCAAATGGAGGGATCCTCTTGCACTGTCTTTTGCTTTGTTTTCCTCTCCCTATTTTCCTCCAAAACGGAGGGAACCCTCTCCACCCCGTTCTTGCTCTCTCCAAAATGGAGAGCGGGAGGAGGCAAGGAGAAAAGGAAGAAAGGCACACAGGAAAAAGAGGGAAAGTATTCAGAAAGCGTGGTGTAATGGTTTGAATCTTGAGCCCGATGTGAGACTAAGAGGAAGACAAAGCCAAATCCCCTTTGAATCCATCTTGATAAGAAAATTAAGTGAAAGAGGTTCCCTAAACCTGAAACAACTTGAAGGCACATAACAAAAACAACAACTATAGTCTGGTCAGTGTAGACTCAAACTATGGTCAGTGTAGACTCATATAAGGTAGCTGCTGCTGCTGCTGTGCCCCCGCTGCTGCCGGCTTCAGCCCCCCCGAGGGGCTCCTCCACTCCATGCCCGCCTCGGCTGACAGTGGCAGCAGACGAGGAGGAGGAGGAGGCGACGCGAGGTTGGGAACCACTGGGTGACGGAGAGGAGGAGGAGGAAGAGAAGCCGCCTGGAAGACTTGAGTATATCCCAACTTTTATACCGGCATATAAGACAACACCTGACTTCTGAGAGAATTTTCCAGGTTTAAAATGTCGTCTTATAGATCAGAAAATACGGTAGCTTGAATGTACCTACTTTTTAGAAACAATATTTATAATAATCTTGTGCATGAAACGAAGTCTGGGCACAGTGACAAATGTAAGATACTCCACTTTGGCAGAAAAAATGAAATGCAAAGATACAGAATGGGGGACAATGAGGCCTGGCTCGAGAGCAGTACATGTGAAAAAGATCTTGGAGTCCTCGTGGGGAGGAAGGAGAACATGAGCCAACAATGTGATGTGGCGGCAAAAAAAGCCAATGGGATTTTGGCCTGAATCAAGAGGAGCCTAGTGTCTAGATCCAGGGAAGTAATGCTACCCCTCTATTCTGTTTTGGTTAGACCACACCTGGAATATTGTGTCCAATTCTGGGCACCACAATTCAAGAGAGAGATTGACAAGCTGGAATGTGTCCAGAGGAGGGCGACTAAAATGATCAAGGGTCTGGAGAACAAGCCCCATGAGGAGCGGCTTAGGGAACTGGGCATGTTTAGCCTGAAGAAGAGAAGGCTGAGAGGAGACATGATAGCCATGTATAAATATGGGAGAGGAAGCCACAGGGAAGAGGGAGCAAGCTTGTTTTCCGCTTCCTTGGAGACTAGGACACAATGGAACAATGGCTTCAAACTACAAGAGAGGAGATTCCATCTGAACATTAGGAAGAACTTCCTGACTGTGAGAGCCGTTCAGCAGTGGAACTCTCTGCCCCGGAGTGTGGTGGAGGCTTCTTCTTTGGAGGCTTTTAAGCAGAGGCTGGATGGCCATCTGTCAGTGGTGATTTGAATGCAATATTCCTGTTTCTTGGCAGAATGGGGTTGGACTGGATGGCCCATGAGGTCTCTTCCAACTCTTTGATTCTATGATTCTACATGGAGACATCAGAAGACAAAAGGTATTTCTACCTCACTACTCCTGTGGATGATTTTTGAGTCTTTTCAGGTTTTGGAATTCCAGATAAGTGCTACTCAACATGTGGCAGCATTGTTTTATGGTAGGCCGGGCAAGGAGCCTATTTCTCCCTCTGTTTTATTCAAGCCAAATACTGTCTTACCAAGAAAACTGCCTATTTTACACTACAGGGCGAGGCAGCATAACTTCCTTTTTTCAAAACTTAATAAAACCCATTGTATGAATCAGTTTTTTTTTAATAATGTAGGCGCATACCTAAAGTTTTGTTTTACGTAGTTTTGAAGATCAAATTAGGTAGGTGACGTCCCCCATTTTCCATACACTGAGTAAACCGATTTCTGGCGTTTGTCATTACTCTTGCCAGCATTGCAGGCATTACGTTGGCACTTTCTTCCTGGATGTTGGTCTTCAAATGTGTCCAGAGGAGGGTGACCAAAATGGGTCTGGAGAACAAGCCCTATGAGGAGCGGCTTAAGGATCTGGGCATGTTTAGCCTGAAGAAGAGAAGGCTGAGAGGAGACATGATGAGAGCCATGTATAGATATGTGAGAGGAAGCCACAGGGAGGAGGAGGGAGCAAGCTTGTTTTCTGCTTCCTTGGAGACTAGGACGCAAGGGAAGAATGGCTTCAAACTACAAGAGAGGAGATTCCATCTGAACACGAGGAAGAACTTCCTGACTGTGAGAGCCGTTCAGCAGTGGAACTCTCTGCCCCAGAGTGTGGTGGAGGCTCCTGCTTCTTGGCAGAATGGGGTTGGACTGGATGATGGCCCAGGAGGTCTCTTCCAACTCTAGGATTCTAGGATTCTTGAAACACGAGATTTCAAAAAACCATAGAAAAAAATCACAAGGGGCCAAATCTGGAGAGCGGGCCAGCCACTGTAAATCCGCTCAAAAAGTAGGGCTCAACGGCAAAAGCACGCTCCTCACAGTTCCAACGCAGGATGGCGACTGGACTGTGTCGGGACAAAACTTGATACTCCCGCCTCTCGAACGAGACCACTAGCGCTCCGCTACGTCTTCAACCGACTGAATGGCGCGCATTTAATAAAGGAAGTTATGCTGCCTCACCCTGTATATCAGCTTCCTCCATTCAACTTTCCCCAGATGTGTTAGATTACAATCTAATTTGCAGGAGATTAAAAGATACTATGAACTCAAGGCATTTTGTATCTGAACAAAATAGGAGTAATATTTACATAGGAATGCTCATGAATGTTGACTTGAATGTAATGCTCATGAATGTTGACTTGAATGTCATCTGTACGCAGATGATGTCCAACTCTATCACTCTTTTCCACCTGCCACTAAGGAGGCTGTCCAGGTCATGAACCGGTGCTTGGCCGCTGTCTCGGACTGGATGAGGGACAACAGATTGAAACTAAATCCAGACAAGACAGAAGTACTCCTGGTCAGTCGTAAGGCCGAACAGGGTACGGGGTTACAGCCTGTGCTGGACATGGTCACGCTCCCCTTAAAAACACAGGTACGCAGCAAGTACAATGCGCAGCAGCCAGATTACTAACGGGTGCTGGGTACAGGGAGCACACCACTCCGCTGTTACTCGAACTCCACTGGCTGCCAATTAGCTTCCGAGCACAATTCAAAGTGCTGGTGTTAATCTATAAAGCCCTAAATGACTCCGGCCCAGTTTACCTCTCCGAACGTATTCTCCCCTACGAACCATCAAGACCACTAAGATCGTCTGGAGGGGCCCTGCTCTCGGTCCCCCCGCCTGCACAAGCATGGCTGGTGGGGACGAGGGACAGGGCCTTCTCAATGGTGGCCCCTCGACTTTGGAACTCCCTGCCATTAGAGATCAGAACTGCCCCCTCCCTCATGACGTTCAGGAAACTAACAAAGACCTGGTTGTGGAGCGCGGCATTTGACAACTGATTTAATTCTTTGCCCACATGAAAGGAGGAGGATGAATGGGATTGTGATGGTGTCGGACGATTTGGCTCTTTTAACTGGGACGATAATGTTTTAATGTGTATGGTGCTGATATTTTAATCGTGTAATGAAGTGGCATTGTGTTGTTATTGTATATTCTTTGTATGTTAACACATGTTGTGAACCGGTCCAAATCCCTCTTTGAAGGTGAGAGGGTCGGTATATAAAACCTCAAAATAAATAAATAATAAATAAATTGAATGTTGACTACAAATGGGGAGAGTGAGTCAAGGAAGCCACCGCCCCGAGTTTGCAAGACCTGAGCAGGACTGTGGATGATAAGGTGACTTGGAGGTCCCTCATTGACAGAAGGCCATTACGTAACAAATGGTTTAGGCAGTTTTCAGCATGAAGGGGAAGGAATGAGCAATAAATATACATATACACTTACACACAGAGAGACTGATCTCAATGAATCAACCTTTGGGCCTTTTTCAATGCTTGGGAATAATATTTCCCAAGAAGAGAAGGTGCGGTGGTTCACACCTTAGTTACATCCAGAATAGATTACTGCAACACGCTCTAGGATGGGTTGCCTCTGAAGACTGTTCGGAAGCTCCAAATGGTCCAACGGATGGAGCATCGTCCAGGGAGCATACCATCCCCCTGGTACGTCAGTTCCACTGGCTGCCAGTCTGCTACGGAGCACAATTCAAAGTGGTTACGGCCCAGCTTACCTGCCTGAATGCATCTCCTTCTATCAACCATCACAGAGATCATGATCATCTGGGGAGGCCCTGCCTCTGTTGTAGGTGCGACTAGTAAGAATGAGAGACAGGGCCTTCTCAGTGGTGGCCCCTCAGTTATGGAACTCCCTCCCCAACGACAGTAGATCTGCCCCCTCCCTCCTGGCCTTCAGAAGAGAAGTAAAAACTTGGCTATGGGATCAGGCTTTTAGTGAACAGGTAAGTGCAGTGAGAGTTTTGGAATTCCGTCGAGTCTGGCTTATCCAACCGTCGATCATCCAACATTCTGTATTATCCAGCACAGTCTGCCTCCTGCCCGGAATAATGTCCAGGGTAGGAAAAAGAAAGAACGAACTCTGTTTTGGTGCTATATTCATAAATAAAGTAATGACTACATAACGTTATTGTGTACTGAGCTTCTTTTTTGTTGATTTGTTGTAAAACATGATGTTTTGGCGCTTAATTTGTGAAATCATAACGTACTTTGACATTTAATGGCCTTTTCCTGAATCCCTCCTTATTATCCAACATTTTCGCTTATCCAAGGTTCTGCTGGCCTGTTTATGTTGGATAAGCAAGGCTCTACTGGAATGCCGATGGAAAGGCTTGAACTACGACTATGGGTGGTGTGATTTTTGTTGTAATGTTTTTAAATGTTTAATAAGTCTGATTTTAATGTAATTTAATTGTTGTAATTGAATTGGTTTTTAAGGCGGCTTGAATCTCCTGCTGGGTAGAGAAAGGCGGGGTAGAAATATTAATTAATTAATTTACGACATGTATATGCCGCCCTTCTCACTCCAAAGGGGACTCAGAGCGGCTTGCAAGATATTGTGCCATGCTAATATTATATTATTAGAATAGCACAATATCAGTATTATATATTACTGTATTGTACTATACCATTATACTGTAATACTCTTAGTAATATTGAATGTAGCATACAATATATAATTATAATACCGTATTATTATTACTATTACTAACCGTTCCCTGCCACGCATTGCTGTGGCACAGTCTATGTATAAATGTGTTTATGTATGTGTGTGTGTGTATATATATATACACTAGGGCTGGGCGGTTTCGTTCGTTAATTTCGTAATTCGTTATTAATTCGTTATTTTTTTTATAACGAAGCGATATTGAACCATTCAGGAGCAACTAAAAAACGAAACGAATTTTTTTCAATTCGTTTCGTAATTGTTTCGTAATCGATTCGAAATCTTTTCGTTATTATTTCCGCATGTCTGGTGCAAGTTTTATAGTCGTTGTTTGTTTTCTCAGTGAAAAAAAAATAAATTATCACACCAACAGACAACAACAGAGGGAGAGGGAAGCTTCCTGTCCCATTTGGAGGTTTTTTTAGCATACTGTGCAATCGCGCCCGCCATTAATGAATCGATTCGTAATTGTTTCGTAATCGATTCGTAATTTACGAAATTTCATAAATATCGAAAAAAATTTAAGGAAAATTTCAGAATTAATTTAAAAATAGAAACGCAAAAACGGGAGTTTAGAAACAAATTTTTCCGTGGTTGCCCAGCCCTAATATATACATGCACACACATCTATACACCTATATATATATATATATATATATATGGGTGTATAGATGTGTGTGCATGTATATATGTGTGTATACGTGTATTTGTGTGTTTAGATGTGTATATGTATATTGTGTGTATATGAGCACACACATATACACCAATATTATTAGCATAGCACAATATCAGTATTATATATTACCATATTGTACTGGCAACAAGAATGATTGACAACTGGAAAATAGAAGGAGAAACCGTGGAGGCCGTGACAGACTTTGTATTTCTAGGTGCAAAGATTACTGCAGATGCAGACTGTAGCCAGGAAATCAGAAGACGCTTCTTCTTGGGAGGAGAGCAATGTCCAGTCTCGATAAAATAGTAAAGAGTAGAGACATCAGACTGGCAACAAAGATCCGCCTAGTCAAAGCCACGGTATTCCCTGTAGTCACCTACGGATGTGAGAGCTGGACCATAAGGAAGACTGAGCAAAGGAAGATCAACGCTTTTGAACTGTGAAGTGGGAGGAAAATGCTGAGAGTGCCTTGGAAGATCAAACCAGTCCATCCTCCAGGAAATAAGGCCCAACTGCTCACTGGAGGGAAGAATATTAGAGGCAAAGAGGAAGTACTTTAGCCAACATAATAGTCAGTAAAGAGAAGACAATTATGCTGGGGAAAATGGAAGGAAAAAGGAATAGGGGCCGACCAAGGGCAAGATGGATGGATGGCATCCTTGAAGTGACTGGACTGACCTTGAGGGAGCTGGGGGTGGTAACGGCTGACAGGGAGCTCTGGCATGGGCTGGTCCATGAGGTCACGAAGAGTCGGAGACGACTGAACGAATGAACAACAACAACAACCATACAGCAGAGTATCCAACAAAAATGGAAATATTTAAAAAGACAAAACATTTTTTTGTGTATGTCAAGAGCGACTTGAGTAACTGCAAGTTTTGCCAGATGGACAAGCTGGGTTTAGAAAAGGCAGGGAACGAGAGACCAGATTGCCAATATCCGGATGCTGGGATAATGGAGAAAGGCAGGGAGTTCAGAAAAACATCTACTTCTGCTTCATTGACTATTCCAAAGCCTTTGACTGTGTGGATCATCATAAATTGTGGCAAGTTCTTGGTGGGATGGGCATCCCAAGCCCCCTTCCCTCTCTCCTGAGGAATCTGTACAAGGACCAAGTAGCAACAGTCAGAACTGACCATGGAACAACAGACTGGTTCAAGATAGAATCATGGAATCCTAGAATTAAAGAGTTGGGAGAGACCCCCTCCTGGGCCATCATCCAGTCCAACCCCATTCTGCCAAGAGCAGGAATATTGCATTCAAATCACCCCTGACAGATGATTTGGGAAAGGCATCCGGCGGGGTTGTATACTCTCCCCCAACCTATTCCACTTGTATGCAGAACACATCATGCGACACATGCAGGGCTTGACGAATGCAAGGCTGGGGTGAAAACTGCTGGAAGAAACATGAACAACCTTAGATATGCAGATGACACCACTTTGATGGCCGAAAGCGAGGAGGAGCTGAGGAGCCTTCTCATCAAGGTGAAAGAAGAAAGCGCAAAAGCCGGGTTGCAGCTAAACATAAAAAAAAAACACCAAGATTATGGCAACAAGAATGATTGACAACTGGGAAATAGAGACAGAATGGGGGACAATGAGGCCTGGCTCGAGAGCAGTACGTGTGAAAAAGATCTCGGAGTCCTCGTGGACAGGAAGTTAAACATGAGCCAACAATGTGATGTGGCGGCAAAAAAAGCCAATGGGATGTTGGCCTGCATCAAGAGGAGCCTAGAGTCTAGATCCAGGGAAGTAATGCTCCCCATGCTCTATTCTGCCTTGGTTAGACCACACCTGGAATATTGTGTCCAATTCTGGGCACCACAATTCAAGAGAGATATTGACAAGCTGGAATGTGTCCAGAGGAGGGCGACTCAAATGATCCAGGGTCTGGAGAACAAGCCCTATGAGGAGCGGCTGAAGGAGCTGGGCATGTTTAGCCTGAAGAAGAGAAGGCTGAGAGGAGATATGATGAGGGCCATGAATAAATATGTGAGAGGAAGCCACAGGGAGGAGGAGGAGGGAGCAAGCTTGTTTTCTGCTTCCTTGGAGACTAGGACGCAATGGAACAATGGCTTCAAACTACAAGAGAGGAGATTCCACCTGAACACGGGGAAGAACTTCCTGACTGTGAGAGCTGTTCAGCAGTGGAACTCTCTGCCCCAGCGGGAGTGTGGTGGAAGGAGGCTCCTTCTTTGGAAGCTTTTAAACAGGGGCTGGGTGGCCATCTGTCAGGGGTGCTTTGAATGCAATATTCCTGCTTCTTGGCAGAAGGGAGGTGGACTGGAGGATGGCCCAGGAGGGCTCTTCCAACTCTTCTAGGATTCTATTGTGAAGAACTTCCTGACTGTGAGATCCGTTCAGCAGTGGAACTCTCTGCCTTCCCCGGAGGGAGTGTGGTGGAGGCTGCTTCTTTGGAAGCTTTTAAACAGAGGCTGGGTGGCCATCTGTCAGGGGTGCTTTGAATGCAATATTCCTGCTTCTTGGCAGAAGGGGGTTGGACTGGATGAGGGCCCAGGAGGGGGTCTCTTCCAACTCTTCTAGGATTCTAGGATTCTACTGTATTTTGTGAATTGTTAGGCATCAAATTGTGCCTTTTTGTAAGGCGCCCCGAGTCCCCCCTCGGGGGTTGAGAAGACAGCCAAGCCTGGAGAAGGGAGTGATGCTGGGGAAGGTGGAAGGCAAAAGGAAGAGGGGCCGACCAAGGGCAAGATGGATGGATGGCATCCTTGAAGTGACTGGACTGACCTTGAAGGAGACCCTGGGGGTGGTGACGGCCGACAGGGAGCTCTGGCGTGGGCTGGTCCATGAGGTCACGAAGAGTCGGAGACGACTGAACGAATGAACAACAACAACAACAACACAATACATGATATCATTAGCATAAAAAGGGAGACAAGGTGGGGCTGTCTTCCTCCCCTTAGGAAGTAAGTAAGTAAATAAATAAATATCCCCGGGAAACCCCAGGCAAGGGCGGCAGATCGAGATACAGACCTCTCTCTCTCTCTCTCTCTCTCTCTCTGCGTGTGTGTGTGTGTGTGCTTCAGCCTCCGCCTCAGGCAGCAATGGCGGACGGAGAGGCTCTGAAGAAGAAGGAGGAGGAGAAGAAGCCCGCCTTCCGCGCTCTCCCATTGGCTGAGCCCGGGACGCCCCGCCCAGCGGGGGCCGCCATTGGCTGCTCTGCCTGCCTTCCTGACGCACTCCGGCTCGGATTGGCAACCCGTCAATCAAAGCCGGAGGGCTGTAAGCAGCCAATAGGAGGCCGTCAGAATGCGGGGCTTCCCGGACTCAGCCAATGGGAGGGCGAAGGGCGGCTAGAGGAGGAGGAGGAGGAGGAGGAGGCGGGGCTTCTTGTCCGGCCGGTCTCAGCAAGAACCTCTGCGTCCGCCATTGTTGCGTGAGGAGGGAAAGCGGCCGTTGAAGCCGAGAGAGAGAGAGAGACAAGCAGGCAGGCAGGCAGGCAGGCAGGTAGGGCCTCGCTCCCTTTGGGTGGGAGGGGAGGAGGAGGGAGTGAGGGTGAGAGAGAGAGAGAGAGAGAGAGGGGCCGAAGGGACGAAGCCTCCCTCATCATGGCCGCCGCCATCGAGGCCTCCCCTCCCTTTCCTAGGCCCCTCCCTCCCTCCCTCCTTCCCTGCCTCCCTGCCTCCCTGTCAGCGGGCGATGGAGCCTCCTGTCCTTGGTGAGCGGGAGGGAGGGAGGGAGGGAGGGAGGGGCTTCAGGGGTGCCCCCCCCCCCAGTTCTTCCTGGGCCTTCCCATCTACCTACCTACCTGTCTATCAATCTTCTTTCTATATAAATAAAAATGTAATGCTCGTTTGCGAGATTCACACAACTCGATAACTCTACAGCACTGCTGGTCACAGCTGACCTCCACCTGGAGCGCTCAAGGGCCAGGGCTTCCCAGTTTGTTTGTTTATTTAGTTATTTACATTATCATTTCTATCCCGCCCATTTCAGCCCGAAGGCGACTCAGGGCGGTATACACAGTCGGCACAATTTGACGCCGAAACAAAATATATACATTGATAAAGCAAAAACGTTCAGTGCAATTAAACATAAACGACAGTGCATATTAACAATCTAAAAAGAAAGGATGCCCTCTGGAGCCCCCGGTGGGTGGCGCAGTGGGTTAAAGCGCTGAGCTGCTGAGCTTGTTGATCGAAAGGTCGCAGGTTCGGTTCCGGGGAGCAGCATGAGCTTCCGCTGTCAGCCGTAGCTTCTGCCAACCTAGCAGTTCGAAAACATGCAAATGTGAGTAGATCAATAGGTACCGCTCTGGCGGGAAGGTAACAGCGTTCCATGCAGTCATGCCAGCCACATGACCTTGGAGGTGTCTACGGACAACACCGGCTCTTTGGCTTAGAAATGGAGATGAGCACCACACCCCAGAGTCAGACATGACTGGACATAATGTCAGGGGACAACCTTTACCTTTTACCTCTGTTCAAATCTTCATCCATTTACATTGTCTTGGCCATTATTATTATTATTATTATTATTATTAAGCTTTATTTGTACCCCGCTAGCATCTCCCGAAGGATTCGATGCAGCTTACACAGGCCGAGGCCTCAACAACACAACATAACAATACAATCAGAAAATCAAACAATTAAAAACAAAATAAAACAAAATAAGCAACAGGCACAATACATTAAAACACAGTAAAACTGGGCCGGGCCAAAAGGTGGGTACAAGAATTAAAAGTGCTGATTAGACAGGAGGTGTATAAAGGGTTTCTAGGGCAAGTGTGATGTGCGATGTGCAGCAATCATTGGTTCTGATAAAGTGCTTGTAGGACTCAGTAGTGGAGATTTACTAATCTGGGAAGGCGCATCGGAACAGCCAAGTGTTCAAGTTCTTTCTGAAGACAGCCAATGTAGGGGCCTGTCTAAGGTCTTTGGGGAGGGTGTTCCAGAGTCGGGGGGCCACCACAGAAAAGGCCCTGTCTCGTGTCCCCACCAAACGCTTGCGACACCAGTGGGATCACGAGCAGGGCCTCTCCAGATGACCGAAGAGAACGTGTGGGTTCGTAGATGGAAATGCGGTCCATCTAAGATTTGCCCTCTGTTCAAATCTTCATCCATTTACATTGTCTTGGCCGTTCCTGGGTCAATTTCCAACTCTAGTTTGTCTGTTTACTCTGGGGTTCCAAATGCTTGCTCGAAGAGCCAAGTTTTTACTCTTTTTCGGAAAGTCAGGAGGGAGGGGGCTGATCTAATATCCCTGGGGAGGGAGTTCCACAGCCAGGGAGCCACCACAGAGAAGGCCCTGTCTCTCGTCCCCGCCAGACGTGCCTGTGAAGCAGGCGGGATCGAGAGCAGGGCCTCCCCAGACAATCTTAGGTTCCTGGGGGGTTCGTAGGGAGAGATGCATTCAGATAGATAGATAGATGCGTTCAGTTCTCCCTTGGTGTCTATGCAAGAATTTTTAAGGTTTGCTTTGAGCGCATCTTTCAATCTCTTTTCCTGCCCACCAACATTCCATTTTCCGTTCTTGAGTGACTATTTCCTGTGCTGGTCAATGACCGAAATAAATGATTTGATTTGATTTGAGTTCGGAGTAGAGCAATTGCTTTGGGAGACGGTGGTCGGGCATCCGCACAACGTGGCCGGCCCAGCGGAGTTGATGGCGGAGGACCATCGCTTCAATGCTGGTGGTCTTTCCTTCTTCTTCCAGCACGCTGACGTTTCCCCGCCTGTCTTCCCAAGAGATTTGCAGGATTTTCTGGAGGCAGCGCTGATGGAATCGTTCCAGGAGTTGAGTGTGGCGTCTGTAGACAGTCCATGTTTCGCAGGTGTAGAGCAGGGTTGGGAGGACAGTATTATTATTATTATTAAACTTTATTTGTACCCTGCTAGCATCTCCCGAAGGACTCGATGCGGCTTACAAAGGCCAAGGCCTCAACACACAATACAACAATACAAAACCTAAGGCAAATTACAAACAATTAAAGCAATATAAACAACAAGCAATAAACAATACACTAAGACACAATCAAACTGGGCCGGGCCAGAGTAATGGGTACAGGATTAAAAGTGCTGATGTGACAGGAGGTTTGTAGGATTATAGGGCAAGTGCAGTGGCAATCTTAGTTCTAGTAAAGTGCTTCTGGGACTTGTTATTGGAGATTCCTAATCTGGGAAGGCGCATCGGAACAGCCAGGTCTTCAAGTTCTTTCTGAAGACTGCCAATGTAGGGGCCTGTCTAAGATCTTTGGGGATGGTGTTCCAGAGTCGGGGGGCCACCACAGAATAGGCCCTGTCTCGTGTCCCCACCAAACGCGCTTGCGACGCAGGCGGAATCACGAGCAGGGCCTCTCCAGATGACTGAAGCGATCACGTGGGTTCGTAGACGGAGATGCGGTCACGCAGGTAGGATGGTCCCAAACAGTTCAGGGCTTTGTAGGTAAGCACCTGCACCTTAAATTGGGCTCGGAAGATAAACGGCAGCCAGTGGAGTTCCTTGAACAGGAGGGTTGACCTCTCTCTGTAAGGGGCCCCGGTTAACATCCTGGCTGCTGCCCGTTGGACCAGTTGGAACTTCCGAACCGTTTTCAAGGGCAGCCCCATGTAGAGCGCATTACAGTAGTACAATCTAGAGGTGACCAAGGCGTGGACCACCCCGGCCAGATCAGCCTTCACGAGGTACAGTCGCAGTTGGCGCACAAGTCTCAATTGTGCGAAGGCCCTCCCAGACACTGCCGACGCCTGAGCCTCAAGCGTGAGCGATGAATCCAAGAGGACTCCCAAACTGCGGACCTGTGGCTTCAGGGGGAGTGTAACCCCGTCTAACACAGGCTGCCACCCTATACCCCGATCCGGTTTACAGTCGACCAGGAGGACCTCTGTCTTGTCGGGATTGATCTTCAGCTTGTTCCTCCTCATCCAGATAGACACAGCGGCCAAGCACTCATCCAGGACCCGGGAGGCCTCCTTGGAATTAGGTGGAAAAGAGTAGTAGAGCTTTGTGTTGTTGTTCATTCGTTCAGTTGTCTCAGATTCTTCGTGACCTCATGGACCAGCCCACGCCAGAGCTCCCTGTCGGCCGTCACCACCCCCAGCTCCTTCAAGGTCAGTCCAGTAGAGCTTTATAGGCATTTATTTATTTATTTATTTGGAACTTTTATTTAGACTACACTATTCAGGTGATAGACTGTGTGCCCCTTTCTATCTTCTCACCTCCATGGAAGGACTCAGCCAATAATATCACAAGCAATCATTTAAAAACATCACATTCCATAATACACTAACACATTAAAATACCAAAAACAAGCACCTTGGTCTCCCTACGGATGTCCCGGTCCGCAAACACTCTCTGCTTCATTCGAAAAAATGCTGCACTCACAGAGCTCAGGCGGTGTTATATTTCAATATCAATTTTGACTTTTGTGGAGAGGTGACTGCCAAGAAAACTGAAATGGTCAACATTTTATAATGTTACACTTTGTTGTTGTTGTTCATTCGTTCAGTCGTCTCCGACTCTTCGTGACCTCATGGACCAGCCCACACCAGAGCTCCCTGTCGGCCGTTACCACCCCCAGCTCCCTCAAGGTCAGTCCAGTCACTTCAAGGATGCCATCCATCCATCTTGCCCTTGGTCGGCCCCTCTTCCTTTTGCCTTCCACTTTCCCCAGCATAATTGTCTTCTCTAGGCTTTCCTGTCTCCTCATGATGTGGCCAATGTTACACTATGCAGCTGTATTTCTGGCATTGGAGAGGGATTGGCCGGTGACTGCTGGAAGAGCACTTTGGTTTTCTCGATGTTCAATGACAGGCCGAGCTTCTCGTATGCTTCTGCAAAGGTGTTTAGAGTGGCTTGTAGATCTTCTTCTGAATGCGCACAGACAACGTTGTCATCAGCATACTGTAGTTCTATAACAGATGTTGTTGTAACCTTTGTTTTTGCTCTCAGTCTGCTGATGTTAAACAGCTTGCCATCTGTCCGATAGATGACTTCCACTCCGGTGGGAAGCTTCCCATCAACAAGGTGAAGTATCATAGCGATGAAGATGAAGAATAAAGTTTGGGCAATAATACATCATCCCTGTTTGACACCGGATTCCACCTTAAATGGGTCCCTTCAGGGGTTGAGAAGGACGGAATAGAAATGTGGGAAATAAACTAAAATAAATATTCCTGTCCAAGACTGTTGCCATCATGAAATCTTTAAAGAGGGAGGACCTGAGCTGACACAACAACTCCACCGGCTCATAGAAAAAGTGTGGGTGACCAAGAAAACCCCGGCAGATTTCAAGGATGCCACCATCATCACCCTCTTCAAAAAAAGGGGGAAAGAGCAGACTGCGGAAACTATCGAGGTATCTCCCTTCTAACCTCCGCTGGGAAAATCCTCGCAAGACTCCTTGCAAACCGCCTTCCGCCCCTCTCAGAAGACACCCTCCCAGAATCCCAGAACGGCCTCCGCCCCTCCAGAGGAACCGTGGACATGATCTTCACTGCACGACAGCTCCAAGAAAAAGGCAGGGAGGAAAACCAACCTCTGTACATGGCATTCATCGACCTTGCAAAGGCATTCGACACAGTGAATCGCAGCGCGCTCTGGACCATCCTCCACAAAATCGGGTGCCCAAGCAAATTTGTGAACATCCTGCGGCTCCTCCATGATGGCTAGTATATACTAATAGTAATAATAATAATAATAACAAGAACAAGACATTAGAACCAATGCCATCAAAGCCAGAATTGAAAAGTCAACGACAGATCCCAAGTGTGGACTCTGCAAGGAAGCAGATGAAGCCATAGATCCCACCCTCAGCTGCTGCAAGAAGATCACATAGATCAGTGGTTCTCAGCCTGCAGTCCCCAGATGTTTTTGGCCTACAACTCCCAGGTATCCTAAGAGCTGATAAACTGGCTGAGATTTCTGGAAGTTGTAGGCCAAAAACATCTGGGGACCCCAGGTTGAGAACCACTGGCATAGACAGACTTCAAGCAGAGGCACAACACTGTTCCTCGGATGATTCATTGGAAGTTGTGCCACAAACACCATCTGCCTGCGACAAAGAACTGCTGGGATCACAAGCCAGAAAAAAGTTACAGAAAATGAACACGCCAAACTCCTCTGGGACTTCCAGATTCAGACAGATAGAGTTTTGGAGCACAATATCCCTGACCTCACGATCATGTTAAAAAACAAAGTATGGATTGTTGATGTTGCAATCCCAGGTGACAGCAGGATTGAAGAGAAGCAACTGGAAAAGCTGACACAATATGAGGGTTTAAAGATCGAACTGCAAAGACTGTGGCACAAGTCAGTCAAGGTGGTCCCAGTTGTGATCGGCACACTGGGTGAGTGCCTAAAGACCCTGGCCTGCACTTAAACACAATCAGCACTGACAAAATTACCATCTGCCAGCTGCAAAAGGCCACCTTACTGGGATCTGCACGCAGTATTCGCTGATACATCACACAGGCCTAGACACTTGGGAAGGGTCCAACATGTGATCCAATACAACAGCCGGCAGAGTGATCTTGTCTGCTGTGGACTCATCTTGTTGTGTTTCAAATAATAAAATGTATTTATATACCACGAAAACATCTGCTTCTGCTTCATTGACTATTCTAAAGCCTTTGACTGTGTGGATCATCATAAATTGTGGCAAGTTCTTGGTGGGATGGGCATCCCAAGCCCCCTTCCCTCTCTCCTGAGGAATCTGTACAAGGACCAAGGAGCAACAGTCAGAACTGACCACGGAACAGGAGACGGGTTCAAGATTGGGAAAGGCGTACGGCAAGGCTGCATCCTCTCACCCAACCATTTTAACTTGTATGTAGAACACATCATGCGAGGATGTGCGGGGCTTGATGAATGCAAGGCTGGGGTGAAAATTGCTGGAAGAAACATTAACAACCTCAGATATGCAGATGACACCACTCTGATGGCCGAAAGCGAGGAGGAGCTGAGGAGCCTTCTAATCAAGGTGAAAGAAGAAAGTGCAAAAGCCGGGTTGCAGCTAAACGTCAAAAAAACCAAGATTATGGCAACAAGAATGATTGACAACTGGAAAATAGAAGGAGAAACCGTGGAGGCCGTGACAGACTTTGTATTTCTAGGGGCAAAGATTACTGCAGATGCAGACTGTGGCCAGGAAATCAGAAGACGCTTCCTTCTTGGGAGGAGAGCAATGTCCAGTCTCGATAAAATAGTGAAGAGTAGAGACATCAGACTAGCAACAAAGATCCATTGCCTAGTCAAAGCCATGGTATTCCCTGTAGTCACCTACGGATGTGAGAGCTGGACCTTAGGGAAGGCTGAGCGAAGGAAGATAGATGCTTTTGAACTGTGGTGTTGGAGGAAAGTTCTGAGAGTGCCTGGG
>NW_026845477.1:311963706-312069347 GCF_025583915.1 Anolis sagrei ordinatus | reverse complement strand
GTCGAGAGGGAGCTCTGGCGTGGGCTGGTCCATGAGGTCACGAAGAGTCGGAGACGACTGAACGAATGAACAACAACAACACCACGCTAACTCCCCAAGAGGACTCAGGGCAGTTTCTAAGTAACAAACACCAAAACATACCAAATAAACAACATAAACATAGAATTATCAAAACAACATCAGCATAAAATTATCAAAATGATACATATATATAAAAAAATACCACCGCCTGTTCTTCGTGCATACTATTAGGGCCAAGATTTCAGAAATGGGCCTAGGCAATTAAGAAGGGCTGGACTGGGCTCGTGCAAACCAGGATATGAGGGGCCACCCATTGTACTAGTTGGAATTTCCGGGCCATCTTCAAGGGCAGCCCCACATAGAGCGCGTTGCAGTAGTCCAATCTGGATGTAAGCAAGGCGTGGACCACCCTGGCCAAGTCAGACTACACGAGATGTGGTCGCTGCTGGCGCACAAGTTTTAATTGTGCAAAGACCCTCCCGGGCACCGCCGACACCTGAGCATCAAGTGACAGCACTGAGCCCAGGAGGACCCCCAAGCTATGGAGCAGTCTCTCCTGACATTTCACCCACATCTATGGCAGGCATCCTCAGAGGTTGTGAGGTCTGTTGGAAACTAAGCAAGTGATGTTTATATATCTGTGGAATAATGTCGAGGGTGGGAGAAAGAACTCTTGTCTGTTTGAGGCAAGTGCGAATGGTGCAATTGGACACCTTGATTAGCCTGTCCTGATTATCTAAATATTTGTAGCCAGGTTTTGTTCATTTTCATGGTTTCCTCCTTTGTGTTGAAATTGTCCACATTCGTCTTGTGGATTTCAGTGGCTTCCCTGTGTCGCCTGACATGGTGGTTGTGAGAGTGGCCCCGCATTTCTGTCTTCTCAAATAATCTGCTGTGTCCAGGTTGGTTCCTCGGGTGCTCTGCTATGGCTGACTCCTCAGGTTGAATTAGTCTGCAGTGGCTTTCATGTTCCTTGATTCGTGTTTTGGGCAGTGCTGCCGTGTTTCGGGTTCCGTATGTAGACGTGTCCTTGGAGGCTCCTAAACAGAGGCATCCTAAACATGGCCATCTTTTCATAGAATCATAGATTCATTGAGTTGGAAGAGACCTCGTGAGCCATCTGGTCCAACGCCCTCCCAAGAAGCAGCACAATCACATTCAAAGCACCTCCAACAGACATTAAATCTTGGCATTAAAAACATATTAATATACACATTAAAATCACATAATCTGAAAATCATAGCCCAAGGCCTTTCGAGATATCCAATATCAATTGCCCATGCCTTGTATTTCTCACTGCCAAAATGCTTGGTTCCATAGCCAAGTTTTACTTTTTTTTTTAAGGCCAGGAGGGAGGTTGCTGATCTAATTTCACTGGGGAGGGAGTTCCATTGTCGAGGGGCCACCACTGAGAAGGCCCTGTCTCTGGTCCCCACCAGTTGTACCTGCGCGGGGAAGGGAACAGAGAGCAGATGATCTTAACCTCCGAGATGGTTCATAGAGGGAGATACGTTTGGACAGGTAAGCTGGTCCGCCACCATTTAGGGCTTTATAGGCTAAAGCCAGCACTTTGAATTGTGCTTAGAAGCAGGCTGGCAGCCAGTGGAGCTGGCACAGCGAGGGGGTTGTGTGCTCCCTGTACTCCACTCCGGTGAGGAATCTGGCTTCTGCTCGTTGGGACTATTTGAAACTTACAAACAGTCTTCAAAAGCAGCCCCACGTGCAATGCATTGCAGTAATCTATTCTCAATATAACAAGAGCATGGGCCACTGTGGCCAAGTCTAACTTCCAAGGTTTGGGTGCAACTGGCGCACAAGCTTTAATTGTGCAAAGGATCCCTCGGCCACCATCGAAACCTGGGGTTTCAGGCTCAGTGATGAATCCAGGAGAACTCCCAAGCCGTGAACCTGTGCTTTCAGGATCTCAAAGATAGGCAGATCCCAAGCCGTTTAGGGCTTTAGAGGTGATAACGTGCACCTTGAATTGGGACTGGAAACTAATCCGTAGCCAGTGGGGGGTTGACCGCTCCCTGTAACTTCCTCCAGTTAGCAACCTGGCTGCCAATCTTTGGACCAATTGCAGTTTCCAAACCGTCTTCAGGGGCAGCCCCACATAGCCTGCGTTACAGTAATCCAACCTTGAGGTAACTAAGGCGTGGACCTCCATGGTCAAGTCAGGCTTCTCGAGGTACGGTCACAGCTGGCGCACAAGCTTTAATTCTGAGTGCCCCTTCGGGGGTTGAGAAGGACGGGATAGAAATGCGAGAAATATTAAATAATTGCACAAAGGCCCTCCCAGCCACCACCGACACCTGAGCATCAAGCGTCAGCATTGAGTCTAGGAGGACCCCCAGACTGCGGACCTGTGTCTTCAGGGAGAATGCAACCCCGTCGAGCACTGGTTGCCACCCTACACTCCGATCAGCCGAACAACTGACCTGGAGGACCTCTGTTGTCGGAACCCAGAAGCCTTAAAGAGCCAGACTCAGGAGTATGCCCAAAAGAAACAGTTTATTGAATCAGACAAAGGGACTCAGAGACACTTACTTCAGTGCCTCTGGTCAAAACTCAAAAGTAGCTGCAAAGATTAGCTCAAAAAACAAACTTAGGAAATAATCCGGATCAAACAGAGATATAATCCGGATTAAACTGAGTAGTGTCCAAAGTCACCCAAAATAGAGCAGCAGATAAAGAACTGGACACAATATTCCAGGTGTGGTCTAACCAAAACAGAATAGAGGGGTAGCATTACTTCCCTAGATCTGGAATCCTTTGTGACCTGAAAGGGGACCCAGAAATTCATCAAATAATCAATAAAGGAATATTTAAGTTTACACTGGTCATTTGTGTAAACCCATTAATCAGAGTGAATGACACCCTGTCTATGGTCATGTTTAGTTAGGGTCAAACTACAAACTACAAGAGAGGAGATTCCACCTGAACATGAGGAAGAACTTCCTGACTGTGAGAGCCGTTCAGCAGTGGAACTCTCTGCCCCGGAGGGAGTGTGGTGGAGGCTCCTTCTTTGGAAGCTTTTAAGCAGAGGCTGGACGGCCATCTGTCAGGGGTGGTTTGAATGCAATATTCCTGCTTCTTGGCAGAATGGGGTTGGACTGGGTGATGGCCCAGGAGGTCTCTTCCAACTCTTGGATTCTAGGATTCAAGCTAACGAAATCAATGTAGCTTTTCAGTATTGGACAAGGATGATCCTCTTTGGCTTTCATGTCTCATGTTGAAAATGTCAAGAAATGGAGGTATGAAAGGACTGTTTTCTTCCATTCGTCCTTCTTTCCATTATTCATTCTTTTCATCGTTGTTATTGAGGGCCTTGGCCTTTGTAAGCCGCACCAAGTCCTTCGGGAGATGTTAGCGGGGTACAAATAAAGTTAATAATAATAATAATAATAATAATAATAATAATAATAATAATAATAATAACCCTCCCTCCCTTTTCCTCTTCTGAATCCATCCCCAATCTATATATATAAAAATGCTCTGTGCATAATGAGTACCTTAAAAACAAAAGAAACAATGAACGAAATCACACCAAATTTGGCAACAAAACATCTCAGAACACAAGGAGTGACCAAAAATTATGATTTTTGTCATTTGGGAGTTGTAGTTGCTGGGATTTATAGTTCACCTACAATCAAAGGGCATTCTGAACTCCACTAACGATGGAATTGAACCAAACTTGGCACACAGGACTTCCAAGACCAACGAAAACACTAGAAGGTTTTGGTGGGCATTGACCTTGAGTTTGAGAGTTGTAGTTCACCTACATCCAGAGAGCACTTTGGACTCAAACAATGATGGATCTGGACCAAACTTGGCACGAATATTCCATATGCCCAAATATGAACACAGATGGAGTTTGGGGGAAATAGAATCTTGACATTTGGGAGTTACTGGGATTTAGAGTTCATCTACAATCAAAGAGCATTTTGAACCCCACCAATGATGGAATTGGGCAAACTTCCCACACAGAACCCCATGGCCAACAGAAAGGGCTTAAGGCCACCCAGTCCAACTCCCTTCACCAAGGCAAGAAAACATAATCAAAGCCCTCCTGACAAAGAGCCATCCAGCCATAGAGATATATATTATTCATACACAGACATATATATAGTATCATAGATTTGAAAGGGACCCCTAAAGAAGAACAATTGTATGTTGCATGTTCCAGAATAGGTAAATCAGACAATCTCCACTTCAACACTGACAAAGAAACAAGAAATACTATTTACCCACAAGCATAAAGAAATTAAATGTATTAGAAACCAACACTTTCTCGTTCCTTTATTTTCCAGATCGCCAGACTGGGCCACAGCAACGTGTGGCAAGGGACTGCTAGTTGTTTATAAACCTGTGAGCACCTTTGCTGGTTTCTGTGTCTGTCCTTGAGACCCTTCATACCTCAATTTCTTGGTATTTTCAACGTGAGCCATGAAGGGAAAAGGGGATAATCTTGGAAAGAAAGGAGGTTTGCGGCTTTATGTTTAATCTTTGGCTTCTTTCTTGACCAGGGAAATGAAGACCCCATGAAGTCACCTCTGGCATGATAAGGAAATATCAGCATCTAGTGGAGATTTAGTGATTTGGAAACCAAACTGCAATAATGAAAGAAATCCTAGAGGAAAAAGAAATCCTCTCTACGTGCTGATCTTGTGAAATTCACCATTGATCAGAAAGGAAAAAGGAAGACTCAAGTGTTCGTATTGCAATTAATTATATACATAACTGTCAAAATGGAGGAGACGCCCTATACAAGTCTGGAGTGCGGAATGAGTTTCACTACAAGTGGAATTCTCCATTTACAGCAAAGGACTCACACTGGGGAGGAACCCTTTACATGCCTGGAGTGTGGAAAGAGTTTCGCTCAAAGTTCAGGACTACATAAACATCAAAGGACTCACACTGAGGAGAAACAATATACTTGCCTTGAATGTGGACAGAGCTTCACTCAGCGTGGAAGTCTACGTTCACATCAAAGAATTCACACTGGGGAGAAACCGTATAAATGCCTGGAGTGTGGACAGAGCTTTGCTCAGAGTGGAAGTCTACATAAACATCGAAGGATCCACACTGGAGAGAAGCCCTATAAATGCCTGGAATGTGGACACAGCTTCACTCAGCGTGGAAATCTAAAGTCACATCGAAGGACTCACACTGGGGAGAAACCCTTTACATGCCTGGAGTGTGGAAAGAGCTTCGCTTATAGTGGAAATCTACATTCACATCAAAGGACTCACACTGGGGAGAAACCTTTTACGTGCCTGGAGTGTGGAATGCGCTTCACTGAAAGTTCAGGACTACATAAACATCAAAGGACTCATAGTGGGGAGAAACACTATAAATGCCTGGAGTATGGACAGAACTTCACTCAGAGTGAACATCTACCTTCACATCAAACGACTCACACTGAGGAGAAACAATACACATGCCTTGAATGTGGACAGAGATTCACTCAGCTTGGAAGTCTATGTTCACATCAAAGAACTCACACTGGGGAGAAACCCTATACATGCATGGAGTGTGAACAGAGCTTCACTCATAGGTCAACTCTACATAAACATCAAAGGATTCATACTGGGGAGAAACCTTATACATGCCTGGAGTGTGGAAAGAGCTTCACTCAGAGTGCACATCTACATTCACATAAAAGGATTCACACTGGGGAGAAACCATATAAATGCCTGGAGTGTGGACAGAGCTTCACTCGTAGTGCAAATCTATGTTCACATCAAAGAATTCACACTGGAGAGAAACCCTATAAATGCCTGGAATGTGGACAGAGCTTCACTCAGCGTGGAACTCTACGTTTACATCAAAGGACTCACACTGGAGAGAAGCCCTATAAATGCCTGGAGTGTGGAAAGAGCTTTGCTCAAAGTTCAGCACAACGTAAACATCACTGGATTCACATTGGGGAGAAACCCTATAAATGCCTGGAGTGTGGATTGAGCTTCACTGAAAATGGAAGTCTAAATAAACATAAAAGGATTCATGCTGGGGAGAAACCCTATAAATGCATGGAGTGTGGGCAGAGCTTCACTCATGGTGAAACTCTACGTTCACATCAAAGGACTCACACTGGGGAGAAACCCTATTCCTGCCTGGAGTGTGGAAAGAGCTTCGCTCAGCGTGGAAATCTACATTCACATCAAAGGACTCACACTGGGGAGAAACCCTATACATGCCTGGAGTGTGGAAAGAGCTTCGCTCAGCGTGGAAGCCTACATTCACATCAAAGGACTCATACTGGTAAGAAACCCTATAAATGCCTGGAGTGTGAAATGAGCTTTACTCGGGGGGAACATCTACATTCACATCAAAGGACTCATACTGGGAAGAAACTTTATAAATGACAGGAAGGAAATAGTTTGTTTATTGGGTTGTTGTAGGTTTTCCGGGCTATATGGCCATGTTCTAGAGGCATTTTCTCCTGATGTTTCGCCTGCATCTATGGCAAGCATCCTCGGAGGTAGTGAGGTCTGTTGAAAGTAGGAAAATGGATTTATATATCTGTGGAATGACCAGGGTGGGAGAAAGGACTTTTGTCTGCTGGATAGAGTAAACAATCAGGCACATCAAATCACCTCTCAAAAAAAGATTCCCCCAGGCACTTCCAAGCCATTAAATGCTAATCAAGGTGGTCAGTTGAAACATTCACACCTAGCTCCAGCAGACAAAAGTCCTTTGTCCCACCCTGGTCATTCCACAGATATATAAACCCATTTTCCTACTTCCAACAGACCTCACTACCTCTGAGGATGCTTGCCATAGATGCAGGCAAAACGTCAGGAGAAAATGCCTCTAGAACATGGCCATATAGCCCAACAACAACCCAGTGATTCCGGCCATGAAAGCCTTCGACAATACAGTTTGTTTATTTATTTACTATATTTGTATACTGCCTTTCTCAGCCTAAATGCGACTCAAGACAGTTCAGTTTACAGAGTTTTGTGTTTTAATACTGCTAGATAATAATCTAGAAAGAAAATGTGTAAGATTACTAAAATATATAACACTACTAGCTTGGGGACCCGGCACTGCCCGGGTTATTTGAGAAAGAAATTGTGTATCAAGGTTGGTCTTTATCAGTTTTATGGCTCGCAGTGGTCTCAGGAAGTTAGTGAAGGTACTGTGAGTTCCATCATCTGTGGTCCATCCTCCTCCAAACTGCACAAGGTGTAGAGTGGGTCATGGGGGCTCTGTGTGCCAAGTTTGGTCTTGATCGGTTATTAGATGAAGGTTGCAGCAGTCTTGGAAAGTGAGTGGAGGTACTTGAAGTCCCATCATCCATAGTCTTTTCTCCACAAACCTCACCAGAATGTTGAGTTAGCTGTGGGGGCTCTCTGTGCCATGTTTGGTCTTTATTAGTATTTGGATGAGTGTCGCTGTGGTTTCAGGAAGTGAGTGAAGGTACTGCAAGTCCCATCATCCATCGTCCTTCCTCCTCCAAACAGCACCGAGATGTAGAGTGGGTCATGGGGTCTCTGTGTGCCAAGTTTGGTCTTGATCGGTTATTAGATGAGGGTTGCAGCAGTCTTGGGAAGGAAATGTAGGTAGTTGAAGTCCCATCATCCATGGTCTGTCCTCCCCGAAAGTGCACCAGGATGTAGAGTGGGTCATGGGGGCTCTGTGTGCCAAGTTTGGTCTTGATAAGTCATTGGAGAGGGTCTCGGTGGTCTCAGGAAGTGAGTGAAGTGACTGCAAGTCCCATCATCCATCTCCAAATTCTTCCAAACCGCACCAGGATGTAGAGTGGGTCATGCAGGCTCTCTGTGTGAATTGTGATCCTGATCCATCATTGTTGGCAGTTGTAATGGTCTCAGGAAGGGAATGCAGGTATTGCAAGTCCCATTGTCCATGGTGCATCCTCCTCCAAACCGCAGCAGTATGTAGAGTGCGTCATGCAGACTCAGTGTGCCAAGTTTGGTCTTTATCGGTAATTGGATGAGGGTTGCAGTGATCTCAGGAATTGATGAAAGGTACTGCAAGTCCCATAATCCATGGTCCATCCCCAGCTAAACCAACCAGGGCGTAAAGTGGGTCATGAGAGGTCTATGTGCCAAGTTTGGTCTTGATTGGATGAAGGTCACAGCGGTCTCAAAAAGTGAGTGATGGTACTGCAAATCCCATCATCCATGGTCCAGTATCCTCCAACCGGCAGTAGGATGTAGAGTGAGTGAAGGTACTGCAAATCCCTCAGGCCCTTTCCTTTCTCTTCTTATCCACTTGAGAATGTTAGGATGTTTTGTTTTGTTTTTTGTCGTGTCAGGAGCAACTTGAGAAACTGCAAGTAGTTTCTGGTGTGAGAGAATTGGCCGTCTGCAAGAACGTTGCCCAGGGGACGCCAGGATGTTTTGATCTTTTACCATCCTTGTGGGAGGCTTCTCTCATGTCCCGCATGAGGAGCTGGAGCTGATAAGTGGGAGCTCCTCCGCGCTCCCCCCGGATTCGAACCCGCAACCTGTGGGTCTTCAGTCCTGCCGGCACAGGGGTTTAACCCTCTGTGCCACCACGGGCTCCTGTTGAGGCTGGCCAATCAGAAACCATATGCAAATTTCCTTCCCCTTCTCAGCCATTGAGAATCTTGGAGTGTTGTGGCTGGCCAATCAGAGGCCATATGCAACTAGTACCACAGAGGCAGCCAATCAGAACGCTGCCACATACACCTCCCGTCCTTCCTCTGCATACAAACACTGACTTTTATTACATACATAGATAGATATAGATATAGATGTAACCATTTCCTGTTCCTGGGTTGAAAGTATTATTTTCTGTTTAATTGTGTGGTGCCTCCTTGAAAGTATTTGTTCTACTCCAGGAACTTATTTTGTGGCTTCCAGAAACCATGGGATCATAGAGTTGGAAGGGACCTCTTGGGCCATCCAGTCCAACCCCATTCTGCCAAGGAGCAGGAATATTGCATTCAAATCACCCCCGACAGATGGCCATCCAGCCTCTGTTTAAAAGCCTCCAAAGGAGGGGCCTCCACCACACTCCCTCCGGGGCAGAGAGTTCCACTGCTGAACAGCTCTCACGGTCAGGAAATTCTTCCTCATGTTCAGATGGAATCTCCTTTTTTGTAGTTTGAAGCCATTGTTCCTTTGCGTCCTAGTCTCCAGGGCGGCAGAAAGGAAGCTTGCTCCCTCCTCCTCTCTGTGGCTTCCTCTCACATATTTATACATGGCTATCATGTCTCCTCTCAATGTTCTCTCTACAGGCTAAATATGCCCAGCTCTTTTAGTCGCTCCTCATAGGGCTTGTTCTCCAGATCCTTGATCATTTTAGTTATCCTCCTCTGGAAACATTCCAGCTTGTCAATATCTCTTCAATTGTGGTGCCCAGAATTGGACACAATAGTCCAGGTGTGGTCTAACCAAGGCATTATGGATTGGTAACGACTTCCCCTGGATCAAGGCACTATACTCCTATTTATGAAGGCCAAAATCCCATTGGCTGTTTTAGCTGCAGCATCACATTGTTGGCTCATATTTAACTTGCTGTCCACGAGGAAGATCTTTTTCATATGTACTGCTATAGAGCCACGCATCCTCTATTCTGTATTTTTGCATTTCATTTTTTCTGCCTAAGTGGAGTATCTTGCATATGTCATTGTTGAACTTCATTGTGTTAGTTTTGGCCCATCTCTCTGATCGTTTTGAATTCTGCTCCTGTCTTCTGGGGTATTTAGTATCCCTCTCAATATGGTCTTGTCTGCAAATTTGATCGTTCCTTCTCACCCTTCATCTAAGCCATTAATAAAGATCCTGAACAGGACCGGGCCCAGGAGGGAACCCTTCTGATGGCACTCCACTCGTCACTTCTTTCCAGGATGAAGAGGAAGCATTGGGGAGAATCACCCTCTGGGTGCGTTCATTTAACCAATTACAGATCTACCTAACCGTAGTTTTGCCTAGCCCACATTGGACTAGCCCAAAGGTCGGGGGGGGGGGCGTTGTCGAAGGCCTTCCTGAAATCCAGGTACAGTCCATCTACGGCATTCCCCGTATCTACCCAGCTTGTAACTCTATCGAAAAAAGAGATCAGATTCGTCTGGCATGACTTGTTTTTGATAAATCCATGTTGACTATTAGCGATGACCGCATTTGTTTCTAAGTGTTTGCAGACCACTTCCTTAAATAACTTTTCCAGAATCTTGCCTGGTATCGACGCGAGGCTGACCGGACAGTAATTGTTTGGGTCGTCCATTTTTCCTCTTCTTGAAGATTGGGACCACATTGGCCCTCCTCCAATCTGCTAGGACTTCTACTCCAATCTGCTGGGACTTCTACTTTTCTCCAAGAACAGTAGAATGATTGCCAGAGATTCCAAAATGACTTCTGCTAGTTCCTTCAATACTCTTGGGTGTCCTTGATCTGGGCCTAGGGGACTTCGTTTAGAGCGGGCAGGTATTCCTGAATGTCTTCTTTCCCTATTTGGGGTTGGATTTCCCCTAATCCTTCATCCATTCCATGTTGGCAAGGTTGTGGCTGGCTTTCTTTTTGTGAGAAGACCGAGGCAAAGAAGGCATTAAGTAGTTCTGCCTTTTCCCTACCCCCTGTCGGCATTGCCCCATCTTCTCGAAGAGGCCCTATCACCTCCTTGTTCTTCCTTTTTCTACTGATGTAAGAAAAGAAGCCCTTTTTATTGTTTTTAATGTCCCTGGCAAACCTGAGTTTGTTTTGCACTTTAGCCTTGTGAAACTTCTCCCTACAGGAGTTGGTTATTTGTTTGAATTCTTCTTTGATGATTTCTCCCTTTTTCCATTTCTTGTGCATGTCTCTTTTGAGTCTTAGCCCAGTTAGAAGTTCTTTGGACCCCACTGATTTGAACAACTTATTTTACTATGTACTCATTTGATGTGTTTTCTTTTGTTTTGATTGTTTTGCTGTTATGCCTTTTGGGCATTCTGTCCCACATATAAGCTACCCAGAGTCCCATCGGGAAGATAGTTGGCGGGTTATAAGAATAAAGTTGTTATTATTTATTATTAAGTCCTGAGCCACTCCTGACAGGGAGGTCTCTGCATGGATGTTGAAGTCCCCCAGCATGACTAGACGTTGGGACTCCAACATCAGGCCAAAGCCCACCCTGGCTAGCTCAGGAAGGGATACTGTTGAGCTGCGGGGTGGACAGTACACCAACAGAATCTCTGTCTGTCCCAGCCTCTCACCCTTAGATAGATACTCTCAAATGTGGTCGACTGAGATGGGACACTTGATAAGGAGGATGGAATCTCAAATAGACCACTGCAACTCCTCCTCTCCGCCCCTGGGTCTTGCCTGCTGCTGCACACTGAAACCTGGTGGGCAGAGTTGCGAGAGATTCACTTCCCCTCCTTCATCCAACCAAGTCTCAGTAATGCAAGCCAGGTCAGCAAGCTCATCCAGGATTAAATCCTGGATGGTCGTCGTTTTCCCATTTACCAACCTGGCATTAAACAGCAGGACTTTCAACCTGCCATCTTGGTTACGCAGACTATTTGTGGCTGCTGGTGGCCCAAGGGCTGAGAATTCTCTCAGGACACCTGGGCCACCTCCTCCTCCTTTAATAATATTACATAATAATAAACTTTATTTATACTCCACCACCATCTCCCCGATGGGGACTCGGAGCGGCTTACACGAGGCCAAGCCCAAACAACAATTACAATAAAGAAAAAACCAAAACACAAACCAAAAGCGCGAACAATAAATAATAACACATTAACATAAAGAAAAAACAAGAAACACTAACATCATATTAATTAATTAATTTATTTACCTTACTTATATACCGCTGTTCTCAGCCCAAAGGCGACTCACAGCGGTTCACAACAAATACGAACAGCAAAAATTCAGTGCTACAGTATAGAAACAGTTAACAACCTAACACATTACACAATTAATAAACAGTTACTACAATACCCATTCACTGTCGTCACGTCATCAAAAACATGTTCCAGATTTGTCGTCCATTGTTCCATTCCAGTGTTCATTAACCAATCATTGCACTAATTTTTGGAACGCCTGCTCAAACAGCCAGGTCTTCACTTTTTTGCGGAATACAATTAGAGATGGTGCTAGTCTAATGTCCGTAGGAAGGGCGTTCCACAGCCGAGGAGCCACCACCGAGAAGGCCCTATCTCTCGTCCCCGCCAGCCGAGCTTGAGAAGCAGGTGGGATTGAGAGCAGGGTCTCCCCGGAAGATCTCAAAGTCCTGGTGGGTTCATAGGCAGAGATGCGGTCAGATAGGTAGCTTGGGCCGGAACTGTTAACATATAAGAAAACATATAAGAAAACCGTTAACATATAAGAAAAGAAGATAGGATCTCATCTCGCATCTCTGTCAGCATTGGAGCACAGGAATGGATTACCCCCTGCCCTCCGGATCCCCTTCCTGCTCTTTTTCTCTCTCCTTCATTCTTTTATTCCTTTCTTCTGTCTTTTTTTTTTTTTTTTTTTTTTTGCTTTCCTTACCTCAATCTTTCCTTTCCTTCTAGCCACCCTTTCATCGTTCTTTTATTTTCCTTTCTTCAGTCCCTCCTACACACCTTCCTTCCACCCATCTATCTTTCTCTCCCTCTTCTTTTCTTTCCCCCTTCCTTGTTCTGTATTTGCTGAATCGCCTTTGGACCAGGAACATGTGTCTCTGTTATTTTCATGCAGAGCATCTGAATCCGTTCCTTGTTGTGTATGGATTTGTGATTGAGTTTGTTGGTTTCTATAGACACCCTTGAGACAATTCATGCCTCTATTTCTTGGTATTTCCATTTTCAACTTGATCCATGGAGGGAAAAGAGGATAATGTTGGAGGTAAAGAAGGCTTGGGGCTTCGTGTTTAACCTTTTGCTTCTTCTTTCTTGACCAGGGACATGAGGGTTTTATGGAGCCACTTCCGGCAAGACAAGAAACAAACCAGCTTCTAGTGGATATGGAAGAATTGTAAAACCAAAGTGCAGTAAGGAACCCAGTCTTGTAGGGAAAAGAAATCCCCTCCAGGTGCTCACCTTGCTAAATTCTTAAACTCACTTTGGATCAGAAAGGGAGAAACAAGATTCAGGTGTCCATATTGCAATTATATTTACCCAAAGCTGTTGACATGGAGGAGAAATGTTATCAATGTATTGAATGTGGAAAGAGCTTTAGTCAGCATGAACATCTGAAGACACATCAAAGTATTCACACTGGGGAGAAACCCTATACATGTCTGGAGTGTGGGAAGGGCTTCACTCATAGTGGAAATCTACATTCACATCAAAGGACTCACACTGGGGAGAAACCCTTCACATGCCTGGAGTGTGGAAAGAGCTTCACTCAAAGTTCAGGACTACGTAAACATCAACGGACCCACACTGGGGAGAAACCTTATAAATGCCCGGAGTGTGGAAGGAACTTCACTACAAGTGGACATCTTCGTTCACATCAAAGGATTCACACTGGAGAGAAACCCTATAAATGCCTGGAGTGTGGAAGGAGCTTCACTTGGAGTGGAAATTTATGTTCACATCAAAGGACTCACACTGGGGAGAAACCCTATACGTGCCCTGAGTGTGGTCTGAGCTTTACTCGAAGGGGACATCTACATTCACATCGAAGGACTCACACTGGGGAGAAACCTTATACGTGCCCTGAGTGTGGTCAGAGCTTTACTCGAAGGGAACTTCTGCATTCTCATCAAAGGACTCACACTGGGGAGAAACCCTATAAATGCCTGGAGTGTGGACAGAGCTTCAGTGAGACTGCAAATCTACGTAGACATCAGAGGACTCACACTGGGGAGAAACCCTATAAATGCCTAGAGTGTGGAATGAGCTACACTCATAGTGGAAATTTACATTCACACCACAGGACTCACACTGGGGAGAAACCCTTTAAGTGCATGGAGTGTGGACAGAGCTTTTCACGGAGCGACATTCTACATAGACACCACAGAATCCACATTGGAGAGAATGGTGTTAATTGACAGCAGAGTGTCTTTCTAACAGGTACAAAAACAACTCTTGTAAATTTTGGAAATGCAAGCTCAAATTTGGGACATTTCATCACATGTGGTGTATTGTAGAAAGACTGAACTAAAATACGTTCTATCTTGGAAGTAATTAGGGTTAAATGAAACCAGAGTTTGATTGGTTGAGAATGCTGGGCAATCAAGTAGAAAGAAAACAAGGATACTTACTGAAATACCTAACTACGATAAGAATTGACTTTGACATCGGTGTGTGGGCTAGACTAAACAACCAGGGCCTTAAGGTCAGTTGGATTGCTTATTCCAATGCAAGAAGAATGGCTTATGAAGATTCATTAATTTAAACATTTATATTCCGCCCTTCTCACCCCAAAGGGGGGGGGGGGCAAAGGAGACTCAGGACGGAGCAAAAAACCCAAAGGAAACCCAGGGTGGAGCACAATATATAATTGGCAAACATTCAATGCTGGGACAGAAATACACATGTATAAACAATAAAATAATTTATCTCAACATTAAACTCCACTGTTAAAAACGGTCTCCTCTTGCTGACCTTATTGCGCTGTCCCAAAAGCTTGGTCCCTCAGCCAAGGTTTTGACCATCCTTCTGAAGGACAGGAGAGAGCGGGCTGATCAGATTAGCACATCTGATTAACCACCAGCTGCTATAAATCTTACCAATCGAAAGACTGGCAGTTCAAAGCCCGGGTCAGGGTGAGCGCCTAACCATCAGACCAGCTCACTGCCCACCTAGTAGTTTGAAAACAGCCGTGAGTAGATAAAATAGGTACCACTTAATTTTTCTAGAAACAGCCGAGAAATACCAGTGATCAAAAAGGGGGAAGCTTGTGCTTTTTGTGAACTCTTTGGCACGGAGGAGGGAGCGACACCCCCCACCCCCCATAGTCGGAATCGAGCACAACCTGTTTGCCGTAGATATGTTATCTGCCCTGAGTCTCCTTCGGGGTGAGAAGGGCAGAATATACATGCTGTATATAAATAAACAAGTGCAATAACAAGTGAGATATATGATTCCACTTCCAGGCTTCTTCCTGGAGGTTTTCCCGCTTTTCCTTCTTCTTCTTTCTTTTCCTTCTTCTTATCCCTTTTCTCCCTTTCTCCTTTAAAACCTACTTCTGGTGGGTGAGTATTTTTCCTTTCTTATAATTATCTTACTATTATTTATTTTAAATAGTTATCAATGTCCAGTCTGTTTTTTGTCTGTCTTTTCTTTAGTTTTTTGTATCAAGTAGGTTAGTCTATCCATATTTCTTATGTCCCTAATCTTCCATTTTAGGTATTCCACTTTTTCTCCATAGTCTCACATAGGATATTCTTGCTGCTGTTGTTGATAGGAAGAGGAGTTTCACATAGAGTTTGTCTATGTTACTGTCTACTTTTTATTCATTAATTCCTAATTAAAATATTTATGGTTTGAGTGGTATCTTTATTTACTTCTCGTGGTGTCTGTGGAATGCACACAGAAGGTACTCCGATGCCTTGAGGCAGCAGGTCCGGAAGTATCTAGAAATGATTAACCTAATATGGCCCCACCCTTCTACTCCTAGCCACGTGCCCAGAGCTAGTTCCCTTTTTTCCGCCCAAGAAGCGGCAGCGTCTCAAAGTCTCTCTTCGCAAGTTTATCCATTTTTGTCCCTTTTCTCCCTGTTTTCTCTTCCCTTTCCCTCCCTTTGGCCTATGATGGCCTCTAGTTTTAAAAAGTGCTCGGAGTGCGGGGGGTCCTTCCCCGACTCCGATGCCCATGACCGGTGCCTTCTCTGTCTTGGCGAGGGGCACCCGGTCGCCTCGTGCCTGGCGTGCAGGGCCCTGACTCCCCAGGCACGCAAGCGGCGTGATACATGCCTCAAGGTGCTCCTTTACGAGCATGCACTCTTCCCCGCGCCTCCTTCCCTTCCTCCCCCGGCGGCGCCCTCGGCTGAGGGCGCTCCACCCGCCGTTACTTCTCCTCCGTCTCCCCGCCCGTCATCCTCCGTCCAGCCTTCCTCCTCCTCCAAGCGGCCCAGGGAGGATTCCGCCGGGCGGTTGGCCGCGGCAAAGCCGAAGAAGAGAAGGAAGGAGGAGTCCGCTGCCGCTGGCCCCGCCCCTTCGGCGCAGGGCTCCCTGGACCCGCCTACGCCGGCCCAGCGGCCGCAGAGCACGCCGAGCCCGGCACAGTCTTCAGCCCCGCCATCGGGCCCAGCCCGCCCCCCCCCGATGCGGGGGCAGCCACGCGCCACCATCTTGCGGGCCCGGCCTTTGTGCCCCTCCTTCCATCGGCGGCCCTCGAGGCCCAGGATGGGCGCCTGCTGGCCTCAGGCCCGCGGCGTGGGGAGGTAGGCCGCGCCGACGCGTCTTTCCTGGACCCGGCCTACCGGGCCCGAGAGGCCTCACGGACCCTTTTCCCCCTCCTTCCTTTGCCTCAAGATGCCCTCCCTACGTTTTCTTCCCCTTCACTCTGCCAGCTCTCTCGTTACCTGGCATGGGGCGTCTAGGGACCATTCCCACTCCAGGGAGCAGTCCATTCATCGCTCCCCTGGGGGCCGGGCATATGTGTATGCGCCAGTCCTCATCCCAGAAGTCCACCCAGACCCTCCTCAGGCCTGCCCGTCTGCTACCCGGTCCTCCTCTCAACGCCTCCCCCTTGAGGCCTACGCGGAGGACGATGCCTCTGTGGACCTCGTCTCTCCGGTTCCCATTCGTCCCTCGCACCTCAGGAGAATATAGCCATCCACTCTCCGCCATTGCTAACCTAGCGGCCCTCCTCTCACGCCTGTCCAGGGCGCTCCACGTGCCAGTTGCTACCACCACGTGCCAACCGGTGGATGATTTTCTCTTCCCTTCAGACAAACAGCAGCAAGCTCCACTGCCAACTACTGTCCTCCCGGGTATCCCTTACCTACTTCAACTGACGAAGACGCTGGACCTCCCCCCCCCTCCATTAACCCGGTCTCTCGTCGCACCGATCTTCTCTACAAGATAGACTTTACCTCCGCTCCCTGGATTGCGCGGCCGCCCAAACCGAACACAGTGGTCGCCGATATGACCACCGGAAAGCACTTCAAACCTCACAGCACCCCTTCGGACAAGGAGGGCAGGAAGCTTGACTCGATGGGCAAGAAGGTGCACACTAGTGCAGTGTTTCTGGCTCGCCTCGCTCATTACGAGGCTTACTTTGCCGCATACCAGACCTACCTCTGGAAGCTTCTCTCTGCTTACCTTCCTTACCTCCCCGATGACTGCCACCCCTTGGCAGATGCCGTCCTCCAGGAGGCTCTCCTCTTGTCTAGAACCCAGAAGGACATGGCCAAGCATGCTGCTGACTCCGCGGGTCGCCTCTTCGCCACCTCGACCGCCATCCGACGTCACACATGGCTCCATGCTTCCACCCTCTCGGAGGAGGGCAGGGCGTTGGTGGAGAATCTCCCCACTCATGACGCTGGCCTCTTTAACCCGGACACCAACACTCAGCTGAAAGAGACACAGGAGGTCAGGCAAGCGGCGCACAAGTTCGGTTATACGACGCAACGCCTGCCTCGCTCTACAGGTTGGTGGACCCCCTCAACCGGCGGCCTCCCAATCCGCCAAGCCACAGCAATCCTTTCGACCCCCCCCCCAGCAGGGCAAGCCCCACTTTCAGGGGCAGGGCAGGCATCGCTTCTAGCTGCGCAGCGCCTCTCTCTCCTCCATCCCCTGCCCTCTCCTCCTCGTCTCTCTCCTCACCCCGGCACAGAGATGCCCCTCTATTTTCGTTAGATTTTCATACCCTTGAGCGCCACCAGTTGCTTCCAGGAGTCCACTTTCATTTTGGAGCCCGGTTGGCTCCCTTTTTGTCGGCCTGGCATGCCATCACCACGGACCGGTGGGTCTTGGATGTAGTCCGCCAGGGCTAATCCATTGATTTTCTTTCTCTTCCCCCTAAGGGGTACATCAACCCCACTCACCCCTCCCAGGCGTTATGGGATGAGGTCTCTTCCCTTTTACTCAAGGGGGCGGTTGTCCTCTTGCACCCGGATTCTTTTTCGTTAGCGTTTTTTCCCTGTTATTTCTTAGTCGCCAAGAAAGGCGGTGGCCAGCGGGCTATCCTGGACCTCCGTGCCCTTAACTCCTACATTTATGCTCCCACCTTTCGAATGGTTACCTTGTCCACCCTCCTCCCTCTCATTCCGGCGGGGGAGTGGTTCGCCACGCTGGACCTCTGCTACGCCCACTTTCACGTCGCCATCTCCCACCCGCACCATCGGTTCCTCTCCATGATTGGCGACCAGGCTTTTTCCTATTGGGTTCTCCCTTTTGGGATTTCGACAGCGCCCAGGGTGTTCACCAAGTGTATGGCGGCGGTGGTGGCGTTCCTCCGTACGCGGGGCATCGCCGTCTTTCCTTATATCGATGACTGGCTTCTTCTCGCTCGCTCCAGTCCCTCCTTACTGCCATTCGCTTCACCCTCTCTCTCTTGCAGGACCTGGGCCTGGTGGTGAATCACACCAAATCGCACCTCGTCCCTGCGAGGACCATCCAGTTTATCGGGGCAGTTCTGAACTCTACCTCCGGCACCGCCTTTCTCCCCAAGGACCGCTTCCGGGCTCTCCGCACCGCGGTCCTCACCGCCATCCGCCTCCCAGCGGTTCCCGCGTCGCACATGCAGTCCGTTCTCGGCCTCATGGCGTCCACGACAGCGGTGACCCCATTCGCGCGCCTGCGCATGCGGCTGCTCCAGGCGTGGTTCCTCCGTCACTGCGACCTGCTCCAGGACAACCTGAAGACTTCCCTCGTCCTTCCGGATTCCATCCGCTGTTCTCTCCAGTGGTGGCTCCACCGCGCAACGGTCTGCACAGGCATGCCATTCCGACCTCGGCACCTGTCCTGCGCCCTCACCACCGACGCCTCCTTGACAGGCTGGGGGGCTCACACCGGCCCCCTCACGACTCGCGGCGTCTGGTCCCCGGCAGAACGGCTCCTCCATATCAACCGCCTGGAGATGCTCGCCCTCTTCAAGGCCCTCAAGGTCTTCCGCGACCTCTCCAACCGTACCATCCAGGTCTGCACAGACAACACCTCTGTCGTGTGGTATCTCAACAAGGGGGGGCACGAGATCTCACTCTCTTCTTCAGCTTGCCCTGTCTATCTGGGAGTGGTGCATTGCCAACGGCGTTTTCATCATCGCCGTCCATGTCCCTGGTCGCTCCAACGATCGGGCCAACCTTCTCAGCAGGTCTCTCGTTGGGCCACGAGTGGTCTCTCCACCCCGACGTCTCGACGTCCCTCTTCACCCTTTGGGGTGCCCCGGTGATCGATCTCTTCGCCGCGCCGGACAACGCGAAGTGCTTTCTTTTGCGCCTGGGGGCGGCGCCGTCAACAGCGGGCTGCCTGGGCGATGCCTTCCTGTTCCACTGGGGGGGCCCGCCTTTACGTCTTCCCACCCATTCCTCTCCTCCCACGGGTGGTGTCCAAACTCTATCACAACAACGCCGATGCCATTGTAGTGGCGCCGTGGTGGCCCCGGCAACCCTGGTTCCCTCTGTTGTCCCACTTCGCGTCCGGCCGCCATCATCCGCTACCGGGGCGCCCGGACCTTCTGACGTCGTCCGGGACAATCCGCCACCCGGACGTCCCCTGGCTCCACCTGACCGCTTGGCGGATCCGACCGCGGAGCTCCCCGCTGTGGTGAGGGACATCTTGGCTGCGGCCCATCGTCCTTCCACCCAGCGGTCCTATGCGCGCAAGTGGGCCCTCTTCACTACGCTTGCTTCCACCCGCGGCACGGACCCTCTGATGGCCCCCGCCTCGGTTCTCCTCGACTTCCTGGCCTCTCTGGCTCACAAGGGCCTCGCCCTTACGTCTTTTAAGTGCTACCTGGCGGCTATTGCTGCATATAGGAAGATAGATACGTTTTATTGATTGGCCTATTGGCCGTATCAAAACATTTAACACATAACACAATTAACACATAGTCATATAGGAAGAGATACCGCCTCTCCTCTCCTTTCCAGGACCCGCTTGTCCAATTGTTTCTTCAGGGCTACAAGAACGCCTTCCCGCCCCGGGTGCTCCCTCCCCCGGCGTGGGACCTCCGCCTAGTCCTCTCTGCTCTTACCAAACCCCCGTTTGAGCCGATGTCTTCCGCCGGCCTCTCCCACCTCTCCTGGAAGACTGCGTTTCTCCTTGCCATCACCACTGCCCGACGGGCCAGCAAGCTCTGCGCCCTCTGCTCCGATGAGCCCTACATCCGGTTCCACAGTGACAAAGTGGTCATGCGGACAGCTATCGCCTTCCTCCCTAAGGTCTCCTCCCTGTTCCACTCGGCCCAAGATGTCCTCCCGGCATTCTTCCGCAACCCCGCCTCTCCGCTGGAGCGCTCTCTCCACCTCCTTGATGTCCGGAGGGCGGTCCTCTTCTACCTGGACCGCACCAGGGGCTTTTGGAAGTCCCCACGTTTTTTTCTCCAATACAGGTCGGACACCAGGGGAACTCCTATATCCCCCCAATGCCTCGCCTCGTGGGCCCTGGCGACCATCCGCCTTGCTTACCGCCTGGCCGGCAAGGACCCTCCGCCTGGCCTCAAGGCTCACTCCACCCGGGCTGTCGCGGTCTCCACTGCCTTTGCCAGGGGCGTTCCCCTCGCCGACATCTGCCGGGCTGCTACATGGGCCTCGCCGCTGACGTTTGTCCAGCACTACAAGGTCGACCTCCTGTCCAAGCGCCAGGCAGCCTTTGAGAGAGCGGTCCTCTTCTCGACTGTGGCATGACTCCCTCCGTCCACGGTGAGTGGCTTTTTAATCTACCTTCTGTGTGCATTCCACAGACACCACGAGAAGTAAACTGTGGTTGCTTACTTGTAACCATGGTTCTTCGAGTGGTTGTCTGTGGAATCCACACAACCCCGCCCTTCCTCCCCACATCGCTCATGCCTTTTTTCTCTGCCGCTTCTCGGGCAGGGAACTAGCGCTGGGCATGTGGCTAGGAGTAGAAGGGTGGGGCCATATTAGGTTAATCATTTCTAGATACTTCTGGACCTGCTGCCTCTAGGCTTCGGAGTACCTTCTGTGTGGATTCCACTCGAAGAACCATGGTTACAGGTAAGCAACCACAGTTTTTCATTTTTGTATATTATCATTATTTTCTTCCAAAATATTTTTGCTTTTTTACATGACCACCACATGTGCTAAAGGGTCCTTCCACCTCCCCAAATTTCCAGCATTTCGAATTTGTATTTCTATAATATTTTTCTAATTTATGTGGTGTCGTGTACCACCTGCACATCATTTTTACCCAGTTTTCTTTCAGATCGTACGTACATTTTTAAATTCTAAATGATCTCCCACTCTTCTATTACAATTGATCTCCCAATGTTTTTCGCCCATTTAATCATACATTCTTTTACTCCTTCCTTTGTGCTCCGCTCTAGTAATTTTTTGTATATTTTGGTTATTGATTTTTCCTGTTTTCCTTATTTTCCCCCTAGATGTTTTCCTTCATTGAGAAGCATACTTCTTTGTCTTTAGTAAAGTGTTTTTATTTGCCAATATTGAAACCACGATATGTTTTTATGTGTCTCATTTATTTCTTGTTGTGTCTTTAGTACTCCCTCTTTCCCTTGTTTTTTTAATACATCTTTATACGTGTGCCAGTTATCCCAGCCTAATTCTCTTCGTTGACAGGATTGTAAGGGGGACACCCACAATGGGCTTTTATTGCATAGCCTATTTTTATATTTCTCACAAACTATAAGAATGGCAGATCTGACGAAATGGTTTCCAAAGTGTTTTTTCCAATTTTGTTTTTCCGTACCATAAATACGCATGCCATCCTTTTCTCAAATCCACACCTTCCAAATTCAAAAGTTTTATTCTCTTTTTTTATCCGATCTGTAAACGATGTTAAAGCGCTTGCTTCAAAATATAAGGTTGGATCTGGCATAGCTAGACCCCCCTCAATCATATTTTTAAAATTTTTATTCTTGGTTTTTTACCTTACCACGCATATTTTTGATATCTTTATTCCGTTCCTTTAGGTTCTTTTGATTCCTTATTATTGATAGGTTTTGAAATAGGGAGATCGTTTTTGGTAAGACATTCATTTTTATACTTGAAATTCTACCCAAGAAAGATATTTTTAGATTTTTCCATTTTTCCAAATCTTTTTAAATTTTATTCCATTTCCCCCCATGCTTATTCTGTAGTAATTGTGTGTTCTTAGCTTTAATTATGATGCCGAGGTATTTTATCTTGGAGACTATCTGAATATTAAATAGTAATATTTAATACTGATATTGTACTATGCTAATAATATAATATATTGTATGTATATATATCTTGTAAACTGCTCTGAGTCCCCTTTGGGGTGAGAAGAGTGGCATATAAATGTTGTAAATAAATAAATAATATTCCAATTTTCTTGGAATACTTCCAATTTCCTCTTTGGTATGTTTTTTGTTATTGCGTTTGTTTTTTTCCTCATATGTATTGTAATCCTTCCACTTCTCCAAATTTGTTTGTCTCTAACCATTTTTTTTTAAAAAAAAATTTGGATCCTCAATTATACATATTACGTCATCGGCAAAAGCCCTAATTTTGTATGATTGACAATTTATCATTCCTCCTTTCAACTCTTTTTCTTCTCTTATTTTATTCAGGAGGACTTCCAATATTAGTATAAAAAGTAATGGTGACAGCGGGCATCCTTGTCTTGTTCCTTTTTGTATTTCTATTGTTTTAGTTTCTTGACCATTTATTATTATTTTTGCTTTCTGGTTTTTATATATTGCTCCAATTATGTTTTGAAAGTAATAACCCAGATCTATCTCCTTCATAAGTAATTTAAAGAAATCCCAATTCACATTATCAAAAGCCTTTTCAACATCCAGGGCCAGAAATAATACCTCTTTTCAAATTTTCATCTCATAATATTCAATCAATCAATCAGATCAATAATTGTTCTTGCATTCTCTCTTTGGTGTCTATTTGGAAGAAATCCCATCTGCTCTTCTTTAATCAATTTATCTAAGAATATTTTAAATCTAAATAATGTATAGTCTAAATTTAACAATGATATTGGTCTGTAATTTTTGTCATTTTCTAGGTACGAATTTTATTTGAAGATTACACAGATATTAGCTTGTTTACATTAATTTAGCATTTCTTGTTTTAGTCTTATTAATTACTTTTTTCAGATACGGTGTTATTTCTCGTTGAAGAGTTTTATAGTGTATTGCCGTCAGGCCGTCGGGTCCTGGTGCTTTGTTCACATTCAAGTTCTTGATTGCTTTTTGTACTTCTTGCTCTGTTATTTCTCTGTTTAACTCTTCTCTTTGCATCTCTTTATCACATAATATATAATAAAATAGGAAAACTATTTATAGACCGCTCTCTCCCCACAAAGGAACATGATAATTCAGTTGAACTAGCAACCTGGAGGATAGCAGGCTGACAATAAAAATGATGACAATGCTATGGAAAACAGACTGGCTTCAGATTAAGGTGTTGATTGTAGAACTACCGCTTTGAGTCCCCCCAGGGGTGGGAAAGGCAGTATATAAATACTGCAAATAAATAAATAAATAAATTTTACTGGTTTTTAGTCTAATTAATGTTTTACTTATTATGTAACTGTTGTTTTATCTGTTGTATATATGAGGCATCAAATTGTTGCCAGCTGTAAACCACCCGAGTCCCCCTTCGGGGGTAGAGAAGGGCCAGGCACAAATATTTGAAATAAATAAATACAATAAAATTAATTTTAATAAAATTAATAAAATTAAATTTTATTAATTTTATTAAAATTAATAAAATTTTAATTAAAAATTAAAATTATATTGTATATAATTCCATATACAATATATATATATATATCTATATATATGTTGTTGTTCATTCGTTCAGTCGTCTCTGACTCTTCGTGACCTCATGGACCAGCCCACGCCAGAGCTCCCTGTCAGCTGTCACCATCCCCAGCTCCTTCAAGGTCAGTCCACTCACTTCAAGGATGCCATCCATCCATCTTGCCCTTGGTCGGCCCCTCTTCCTTTTACCTTCCACTTTCCCCAGCATCATTCCC
Organism: Anolis sagrei ordinatus; assembly: GCF_025583915.1. Classification (NCBI taxonomy): domain Eukaryota; kingdom Metazoa; phylum Chordata; class Lepidosauria; order Squamata; family Anolidae; genus Anolis; species Anolis sagrei. The sequence continues at coordinate 312,045,317 of NW_026845477.1, read as the reverse complement.
TTCTCTAGGCTTTCCTGTCTCCTCATGATGTGGCCAAAGGACTTCCGCTTTCCCTCTCGTCTCCTTCCCTCCAGTGAGCAGCCGGGCTTTATTTCCTGGAGGATGGACTGGTTGGATCTTCTCGCAGTCCAAGGCACTCTCAGCACTTTCCTCCAACACCACAGCTCAAAAGCATCTCTCTTCCTTTGCTCCGCCTTCCCTAAGGTCCAGCTCTCACATCCGTAGGTCACTACTATGGGGAAGACCATGGCTTGGACTAAGCAATGGATCTTGGTTGCCAGTCTGATGTCTCTGCTCTTTACGATTTTATCGAGACTGGACGTGGCTCTCCTCCCAAGAAGTAAGCGTCTTCTGATTTCCTGGCCACAGTCTGCGTCTGTGGTAATCTTTGCACCTAGAAATACAAACCCTGTCACGGCCTCCATGTTTTCTCCCTCTATTTCCCAGTTGTCAATCGTTCTTGTTGCCATAATCTTGGTTTTTTTGACGTTTAGCTGCAACCCGGCTTTTGCGCTTTCTTCTTCCACCTTGATTAGAAGGCTCCTCAGCTCCTCCTCGCTTTCGGCCATCAGAGTGGTGTCATCTGCATATCTGAGGTTGTTCATGTTTCTTCCAGCCATTTCCACCCCAGCGTTGCATTCATCCAGCCCCGCACATCCTCGCATGATGTGTTCTGCATACAAGTTAAAGAGGTTGGGTGAGAGGATGCAGCCTTGCCGTACGCCTTTCCCAATCTTGAACCCGTCTCCTGTTCCGTGGTCAGTTCTGACTGTGGCTCCTTGGTCCTTGTACAGACTCCTCAGGAGAGAGGGAAGGGGGCTTGGGATGCCCATCCCACCAAGAACTTGCCACAATATAATATAGAGATATACATTGCATATGTATAAACAATGTTTGTGTAGTTTCTTCTATAGCTGCTCCTTATGGTTAATCACAAACATGATTATTAACAGACATTATTAGAGACATCCATTGTAGTGGTAATTACTACAACTTAACAAATTGTGCAAATAACAACATTTCACAACGGAGCTTGCACCTGGACACATCATCTCTCCCCTTCTGTGGATGTCTTTAAAGAGAGGATGGCTGGACGGCATTCCGGTGGCGCTTTGACTGTGTTTTCCGGGCTGGTTGAAGGGGTTGGACTTGATGCCCTTAGGGTGTCTTTTCAAGTGGGGGCAGGGAGGGAGCATTTTTCACGTGACACGTTTGTGCACACTACAGCTGACGCACTCCTATGTCATGGCCCACCATTTAGAGAGCTCTGGTCATTAATGTTGGAAAAAGAGCAGGACGTTGGGCAGAAAGGCCCTGAAATACTGGACTCGCATGCTGGACAAAAAGGGTCAAAGGGTCAGTGACACTTGCAGTGATATCGGGGGGGGGGGGGTTAATCGTAGGGATGCTGGACCGTCATCCAGACACAAAATTGGGAAGATGCCTAGAATATGTGACAATTTGTCCTCATTGATCCTCAGAGATGGGAGGAAGTCGTTACCCCGGACAGGAAGAGTGACTGATGAACATCCACAAATGATCAGAGATGGACAAAGTGACGATGAAAGAGAACTCTTTGGTCACCACCTTCAAGAGAGAAGGCGGGACTTCCTTATCACGCTTTTCAACAGAAGGGATTACAAATGTTAGTTGACGGATTTATGAATTCAAAGAGTTTTGCTAAAAGCCGAAGGGTATTTGCATAGAATTGTCTAAGGGGAGCAGAACAGTAAGAGAGACAACCAATTCTATGTGAAGTTCTTAGATTTGGACCCAACTGTTTTTGCTTATTTGTTTGTGTACTTTGTGTATTATACAGGAGTGTTTTATTGCTGTGTGTTTTTTTCTCATTTATTTTTGTAGTTTGTTGTGGGAGCCACTTGCTGAGCTGTACAATTTTAGGATTGTTTATATCAATCTATAATAAAAGTCAGTGTTTGTATGCGACCCCCACAAATGATGAACCTGGCACACAGGCCACCCCCCCCCCCATGACCCATTTTATATCCTGGTGCAGTTTGGGGGAGGACAGAACATGGATAATGGCATCTGCAGTACCTTCACCCGATTTGGCTCCCACAGACCACTGCGACCCCCACAAATGGTGGACCTGGACCAAACTTGGCACACAACCCCCCCCCCCCCCCCCCCCCCCCCCCCCCCCCCCCCCCCCCCCCCAATGCTCCACTTTACATCCTGGTGTGGTTTTGGGGAGGATGGACCACAGTTGATCAGATATGCAGTACTTTCACCTTCTTTGGATCCGACTTCAAACAACCACTGCAACGTCACGAATGTTGGATCTGGAACAAACTTGACACACAGACACCCTGTGACCCACTTTACATCCTGCTGCAATTCTGGAGGGGATGGCCACGGATGATGAGATTGGCAGTACCCTCATCTGCTTTTACTAAGCACTGTGACCCCCACGAATGATAGAGCTAGACCAAAATTGTCAAAGAGCCCCAGTGACCAGCAGAACATACTGGAAAGGTTTTGGGGTTTATGATGGCACACCAGGAAGATCTAATGAGAAACTAAATGTGTCTGGCTATTTTCCCAGTGACCATCGGTATGCCCTAAATTACTTTAATGCCCCCAAAAATAAACACTAGAGACAAGACTAAATTCAACAATTGTTTACTAAATAATCAAGATGAATTACAACAATGTACAAAGGTGTAGATTGATTATGATGGTATAACTCTGAGGTAAAAAACAACTATAATTTCTATGAGGTAAATACTCTATGGCATGTACTATCTATTCTATATAACATTTACTATAATCTATAATCTATGGGGCATGTATATCTGAACTATCTATCTATAAGGCAAATATATGGCAAATATATATTATCTATGAACTATCTATCTATAACTATCTATCTATAAGCAAATATGTGATAAGGATGGCCTGTACGGACTGCAAGCCAGGCCAGACACTTTTCTGGCAACTATCTATAAACTATGACCAAAAGGAATGGAGCCAAAAAGTCTTCTTTCACCAGGCTCTCAAGAGGCAGAATGGGCTGAACCAAAGAGCTCGGCCTATAGGGGGAGCCTAAGCTCCTACTCTAAAACTTAACAGAATGGAACAGTCCAACAGGCAACAAGGAAATAAACACTCTACGTGGGGTTGCCCTTGAAGACTGCCCGGAAGCTTCAGATGGTCCAGCGTTCGGTGGCCAGGTTACTAACGGGAGCGGCACTCAGGGAGCATACCACTCCTCTGCTGAGCCAGCTCCACTGGCTGCCAATCGCTACCGGGCACAATTCAAGGTGCTGGCTTTAGCCTATAAAGTCCTAAACGGTTCTGGCCCTGCTTACCTCTCCGAACGCATCTCCACCTATGAACCGACGAGGACGTTAAGATCGTCCGGGGAGGCCCTGCTCTCGGTCCTGCCTGCGTCGCAGGCGCGGCTGGCGGGGACGAGGGACAGGGCCTTCTCGGTGGTGGCCCCTCGGCTATGGAACGCCCTACCCGTAGACATCAGGCAGGCCCCTTCGTTGCTGGAGTTCCGGAGGAAGGTCAAGACGTGGCTCTATGAACAGGCGTTCGGTCAACAAGGCAACTGAACTCATGAAGACGGTATAAATGAACAAAGGAATGGTAGAAGGATTATGAGAACGGAATCTGATTTTTACTGAGGCGTTGATGACTATGTTGTGTTGTCTTGTATTGTCTGTCGTGTATGTTGTGTTTTAACTAATTGTTACTGTTATATAAATTGCATTGTAAACCGCATTGAGTCGCCGAATTAGGCTGAAAAATGCGGTATAAAAATAAAGCAAATAAATAAATAAATAAATAAATAAACAGGCCGAGACATCACAGGGGGGCTGACCCACTCGTGTGGGAGTTGTAGTTCACCCTGCATCCAGAATTCACTTTGAAGCCCACCAACAATGGACCAGTACCAAAAATGGTACACAGAGCCCCCAGGACCAATAGAACATACTGGAAGCGTTTGTGGGGAGACTGACCCGCCCAAGTGGGAGTTGTAGTTCCCCCTGCATCCAGAGAGCACTCTGAAGGCCTCAAGTGATGTATCTTGACCAGACATGGCACACAGAGCTCCCAGGACCAATAGAACATACTGTAGGGGTTTGTAGGGGGACTACTCCACCCACGTGGGAGTTGTAGTTTACCCTGCATTCAGAGAGAACCCTGAATCCCACCAATGACAAATCAGGACCAAACTTAGCACACAAAACTCCCAGGGCCAAGAGAACATACTGGAGGGGTTTGGGGGACTGACCCACCCATGTGGGAGTTGACAGATTACCAAACTGATATTATCTAACATCCAAACAAAAACAATGTCTTTTTCAAATATCCCGGGCATTGCCCGTCCCCAAGGTAGTATAGTAATAAATGTCAATATTTGTATGTAGTGATAGACATTGATGTTTGTCTGTATGTGTATATGTGGAGACCTGTATGTTTCCAAAATACTATTGGCTCCCACCCCCACCACTGATGGAGCTGGACCTAACTTGGGACACAAACACACACACACCCCGTGACCCACTTTACAATGAGGTTTGGGGGAGGATGGACCATGGAGAATGGGATCTGCAGTACCTTCGCCCACATCCATTGTCTACTGCTAACCTTCTGAGGTAAATCTTCTTTTCAATAAATGGACATGAGTCTTTAATTATAAAGAACTGATCAAGGAAATATTTATTCAAGGACTCACAAGGGTACCACGTTTGGTGGTTATTCTGCATTCCTTTACATGTTGTTACAGTTGACCTTAATTAAACAGTTTCCAATATAACTCTCAGTATGGCTTTTACTTCCTCCAGACTGGTTTTAAACTGATTTCACTGCAACGTATCTTTCTTTTCTTCACTGACACTTCACGGCACCGGCTTGCCTTTTCCTCCCTTCAGCTCTCCCCACTGAAGTTATGGATTCCTTCCGGGGTTTCATTTCCCCTCCGCTCATAGAATCCTAGAATCAGAGTTGGAAGAGACCTCCTGGGCCATCCAAAGAAGGAGCCTCCACCACACTCACTCCGGGGCAGAGAGTTCCACTGCTGAACAAAGACTCATAGAATCCTAGAGTTGGAAGAGACCTCCTGGGCCATCATTTAGTCCAACCCCATTCTGCCAAGAAGCAGGAATATTGCATTCAAAGCACCTCTGGCAGATGGCCATCCAGCCTCTCTTTAAAAGCTTCCAAAGAAGGAGCCTCCACCACACTCCCTCCGGGGCAGAGAGTTCCACTGCTGAACGGCTCTCCCAGTCAGGAAGTTCTTCCTCATGTTCAGGTGGAATCTCCTTTCTTGTAGTTTGAAGCCATTGTTCCCTTGCATCCTAGTCTCCAAGGAAGCAGAAAACAAGCTTGCTCCCTCCTCCTCCCTGTGGCTTCCTCTCACATATTTATTCATGGCATTCATCATGTCTCCTCTCAGCCTTCTCTTCATGCCAAACATGCCCAGCTCCTTCAGCCGCTCCTCATAGGGCTTGTTCTCCAGACCCTTGATCATTTTAGTCGCCCTCCTCTGGACACATTCCAGCTTGTCAATCTCTCTCTTGAATTGTGGTGCCCAGAATTGGACACAATATTCCAGGTGTGGTCTGACCAAGGCAGAAGAGAGCATGGGGAGCATGACTTCCCTGGATCTAGACACTAGGCTCCTCTTGATGCAGGCCAACATCACACTGGTTGTTGTTTTTTTTGCCGCCACATCACTGAGTGGATCCACTGCGCCACCAGGCGGCCCATAGAGGAAACTACACAATAATTGTTTATACAGTAAAGGTTATATGAAACTTATCTCTATATATTATTATATTACATTATACATATGGAGAATTGTATATGGGGTTAGTTTAACCTCCGGTTTGCTAGTTAAATTGAATTACCATGTGTCTAAAAAGTACGTCTCCAACACGTCAATCTTGGAAAGCTCTGTCTTGGAGAGCCTGGGGTCAAATACCACTGTTCTCCCCAATGTGAATTCTATGTCTATGTAGATTCCAACTCTCCAGGCTCTTTCCACACTACATATGTTCAGAGAGTTTCTCTCTAGTGTGAATCCTCTGATGTCTACGTAGACTTCCACTCACAGTGAAGCACTGTCCACACTCCAGGCATTTATAGGGTTTCTCTCCGGTGTGAGTCCTTTGATGTCTGTGTAGATGAACTCTCTGAGTGAAGCTCTGTCCACATTCCGAGCATGTGTAGGGCTTCTCCCCAGTGTGAGTCCTTTGATGGGAACGTAGATTTGTACTCTGAGTGAAGCTCATTCCACACTCCTGGCATTTATAGGGTTTCTCCCCAGTATGAGTCCTTTGATGTGAATGTAGGCCTCCACTCTCAGTGAAGCTCTGGCCACACTCCAGGCATGTATAGGGTTTCTCCCCAGAGTGAGACCTTTGATGTGCACGTAGACCTGAACTACTAGTGAAGCTCTGCCCGCACTCCAGGCATGTATAGGGCTTCTCCCCAGTGTGAGTCCTTTGATGTAAACGTAGAGTTCCATTCTCACTGAAGCTCTTTCCGCACTCCAGGCATTTATAAGGTTTCTCCCCAGTGTGAGTCCTTTGGTGTCTATGTAAGTCTCCACTCTGCGCAAAGCTCTTTCCGCACTCCAGGCATTCGTAAGGCTTCTCCCCAGTGTGAGTCCTCTCGTGTTGCTGCAGATGAACCCTCCGAGTGAAGCTCTTGCCACACGCCAGGCATTTAGATGCTTTCTCCTTCATGTTAACAGTGACGAGAGTGTCTAATTGCAACACAGATACTTGACTCTTTGTTTTTGCTTTCTTATCTGTAAGTAAGGTCAGGAATTCAGCAAGATCATCACCTTGAGAGGACTTCTTCTTCTTCTTCCTATGCTCCTGGTTTCCTTTCTGCGCCCAGGAGGAGGTTCCACAAAATCCTCATTTCCCTGGTCAAGAAAGAAGCAAAAGGTCAAGGATGAATGGCCAAAACCTTTTTTTACCTCCAAGATTTACTCACATTCCCTTCATGGGTCATGCTGGAAATGGAAATTTATTTATTTATTTACTATTTACGATATTTGTCTACCGCCCCTCTCAACCTAGAGGCGACCTGAGGCAGTTTACTGTCAGCAGTCAATGCCCCCAAACAACGTAGAATATAGTTAAAAACATTACATATAATATAAACCATATAAAAGCAATAAAACAATAAAAAACCCATAAAGCACAAGTCCTGGGAAATACTATGTGCTCTCAAGCACATATACAGACACCAACAATGGCAGTCACTGATATTTTTAAAAGAAGGGAATTAATCCATAAAGAAAGAAGAAAAGAAGGAAGGGGGGAAAGAAAAATATCATCAATAATAGAAGGAAGAAAGGCTTTGTTCCCGGCTACTTGAGACACCGTGACTCCTTGTACAAGCCTGGCAGACAGAGAAGGTCCAGTGGGGAGACCTTGGTATCGACCCAGGCACCTTCGACCCAGGCACCTAACAATACGAACGGGTTCCTGAGTTAATACGTACAATACAATAGCCCACTTGTACACAAAAAGGAAAATCAGTTCAGCCCAAAATGTGACTGGTGAAACTTATTATACAGTTCAAAATCATAGCATTCACAAAACAATGTTATATGCGTTTGGTACAGTCACTCGAAAAAGTATCAACGCCATGTGTTCTTGCGTCGAGTTAAACATAAATCCGCAGCCCACAACCGGTTTCAGCCTCACTCCAGGCATTCCTCTGGTGGACTGAAATTAGATAGAGAGAGAGGAGCAGGAGCAGGATTCAAAACGATCTTGACAGATTAGACAGATGGGCCAAAATTAACAAAATGAAGTTCAACAGTGACAAATGCACGATACTCCACTTTGGCAGGAAAAATGAAATGCAAAGATACAGAATGGGTGATGCCTGGCTCGAGAGCAGTACGTGTGAAAAAGATCTTGGAGTCCTCGTGGACAACAAGTTAAACATGAGCCAACAATGTGATGTGGCGGCAAAAGAAGCCAATGGGATTTTGGCCTGCATCAATAGGAGCATAGTGTCTAGATCTAGGGAAGTCATTCTACCCCTCTATTCTGCTTTGGTTAGACCACACCTGGAATATTGTGTCCAATTCTGGGCACCACAATTCAAGAGAGATATTGACAAGCTGGAATGTGTCCAGAGGAGAGCGACTAAAATGATAAAAAGTCTGGAGAACAAGCCCTATGAGGAGCGGCTTAAGGAGCTGGGCATGTTTAGCCTGAAGAAGAGAAGGCTGAGAGGGGATATGATAGCCATGTATAAATATGTGAGAGGAAGTCACAGGGAGGAGGGAGCAAGCTTGTTTTCTGCTTCCCTGGAGACTAGGACGCGGAACAATGGCTTCAAACTACAAGAAAGGAGATTCCATCTGAACAGAGGAAGAACTTCCTGACTGTGAGAGCCGTTCAGCAGTGGAACTCTCTGCCCCGGAGTGTGGTGGAGGCTCCTTCTTTGGAAGCTTTTAAACAGAGGCTGGATGGCCATCTGTCAGGGTGATTTGAATGCAGTATTCCTGCTTCTTGGCAGGGGGTTGGACTGGATGGCCCATGAGGTCTCTTCCAACTCTTTGATTCTATGATTCTATAGAACCCTTTTCTTCTTCTCTTTTCTCCTCTCTGCTTCCCTTCGTTTTGTGTGTGTATGTATATTTGCTGCAAATAAATTCATTGAACATCATGTACATAAACACACACACACACACACACACACACATATATATATATATATAATTTCAGTCCACCAGAGGAAGAAGGGTTTTGATGGGTAGGAATATAACCCCACGTGATTGCTCGACCTCAGAGCTTTGTCATTGGCGTAGACGTTCCCTCCTCCTCGTGGGAAAGCTTGATTCCACAACTCCCGCTAAAATGAGCCCTCCTCCGTAAACTACCAGCTTCTCTCTTTTATCTCGCCCGAGTTTTTAATTAGTTTTAATTACTTTGTCTTTTAATCACATGTAGCCCGTCTATTGTTACTGTGCCTGTGCATATTGTTATTCGTATATTGTTGTGTATTAGTTTGTTTTATGTTATTGTTTATTGTTTGCGTTTTCAGTTTGTGTTTGGTTTTTCTTTATTGTAATGGCAGCTTTGGCCTCCACGATTTAAAATGCTATTTTGAAGCGTGTGCATTAATGTGGGTAAAAGACTGGGTAACTTTAAAGAAAATATATGGACATTGGAAGGATTCGACTTGAGAGTGGGCTGGCACTCATATATCTGGTACGGAAAAACAAAAATGGGGGGGGGGAGGTTATCATTTTATTAGATCATCCCTTATAAAAGTCTGGGATAAATATTTTTTTAATACAAAAACTCCTCCCGATAAGAGGCAAAACCCCAGGTCTCAGCGGTGGCCGGGAGAGCTTTCGCACAATTAAAACTTGTGCACCAGCTGCGCCCGTACCTTGGGAAGTCTGATCTGGCCACGGTGGTCCACGCTCTTGTCACATCCTGGTTGGATTACTGCAACGCACTCTACGTGGGGTTGCCTTTGAAGACTGCTCGGAAACTGCAACTAGTCCAGCGAGGAGCAGCCAGATTGCTCACCGGAGCAGCGTACAGGGAGCATACCACCCCCCTGTTGCGCCTGCTCCACTGGCTGCCGATCCAATTCCGAGCACAATTCAAAGTGCTGGTTTTGACCTACAAAACCCTATACGGTTCCGGCCCAGTGTATTTGTCCGAACGGATCTCCCTCTACATCCCACCTCGAAGCTTAAGATCTTCTGGGGAGGCCCTGCTCTCGACCCCGCCACTCTCACAAGTGAGGTTGGCGGGGACGAGGAGCAGGGCCTTCTCAGTGGTGGCCCCCACCTGTGGAACTCACTCCCGGGGGAGATCAGGGCATCAACATCCCTCCTTGCCTTCAGGAGGACCTGGGTTTGGGACCAAGCCTTTGGACACGCTGGCAGTTAAATTAAGGATCTGACGACAGACAAGGACAAACAGAATGGAATGGATATATGGACTCTGAACCCGAGCATGAGATTGTTTTAATATTTTATTATGCACTGATGTTTTAATTCGAATTGTTGAACTGCTTTTTGTATTTTGTATTACTGTCAATTGTTTTAGGCATTTAATTATGCCTCCTCTGTAAGCCGCCCTGAGTCCCCCCCGGGGTGAGAAGGGCGGGGTATAAGTAAATGAAATAAATAAATAATAATAAAACAAAGGAGACTTTTGGGATGGAGGACCTGGCCGACATTCAGGGATTTGCTGACAAAGTGCAATGACAACTTCGATTTAAAACCGCAAGATGAACTTGCCCAGGTATATGAAAACCTAACGTGGCTCTAATATCTACAAATAAGGGACATATATAAACAGGACAAAATCGTTGGATTTAACAAGGGGGAATTTTGGAACCCACCGATTCAAACAGAAAATTAAAATGGCACGAAAATATACAATGAATTTCTAAAATGGGCAACTGAGACGGAAGGAATTAAAAACTGTATGCTAAACTGGGCAAAAAATGTTGGCAGACAAAAATACAGGAATGGCAGCAAATTTGGATAAAAAATTAAAATATACCTATTCACCAGCAGCTGGCTGAGTGTCAGCTGCATTAAGATCACTCTGACCAAAAGGTCATGAGTTCGAAGCCAGCCCGAGTTGGAGTGGGTTTCCAACCAATCTGTCAAGTAGGAAAATTAGGTACCACCTTAAAAAGTGTGGGGAGGCTAAATTAACTGATTTATGAGGCCATAAAGAAGACTCCAGCAAAGGATTCCAGCGGGGAAGCATGCGGGGAATGCAGAAGTGCTTCATCAGCGTCGCAGATGGACGATGAAAGCGACAGCTCCCCGGGCGGCCAGAAAAAGTTAAACAGCCTCTGTGTATGTCTGTATATGTTGTATGTCAAAATTGGCATTGAATGTTTGCCATATATGTGTACACTGTAATCCGCCCTGAGTCCCCTGTGGGGTGAGGAGAAGGGCGGAATAGAAAAGCTGTAAATAAATAAATAATAATAAATTCATATAGTACCTAAAAGAAAACTGGATGACGGTATTCCATAGATGGTATATCTCTCCCCAAAAAATTACTTGAATGTATAAAAACCGTCAGAGCAATGGCTGGAAGTGCCAATCACGTATAGGAAGTTTCTATCATATGTGGTGGACTTGCAAAGAAGCCACGAGGTATTGGAGATCAAGACAGGAAGAAGCCCAAAAGATTCTAAAAAGGAAGGTTTTGCTGAAACCAGAATATTTCTTATTAGGAATAACACACAAGGAACTAAAGTTAGATAGAAACTAAAACTAAACTAAAGTTAGATAGATATTTTGTTATTATTTCGTAATTATTTCGTAATTATTTTCGCATGTCTGGTGCAAGTTTTATAGTTGTTGTTTGTTTTATCACACCAACAGTCAACAACAGAGGGAGAGGGAAGCTTCAGAAGTCCCCCCTGTCCCATTTGGAGGATTTTTTAGCATATTGCGCAATCGCGTCCACCATTAACGAATCGATTCGAAATTAATGAAATTTCATAATATATGCAAAATATTGGAAAATAGAACAGATCCCACAAATAGAGCAATGGCTAGCCCAGTGGTTCTCAACCTGTGGGTCCCTCCCCAGAGGTTTTGGCCTTCAACCCCCAGATATCCTGACCGCTGGTCAACTGGTTAGGATTTCTGGGAGTTGTAGGCCAAAGCATCTGGGGAGGGACCCACAGGTTGAGAACCACTGGGCTAGACAAACTTTCTGACAAACTAACATACTTTTTGAGGAAGAATACAGGGAGACCACTGAAACAATTGGACTGGAAAATATTGAAAGAGTACATTGAAAAAAAATTAAACATTCAAATGCAATATATAAGTTAAGAAATAGCAGTAAGAGAGAAAACAGTATCTAGATGAAGGCCGGGGGGGGGGGGGGCTTTCAAGAAAAATCCCCTAGATTAGTGAAGGGAGGAAACGTAGCAAAATATAGAATACCGCCAAGAAGAATAATGGAAGTCAAAGCGTGTGCGTTTACTGCGTTTCTTTTTTTCTTTCTCTTTGTTATTGTTATATGGGGGCAGTTTAAAAATATATTAATATTACAATATTAAAATTAAAATATAAACATTTTAAAATACCAGATTTTTCTTGAAAGTGTTTCTCCCTCACGATTTCAATAGAATAGTATGTTTTGACTTCTCCCTTTGGTACAAAAGTTCTGTTTGAACTGCTTGTATCTATAGAACACATAGGTCAGATTGGCCGGGCAAAGTAAACTTACAAACTTGAGAGATCGATTTATCGATTCAACTTTGTCAATATAACTTAGAACATCTATGTTTATACAGTGAGAGAGCTTCATCTTCCAACCACTTCGTGTAAATAGCAGGCAATTTATGTTTTTTTGGGGGGAAAAACATTTCATATTGAGAAAGTAAGTTATGACAAAGTTTTGGTTTTAAAGAGATGGTTTTAAAAAGGCAATAAACATGATCTGCCCTATGACCCCAACGAAGGTCAGAATAGCACCTGTCACATTGGAACACCACCTGGTGTCTTAACGTAATTACAATAGAAGCTACATAGAAGGTATGGCTCTTTAGAAAGATGAAGAAGGAATCACTTAACCCGGGATACGTCAGATCTGCTGGCCAGCATACGGTCACAGGGGATATTAGAATCTGACCTGAACACGCTGACTTTCCAGATGGTTATCAAGATGATTAAGATGTCTTCCTATGTATTAATAATTGATTAATGTCAACAAGTTATATAAGCAATTGTATATACATATGTGCCCCCTTGATTCAGCTGTGGGCTGAGGTTTCCCACCCTTTTCCATTGGAACAGGAAAGTTTTGAACTTGGAACTCTTCTCTAGCCTGGCGTCGTTCTTCCACCTCATTTGCGCCCCAACAGACAGGCTGCTGTCTACTGCAACAGTTACGTATATCTTTCCCCTCTTGGGCCCCTATATCCCCCCCCCAATATCCCTCACTCTCCCCTGGTATTTTAAAAATACCATGATATCCTTCTCGGCTGGCGCTCCGGGATGGGGCTTGGAGACACTGTTTGACAGTGGCTTCAGTCCTTCCTGGAAGATCAGACCCAGATGGTGGTGCTGGGGGACTCCTGTTCAACTCCCTGGCCAGTGGAGTCCCTCAGGGTTCAGCTTTATACCCCCATGCTGATTAACACTTACATGAAACTGCTGGGAGAGATCATCCAGATGCTACGACACCCAACTCCATTCCTCCTTTCCACCCAAAGCCAAGGATGCCATCCTACCCCTAAACCAGTGCCTGCCATCACTGATGGACTGGGTGAGGGCTAACAAGTTGAGAGTAAATCCAGACAAAACGGAGGTACTCCTGGTCAGTTGGGAGGCGGATCAGGGTGTGGGATTACAGCCTGTGCTGGATGGGGTCACACTCCCCCTGAAGACACGGTTTGCAGCCTGGGGGTGATCCTGGAAACCCCAGGTGTTGGGGTGGCCAGGAGAGCCTTCGCACAATTAAAACTTTTGTGCCAGCTGCACCCATCCCTTCAGACGCCAGATTTGGCCAAGGTAGGACACATCTTAGTTACATCCCGTCTGAATTACTGCAACACTCAATGTGGGGCTGCCTTTGAAAATAGTTCGGAAGGTGCAATTGGTTCAAAGATTGGTCAGCAGGCTACTAACTGGAGCACTGTACAGGGAACGGACAACTCCTATGTTACGGCAGCTCCACTGGCTGCCAACCTACTTCTGGGCTAAATACAAAGTGCTGGTCAAAGCCCTAAACAGTTTGGGACCAGACTATCTATAAAACCGCATCTCCGAACCCAAAGACACATGGGTGCTGCGGTTCGCGGAGGAGGTCCTTCTCTCGGTCCAACCGGTCTCAAGTGCAGCTGATGGGAACGAGAGAGGAGTCATCTCCGTGGCCACTCCCCACCTCTGGAACTCCCTCCTGAAAGAATTAAAAATGCCCCCTTCCCTCCTCTCCTTCAAGAAGCTTTTAAAACTTGTTTATGTACTCTAGCTTATTAGCACTTTATTAAATCTATTCTGATAATGGAATTCTACCCAGCCCTGCTGACTTGCCGCTAATCAGCTTACACCTTTTATATTCAATTCCTCAATATTATTTGATTTATTCATTAAATGTGTCTTAAATGTTATGTTGTATAAATTTTAATCTTGTTAGTTTGGGTTATTTCATATTTCTTTGGTTATTTTATAATTATATTTTGATGTTATTTATTAACTGTTTATAATTAGATTTGTTTTGTTATATCTTCTTGGCATTGACTGGTTGCCAATCTTCCTGTTGTAAACTGCCTTTGAGTCCCCTCGGAGAGATAGGGTGAGATAAAAATAAAGAAGTTGTAGTTGTTGTTATTACAGGAGATTTACTCTAAGCAGGCATTATTATTATTATTATTATTATTATTATTATTATTATTATTACTATTACTATCTTTATTTACCCCCCACTGTATCTCTCCCGAAGGAGACCAAAAGCGGCTTACAATTAAAACTATGACCACATAATTTACAAATATACAAATATTTGCCAAGGTCGCAGTCCAATAGTCAGATGTCAGGAATCCATTCACTACAGTTAGTAACATAACTACCAAGAATGCGAGACTACAAACCGAAGTCAGAATTCCAAATTCAAGCCATAGAGGCAGAGACAAACTGAAGTATAAGTCCATAAATCAAGACGACTAGTCAGTCCAGAATTTGAAGTCCACCAATCAATTGAGTCCAGAACAGGGTAATAGGAACAAGACCAGAGTCCAGAATTAGATCTGAGGGGAGCAGAGCCTAGATCCAGGGCAAGATGCACAATGTTATCTACTAAAAAGGAACTGTTCCTTTCCAGAACCCTTTTGTCATGAGATCTCAGCTGCTGCTCATTTCAGAAAGCCTTCTCAGATCATCCCAGAAGCCTGCAATGCTTTTCTTGCGGAGGAAAAGGTCAGGTCAACCCCTTCCAAACTGGCTGCAACACAGAGAAAAATCCTCCTCTGTGGGAGTCCTGAACACAAAATCAGTCAACCAGACCACACAAACTTCTGCACATGACAGATAGAGAGCAAGTTGGTAGCCTTCCTTTTTCTGTCCATCGTCCTAATTTCTTGTCTACCTGGGACCCTAGGAAACATAAAGGTAGGTCTCCTCTAGCTGTGTGTGAGCTCTTTGATCTCTAATGCATTTTCCCTTGTGTGGGTCCTTTGATGGCTACGCAGATGTCCACTCCGACTAAAGCTCTTTCCACATTCCACGCATTTATACGGCTTCTCTCCTGTGTGAGTCCTTTGATGGATGCGCAGATGTCCACTCTCACTAAAGCTCTTTCCACATTCCATGCATTTATGTGGCTTCTCTCCTGTGTGGGTCCTTTGATGGATACACAGACTGTCATTCTGACTGAAGCTCTTTCCACATTCCATGCATTTATGTGGCTTCTCCCCTGTGTGGGTTCTTTGATGCCTACGCAGAGTTCCACTTTCACTGAAGCTCTTTCCACATTCCATGCATTTATACGGCTTCTCTCCTGTGTGAGTCCTTTGATGGATACGCAGAGTCCCACTATCACTGAAGCTCTTTCCACATTCCACGCATATATATGGCTTCTCTCCTGTGTGAGTCCTTTGATGGATACGCAGAGTCCCACTCTGACTGAAGCTCTTTCCACATTCCATGCATTTGTATGGCTTCTCTCCTGTGTGAGTTCGCTGATCTTTAGTAAGATAACTTCTTGCAGTGAAACATTTCCCACATTCCATACAGTTATGTCGCTTCTCCCCTGTGTGTGATTTTGACAAGGAGTTGAGATTCTCCATTCTTTTACATTTATGATTCAAATATTACGCCAGAAGGTCACGGATATGTTCTCCTGATTTCCTCTTTTCAGTCCTTGTATTGCTCTAGTCCATTTGAATAAATAAATTACCAAGCCCCACTTTTCACAGCACAATCCTCCCTTTCCTCCTTGAATAAACAGCTATGGAGCTCGAAATATATTTTCTCCAAATAATTTCTTGTGAGTGCTGTGTAATTTCATTTCTGAACTAAGACAAAGGGAAGTGTTCCTCTCAAGGTTCCTTCAGAGGTTACCTGCCAGAGAAATAAGAGGAAAAACTTATCAGGAGCAGAGCACAGAAATATCTCATTGAACAACAAGACCAATAGCTTGGTGCTGTAGCCAATGCCAGAGAAGAAGGGGGAAAGAGCGGTCCTATTGAGAAGAGCCTTTGCCTGCTGAGAAGTCCTTTAACACTTGCCCAACAAATAGCAAGCCCTGCAAAGAGGGGAGAATGGCCCAAGATTCCCTGCATGAGATTGTTTGCACTGCAGTGTTTTAAGAGTGTCACCCAATCTTTGCAAAGGAAGACTTCTAACAATATGGTCAGCGCAGCAAGGTCTAAGGTTGCAAAGCGTTTCCTCAAATGACATAGAACAAAAATGTATGTATGTAAATCTTGACAGACTCTCAAGAAAATAATATATAACAGTATTCTATATTCTCTATTGACATAACTTGTCTGAGACTTTATAGCATTAAACAAAACTGTTATCAGCACATTAACATAGAGAAATAAGCAACAGACTAAAGGTAATAGAGTCCATCCTTTCAGTGAAGGAATTCAAAGGTCTCTATCTTTGTCTTCAAAAATGTTCTTCTTTTGGCAAGACAGTCTCAAGGAATTCTTCTTGGGCAACAAGGTCTTTCTTAGGCAACCAAATCTCTACAAGGTCTTCCGGAATGTTATTCTTGTTTCGAACAAATATCTTCCTCAGGGTGTAGTCTGTTATTATATTATGCTTAGTGCACTATATAAGGAGTAGAAATAACATACATAATAGATACATGAAACTCCCCAAAATAACATAGATAGAAAAACATTTTGTAATAACATTAAAGAGACACGCTACTCTACTTACATTCTCTTCAGTAATACAGGCTCTGTTGTAGTAGGAGTTCTATAACGAGCAATGAGTCATGGCTAGGCTGTCTCTTAAGTAGAATTACATCTCACAAGAAACAAGTGTATTCAATTTTGTCATTTAGTCCTAGAGGAACCAGTGTTTGTAGTTTAAAGATCCAAAAAGATTCCCTTTGCAGAAGGAGTTTTTTTACATCTGCATTTGGTCTGAGTAATATTTTTTCCAAGGCGCAAAATTTAAAGCTATGGTGTGTATGTGCTTTTTCATTAAAATGTACATATAGTGAAGAGTCAGTGGACCCATTCCTAATGCGTGAACAATGTTCATTTATCCTAATTTTAAGGGGTCTAGTGGTTATTCCAACATATAGTAGTTTGCAGGGGCATTCTAACAGATATACTACATTATCACTGGAACATGTTGTCAAATGTTGTAATGTGACATTAATGTTGAGTGTTGGATGAGAGTATATTTTACTCTTAAGTGATTGCTGGCAGCAGTTACAATGTCCACAGCTAGTGTGACCCCTAGTGGTAGGTTCATGAGATGTATTAGAAGAGTTATATTCAGAGTGGATCATGAGGTCCCTTAAATTTCTGGATCTTTTGTGGGCAATTATAGGTTTATCTTTGCATCCAGGAATGTCCTGTAGTAAATGCCAGTGCTTTGAAATAATCTTAGTGATTTTGGATGAATATTGTGTCAATGTCAAAGGCCATATTATGCGGTTGTTATGTTTTCTAGGGCGTTCCTGTAGTAATTCACCTCTGTTGATGGAGTTTGCCTTGTTCATGGCTGTGTTGAGTATCCTATTAGGGTATCCTCTCTCTCTGAGTTGTTTTTTCAGGATACCTGCCGTAGATTCAAAGTCCTTTTGTGTGCTAGAATTACGTTTCAGTCTTAAAAACTGAGAAAATGGTAAATTGGATTTAAGAGAAAAGTGATGAAAGCTGGAAAAATGTAAAAAAGAATTCTTATCTGTAGGTTTACTGTAATTTTTCACTAATAGTTTCTGACCATTTTTGAAAACCATGACGTCCAGAAAGTTAACATTAGTAGGACTACAGTGGTGTGTAAATTTCATGTGTTTGTGTAGTGTATTAATCCAGCTGTAGAATAGGTCAGCTACTGACTGTGATCTCACTACTGTAAATATATCATCTAGATACCTTCCAAAATAAAGGATATCTGAAGAAAATGGATTCAGAGTGGTATTAAAGATGAATTTATTTTCTAAGTATGCAACGAATAAGTTGGCTATAGCGGGTGCGAGTGGGCTAACCATAGCGATTCCGAATGTTTGTAAATAAAATTGTTTATCAAAACTAAAATAGTTGTATTCTAGCACAATGTCTAGTAAATCCATGAGGAAGTGAGTAGGAGGAACTGGGGATTTGCGTGTGTCAAGTATGTCTTTAACTACTGCTCTGGCCTCATCTAAAGGTATGTTTGTATATAG
This sequence comes from Anolis sagrei ordinatus, assembly GCF_025583915.1. Classification (NCBI taxonomy): domain Eukaryota; kingdom Metazoa; phylum Chordata; class Lepidosauria; order Squamata; family Anolidae; genus Anolis; species Anolis sagrei. The sequence goes on along the minus strand of NW_026845477.1, from coordinate 312,026,958 downwards.
GGCTTCAATATCTAAGGTCATGAGTATGGCTTGCTCAGGTATAGTTAGGGCTTCTATTATATTGATGAAATGTTTGGTGTCTTTGATAAATGATGTATTTAATGGTACAAAGGTTGCAAAAAATGGTCAATAAACTGAGCTAAAGGTTCCAAAATAGATGCAGTGCCTGAAACGATAGGTCTACCTGGTGGAGGAAAGGTTCTTTTGTGAATCTTCGGGAGAACATAAAATACCGGTGTTCTGGGGGTATGGATTCTGAAGGAACTCATATGTCTGTAATGAAATATATCCCAGTGAGAGACCTTCAGCACATACTGTGCGTATAAGGGATCTAAATTTATTAATGGGATCCTTAGGAATACATTTATAGAACATGTTATTAGAGAGATGTCTTTCCACTTCCTTAACATAGTCAATTCTATTCAGTAGTACCACCGCCCCTCCCTTATCAGCTGGTTTCCAAATATATTGTGGCATGTTTGCTAGTCTTTTAATGGTATTCAATTCAGTCATAGACATATTCGGAAAGGTTTTGGACCTAGATTTGGTTAGTCTGCTGACGTCCCGTTCCACAACTTTTTCAAATGTTTTTATCATCATATTATCAGTGTTAGGGTAGAATTTGTTTTTAGGTTTGAACAAGGTTTCAGGCTTGGAATCTATCTTATTGCCAAAAAAGTGTTTTAATCGAATAGTTCTAAATAACTTAAAAAGTTCAACCCTGGTGTGGAAAGGACTGTATCTGGGAGTGGGAACAAAACTTAGTCCCTTATTAATTAACTCTTCCTCTTGTGGTGAGAGAGGGTAGTTAGAAAGATTTACCACTAGGGAGGAGCTTTTCTGTATGAACCCCTCTGAAAATGGTGAGTGGGTGGTTTAGATTTGATTCTATATGATCGTCGTGGTAGTATTGGACTAGTGGAAGTAGTGGAACTGTCCGTAGATTTCCCTGGGTCTTCTTCAGTGGTGGAATAAGGGTCTAGAGAATCTGTTTCAAAGCGAACCCTCCTTTTCACTGTACTAGAGGAAGTGGAATGGGTTTTCCAATTGTAGACCTTATTATTGTCATAATCAGCTCTGTCTCTATTAAACTTTTTGATTTTAAATTCCTTAATTTGTGAGTAAAGGTCTTTACATTTCTTATCAATTTCTTGTAAATGAGACTGATTTTGTTCTACTTTGTTTATGTCCTCTGCTAGAGTAGTAAGTTTACCCTCATATTCCACAGTCAGGGAATTAGCTTTCTGGATGATGAGTGCCATTAAATCCTTAGAACATTTGTTCAAAATCAAATTCCAATTATTAACAAATTCAATATCTTCTAAGAACATTCCCGGAGGTTTGTACACTCGGAGGCCCCTGGGTATCATGTTATTCTTAATATAATCAGCTAGAGTAGACGCGTGTAAGTCCAATCGGATCAATTTTTTCTTAATCTTTTCGTATTCCATTAAAGTGTTTGGGGGTTGTGCGGACTGAGCTAGGGATTGGTCATCTAGAATAGATCTGTTCTTAATTAAATCAGAAATGAATGTGTCATCAAAACTTAAGGTACCCCGGCCGTCAGCCATAATAATGGCCAATAAGCAAACAATGCACAAGTATCTCAAATGACATAGAACAAAAATGTATGTATGTAAATCTTGACAGACTCTCAAGAAAGTAATATATAACAGTATTCTATGTTCTCTATTGGCATAACTTGTCTGAGGCTTTATAGCATTAAACAAAAATGTTATCAGCACATTAACATAGAGAAATCAACAACAGACTAAAGGTAATAAAGTCCATCCTTTCAGTGAAGGAATTCCAGAGTCTCTATCTTTATCTTCAAAAATTCTTCTTTTGGCAAGACAGTCTCAAGGAATTCTTCTTGGGCAACAAGGTCTACCATTAAAAGACTAGCAAACATGCCACAATATATTTGGAAACCAGCTGATAAGGGAGGGGCAGTGGTACTACTGAATAGAATTGACTATGTTAAGGAAGTGGAAAGACATCTCTCTAATAACATGTTCTATAAATGTATTCCTAAGGATCCCATTAATAAATTTAGATCCCTTATACGCACAGTATGTGCTGAAGGTCTCTCACTGGGATATATTTCATTACAGACATATGAGTTCCTTCAGAATCCATACCCCAGAACACCGGTATTTTATGTTCTCCCGAAGATTCATAAAAGAACCTTTCCTCCACCAGGTAGACCTATCGTTTCAGGCACTGCATCTATTTTGGAACCTTTAGCTCAGTTTATTGACCATTTTTTGCAACCCTTTGTACCTTTAAATACATCATTTATCAAAGACACCAAACATTTTATCAATATAATAGAAGCCCTAACTATACCTGAGCAAGCCATACTCATGACCTTAGATATTGAAGCCCTATATACAAACATACCTTTAGATGAGGCCAGAGCAGTAGTTAAAGATATACTTGACACACGCAAATCCCAGTTCCTCCCACTCACTTCCTCATGGATTTACTAGACATTGTGCTAGAATACAACTATTTTAGTTTTGATAAACAATTTTATTTACAAACATTCGGAATCGCTATGGGCAGCCCACTCGCACCCGCTATAGCCAACTTATTCGTTGCATACTTAGAAAATAAATTCATCTTTAATACCACTCTGAATCCATTTTCTTCAGATATCCTTTATTTTGGAAGGTATCTAGATGATATATTTACAGTAGTGAGATCACAGTCAGTAGCTGACCTATTCTACAGCTGGATTAATACACTACACAAACACATGAAATTTACACACCACTGTAGTCCTACTAATGTTAACTTTCTGGACGTCATGGTTTTCAAAAATGGTCAGAAACTATTAGTGAAAAATTACAGTAAACCTACAGATAAGAATTCTTTTTTACATTTTTCCAGCTTTCATCACTTTTCTCTTAAATCCAATTTACCATTTTCTCAGTTTTTAAGACTGAAACGTAACTCTAGCACACAAAAGGACTTTGAATCTACGGCAGGTATCCTGAAAAAACAACTCAGAGAGAGAGGATACCCTAATAGGATACTCAACACAGCCATGAACAAGGCAAACTCCATCAACAGAGGTGAATTACTACAGGAACGCCCTAGAAAACATAACAACCGCATAATATGGCCCTTGACATTGACACAATATTCATCCAAGATCACTAAGATTATTTCAAAGCACTGGCATTTACTACAGGACATTCCTGGATGCAAAGATAAACCTATAATTGCCCACAAAAGATCCAGAAATTTAAGGGACCTCATGATCCACTCTGAATATAACTCTCCTAATACATCTCATGAACCTACCACTAGGGGTCACACTAGCTGTGGACATTGTAACTGCTGCCAGCAATCAATTAAAAGTAAAATATACTCTCATCCAACACTCAACATTAATGTCACATTACAACATTTGACAACATGTTCCAGTGATAATGTAGTATATCTGTTAGAATGCCCCTGCAAACTACTATATGTTGGAATAACCACTAGACCCCTTAAAATTAGGATAAATGAACATCGTTCACGCATTAGGAATGGGTCCACTGACTCTTCACTATATGTACATTTTAATGAAAAAGCACATACACACCATAGCTTTAAATTTTGCGCCTTGGAAAAAATATTACTTAGACCAAATGCAGATGTAAAAAAACTCCTTCTGCAAAGGGAATCTTTTTGGATCTTCAAACTACAAACACTGGTTCCTCTAGGACTAAATGACAAAATTGAATACACTTGTTTCTTGTGAGATGTAATTCTACTTAAGAGACAGCCTAGCCATGACTCATTGCTCGTTATAGAACTCCTACTACAACAGAGCCTGTATTACTGAAGAGAATGTAAGTAGAGTAGCGTGTCTCTTTAATGTTATTACAAAATGTTTTTCTATCTATGTTATTTTGGGGAGTTTCATGTATCTATTATGTATGTTATTTCTACTCCTTATATAGTGCACTAAGCATAATATAATAACAGACTACACCCTGAGGAAGATATTTGTTCGAAACAAGGATAACATTCCGGAAGACCTTGTAGAGATTTGGTTGCCTAAGAAAGACCTTGTTGCCTAAGAAGAATTCCTTGAGACTGTCTTGCCAAAAGAAGAATTATTTTGAAGATAAAGATAGAGACTTTTGAATTTCTTCACTGAAAGGATGGACTTTATTACCTTTAGTCTGTTGTGTATTTCTCTATGTTAATGTGCTGATAACATTTTTGTTTAATGCTATAAAGTCTCAGACAAGTTATGCCAATAGAGAACATAGAATACTGTTGTATATTACTTTCTTGAGAGTCTGTCAAGATTTACATACATACATTTTTGTTCTATGCAAAGCGTTTCCTGCCTAGATCCTGCTTTCTCACATCCCAACTCAGAACCTGAGTCACCACCTCTATGGGCAGACCATCCCAAGTGATCCGTCATGGGAGAAAAATACTTCATTTCTTCCAACTCAGGAAATAATATGTTCCTGATCCCCTCTTTCCTGGCAGCGTGATCCCTGCTCCACGTTTCTAAAGCAAGGCACCTGGAGACACTGAGAGCATGTTCGGCCGCAAAGTTACTTGACATATACATCCTTACAAAACCTATACCACAAAGTTACTTACTTAGGCAATCCCTCGTTGGACGAGTAAGATGGTCTTCCATTATGGGTTTCCTTGTGGGTCCGGATGTGGCTGTGGAGCCCTATTCTTGCTCTGCATCTTCTTCCGCACTGAGGGCATCGGTTTCCAGGTGGAAGGCGGTCCCGGTCGGGGTTGGCTTGACGCGCCTTCCTCTTGGCACGTTTCTCTCTTTCACCGTCTATTCGTTCCTCTTCAAATTCTACAGCACTGCTGGTCACAGCTGACCTCCAGCTGGAGCGCTCAAGGGCCAGGGCTTCCCAGTTCTCAGTGTCTATGCCAGAGTTTTTAAGATTGGCTTTGAGGCCATCTTTCAATCTCTTTTCCTGTCCACCAACATTCCGTTTTCCGTTCTTAAGTTCAGAGTAGAGCAACTGCTTTGGGAGACGGTGGTCAGGCATCCGGACAACGTTATTACAGTATATTGCTTTAAGCTCAGTGTGTGTGTGTGTTAAAGAAAGCCTAAACAGAAAAGCCTTGCAAAGTATTAATGATTAACTGCAGCTGCAGAATGCTAGCTAGGCCACACCTTTTAAATGTAACAATTTGAGGCATGTGCAGACGGCTGGCAGTTGGAAGTTTGAATTGCTGGAGAGAAGAAGCAAGAAGCTTAGGTTATGGTGAAGTAACCATGTTTTATTTTGTTATGCTCTATGATTTAAAACACAGAAGATTTATTCTGTATTACTTACAGTGACTATGTAAGTGTGCCAAACTGTTTTATTTTTCAACTCTGCATCCAAGAGTAAAGTTCTACTGTTTTATTTCTTCTGACTGGTCTGTGTCTTTGGCATTGGGTTTTTGGGCATATTGGACATTGCTACTGCGCAACAAATTGACTCAGCGCAACAGAGCAACTGCTTTGGGAGACGGTGGTCGGGCATCCGGACAACGTGGCCGGCCCAGCGGAGTTGATGTTGGAGGACCATCGCTTCAATGCTGGTGGTCTTTGCTTCTTCCAGCACGCTGATGTTTGTCTGCCTGTCTTCCCAAGAGATTTGCAGGATTTTCCGGAGGCAGCGCTGATGCAATCGTTCCAGGAGTTGCATGTGACGTCTGTAGACAGTCCACGTCTCACAGGCATAGAGCATGGTTGGGAGGACAATAGCTTTATAGACAAGCACCTTGGTATCCCTACGGATGTCCCAGTCCTCAAACACTCTCTGCTTCATTCGAGAAAATGCTGCACTTGTAGAGCTCAGGCAGTGTTGTATTTCGGCGTCGATGTTGACTTGGTGGAGAGGTGGCTGCCAAGGGAACGGAAATGGTCAATGTTTTCTAATGTTACACCATTAAGCTGTATCTCTGGCATTGGGGAGGGATTGGCTGGTGACTGCTGGAAGAGCACTTTGGTTTTCTTGATGTTCAGTGACAGGCCAAGCTTCTTATATGCTTCTGCGAAGGTGTTTAGAGTGGCTTGTAGATCTTCTTCTGAATACGCACAGACGACATTGTCATCAGCATACTGGAGTTCTATAACAGATGTGTTGTAACCTTGGTTTTGGCTTTCAGTCTGCTGAGGTTAAACAGCTTGCCATCTGTCCGATAGATTATTTCCACTCCGGTGGGAAGCTTCCCATCAACAAGGTGAAGTATCATAGCGATGAAGATGGAGAATAGAGTTGGGGCAATAACACATCCCTGTTTGACACCTGATTCCACCTTAAATGGGTCACTTTGAGAGCCATTGCTGTCCAAGACTGTTGCCATCATGTCATCATGGAGGAGCCGCAGGATGTTCACAAATTTGCTTGGGCACCCGATTTTTTGGAGGATGGTCCAGAGAGCGCTGCGATTCACTGTGTCGAATGCCTTTGCAAGGTCGATGAATGCCATGTACAGAGGTTGGTTTTGTACTCCCTGCATTTTTCTTGGAGCTGTCGTGCAGTGAAGATCATGTCCACGGTTCCTCTGGAGGGGCGGAAGCCGTTCTGGGATTCTTGGAGGGTGTCTTCTGAGAGGGGCAGAAGGCGGTTTGCAATTATTCTTGCAAGGATTTTCCCAGCGGAGGTTAGGAGGGAGATACCTTGATAGTTTCCGCAGTCTGTTCTTTCCCCTTTTTTGAAGAGGGTGATGATGGTGGCATCCTTGAAATCTGCTGGGATTTTCTCGGTCACCCACACCTTTTCTATGAGCTGGTGGAGTTGGTGTGTCAGCTCAGGTCCTCCCTCTTTAAAGATTTCAGCAGGGATCCCATCCGGTCCGCTGGCTTTGTTATTCTTCTGTCGGCTGATGGCATTGCTGAATTCTTCCAAACTAGGCAGTGCTGCAAGTTTGTTGTTGTGGGATTTGTGAGAGGACCTCTTCGGCCACATTGGAGCTGCGGTTTAGGAGGCTTTGGTAGTGTTCTTTCCAACGTAGTACAATTGAGTTTTGGTCCTTCAGGAGTGTGGTTCCATCTGATGAGCGTAGAGGCTGTATGCCATGGTTTCTTGGTCCATAGATGACCTTTGTGGCTTTGAAAAATCCCTGAGCATTATGGGTATCTGCCAGGTGTTGGATTTCTTCAGCCTTCTTTGTCCACCAGATGTTCTTGAGCTCTCTTGTCCTTCTTTGGACCTCAGCTTTTGCACTGGCGTAGATCTTTTTCTTAGCAGCACAGTTGATGTCTCTCTGCCATGTTTGGAAGGCTTTCCTTTACTTGTCAATTAGCTGTTGGATCTCGATATCATTTTCATCAAACCAATCCTGATGTTTCTTGGCTTGGTATCCAATAGTTTATTATTTATTATTCGAACTTATATGCCGCCACTCCCCTGGGGCTCGGAGCAACTTACAAGAACAGGCTAAAATCGAAAAACAATTTAAAAGCAATTTAAAAACAGCAATATCAGAGATCAAAGGCCTGTCGAAACAGGTATGTCTTACATGCCCTGCGGAAAGCTGATAAGTCCTGCAAGGCACAGACTTCAGGTGGCAGAGTATTCCAGAGTGATGGTGCCACTGCTGTGAAGGCTCTGCGTCTGGTTGCTGTTAGACGCAAGGTCTTGACACTGGGGGCTTCCAATAGATCTTGGTCCTCAAAACAGAGGGGTCTCTGGGGTTGGTAGGGGGAGAGGCAGTCCCTCAGGTACATCGGCCCCAGACCATGCAAGGCCTTCAAGGTGAGTCCCATCCTTTTGAAAGTGATCCAGTGCTCAATGGGTAACCAATGCAGCTGCAGGAAGACTGGGGTGATGTGGCATCTCATCGGAGTTCCCGCAAGAAGCCGAGCAGCTGCGTTTTGTACCAACTTGAGCTTCCGGATCACCGACAGAGGAAGGCCAATGGAGAGGGCATTACAGTAGTCCAGCCTTGAGATGACCGTGGCCTGGATCACCGTAGCGAGGTCGTCCCTGGACAGGGAGGGGGCCAGCCATCTAGCCTGCCGCAGGTGAAAGAAGGCGGTTCTGCTCACAGTGGAGACCTGGGCCTCCATCCTCAGCAGAGGGTCCAAGAGGACTCCCAGACTCTTTACCAACGATGACGGGTGTAGTGCCTCTCCATCCAGGGTAGACAGCTGGATGTCTCCACTGCCCGGGCGACCCAGCCATAGGATCTCCGTCTTTGCTGGATTCACACTCAACCTGCTGGCACGCAGCGATCCACTCACGGCCTTGAGGCACTGATTTTTATTTATTTATTTATTTAAAAGTTTTGTATACCGGCCTTCTCACCTCTCTTGAGGGACTCAGGCCAGTTTCCAACCATAATATCACATACAATCAATAAAACATCATAATACATATTACAGTAAAATATTAAAACAGCAATTACACTCAATAACTATAATGGTCAGTCGTCACACTAAAATTGTTGCTCATCATCCTCCATCCATATCTCAGGGTGTTGGCTCCCTCGTCGAATGCCTGTCTCCATAACCAAGTCTTCACCTCTTTCCTAAATGTCAGGATAGACGGGGCGGTTCTGATCTCCAGTGGGAGAGAGTTCCACTGGTGGAAACAATCGGGTACAGAGTCCGGTCGGCCTTCCATCTTCAGCACAAGCTGAGTGTCATCGGCGTATTGATAACACTCCAGCCCAAAACCTCGAACCAGCTGAGCAAGTGGTCGCATATAGATGTTAAACAACAGAGGGGAGAGAATGGCCCCCTGAGGAACCCCACAAGAGAGGGAGGGGGGACCTCTCAGAGACCAGGCCTCCCCTCTCCACTCACTGTCCACGGTTGTGAAGAAAGGAGGACAGCCAGTTTAAAGCTCTCCCCCTGACTCCAGCAACAGCAAGGTTAGGTTTGCCTCAAGGGGGCGTGTTCTATTCTTGGAGGGAAAGTTAGAAGGCTAGGATTAGAAAGATGTTAGAAAGATGGGGGCGGAGCGTAAGTGGGCTGAAGAAACAAAAGTGACTTCTAAACTGAGGTTTGAGGTTCCAGTTTGCCAGTGTGTGGGTTTGGAGCTGGGAGAGAGAAGAAGTGTTGGCGTTAGTGAGAGCAGTTTGGGTTTTGAAGAAGGATTTTGGGTCAGTCTTTTGACGAGTATTCAGAATAGCTACAGAGAATACAGCTAGACTACTGTGTGGAACAGAACCATGTTAGTGGTCTGTTCATTTCCTAAGGAAGGCTAGTTCGGGATTTTGGCTAGATTCCTAAGGCGGATTTTTGGGAGTTACTTAGATCATAGAATCCTAGAGTTGGAAGAGACCTCGTGGGCCATCCAGTCCAACCCCATTCTGCCAAGAAGCAGGAATATTGCATTCAAATCACCCCTGACAGATGGCCATCCAGCCTCTGCTTAAAAGCTTCCAAAGAAGGAGCCTCCACCACACTCCGGGGCAGAGAGTTCCACTGCTGAACAGCTCTCACAGGCAGGAAGTTCTTCCTCATGTTCAGATGGAATCTTCTTTCTTGTAGTTTGAAGCCATTGTTCTGCATCCTAGTCTCCAGGGAAGCAGAAAACAAGCTTGCTCCCTCCTCCCTGTGGCTTCCTCTCACATATTTATACTTTCAGAGATTCATTTCCTGAAGTAATGTTCTGTGTTGAAACTTCTAAGACTGGTAACCCAGAAGTTTTAAGATCTTGACCCTAAACGCAACCACAAGTTTTATACCAGTCTATTACAGCAACCATTAAGCTTTTTTACCTGAATAATTCAAGCCTGTTAAATAAATGTTCTTGTTCTTTTTACCAATTTATACAAGCCTCAGTGTGAATACCTTTGTGGTCAAACCCTTATTCAAATACAGTTTTCAGCAGCCTCTAGGAACACTATAGTGACACAGAGAGTGTTACTGAACAGCTTCTCTGTTGCAACTCAGGATAGTTTCACCTTGCTCAAGACACCACCACACACCAGGGCTGTAAGTTTTGTAGTTTATTGAGAAAAAACAAAATCAAAACAGAGAAATAAAGATGCAAAAGTTCAATAGGCAAAACAGAGTCTCAAATGCAAAGGCAAAGTTCCTGAGATCCAAAGGCAAATAACATGAAGCATAGTCCTTTAGCATTGGTCAAACAAGCGTACATGACAGACAACCAAGGTCTCTGAAAAATCAGGATAAAAATCAAAGTCCCAAGGAGCCAGAAGCATTCCGCAAAAGAAGAAATCCAACACCTGGCAGATACCCATGATGCTCAGGGATTTTTCAAAGCCACAAAGGTCATCTATGGACCAAGAAACCATGACATACAGCCTCTACGCTCATCAGATGGAACCAAACTTCTGAAGGACAAAAAAACGAATTGCACCCCAACGAGCTCAAAATGAGGGCAGGAGTACACCTGGCTACACATAAATAAGCCAAGGAGAAGCGTGGACCTTTGCAACCTTGGCAACAGGGATGTAAATGGGGGAAGCTGTGATGCTGTGGGAGTCTCCCGGAGGATTGCAGCTCCCTAGATCAGTGGTTCTCAACTGTGGGTCCCCAGGTGTTTTGGCCGACAACTCCTAGAAATCCCAGCCAGTTGACCAGCTGTGAAGATTTCTGGGAGTTGAAGGCCAAAACATCTGGGGACCAACAGGTTGAGAACCACTGCTCTAGATGGATCGCCATTGAGGGGAAGCAAGTTGGAGAGATGTGCACGCATAGCATCACTGCAGCTGTTTTCAGCTATATTGCCAACCACCGACCCACTTTCCCAACCTGATCACCTTCCCTCACAATCTCCTTTTGGAATCAAAGACTATTGAAAGGAGGAGGAGGAGGAAAGGAGACAACTAACTAGTGACTCTCTACCACCAAGTATTTAAGCATAACGATATACACTGTTACCCTATTGCATATGGACAGGGATCTCTAACCGATATAGAGAAAGAGATAACCCAGAAAATAGAAAGGAAAGAAGGAAGGAAGAGGAGGAGAAACAAGAATGAATGGGAAAACTTCGTTTTTGAAATAGAAGATAAAAGTGCAGTTGTTTTTGTGACAAAATAGGCGCAGTCTCAGTGCAATCATGATTTGTCATTTTCTGGATTAGAGAGAAAAGAGGAAGGAAAGGAGGAAGGTATTTCAGAAGAATCAAAGACCACCAGCATTGAAGCAATGGTCCTCTGCCATCAACTCCGCTGGACTGGCCACGTTGTCCGGATGCCCGACCACCGTCTCCCAAAGCAGTTGCTCTATTTCGAACTCAAGAACGGAAAACGGAATGTTGGTGGGCAGGAAAAGAGATTGAAAGATGGGCCCAAAGCCAACCTCAAAAACTCTGGCATAGACACTGAGAACTGGGAAGCCCTGGCCCTTGAGCGCTCTAGCCGGAGGTCAGCTGTGACCAGAAGTGCTGCAGAATTTGAAGAGGCACGAATGGAGGGCGAAAGAGATAAACGTGCTAAGAGGAAGGAGCATCTAGCCAACCCCGACTGGGACCACCTTCTACCTGGAAACCAATGCCCTCACCGCGGGAGAAGGTGCAGATCAAGATTTACCCGACATGGTAAATCTGGGTAGTCAGATTTACCATGTCAGGAGTACGTTTTAGCATTTTTAGAGTTTTATCACGAGTCAGCCAAATCGGTTAAGTCTCCCTTTCTTGTATCTCCCCCTTCCCATCATTACATCAATTGGCACCTCTCCCAATTTCTGACAGGCCCCCTCCCTTCCCCTCATCCTGATGTTTCAATGTTGAACTTTGGAGTAATAAATCTAAATCAGCCGTTGTTAAAATTCCATCACTTTCATAATTCATTTCGTAATCCCTTTCCTCAAGCACACAGATCCCTTCTAGCCTCTTCTTACTGCTCATTCAACAGTCATTAAGTGCAAATTACGAAGTGCAAGATGGAAAGTGCAGTTTGCAGATTAAGTGCCAAACATCAAAGCAGCAGTATTGATATGTACACAAAGTGCAGGAGGGAACCCCATTCGATAATATCACTGTGTTGTTGTTCATTCGTTCAGTCGTCTCCGACTCTTCGTGACCTCATGGACCAGCCTACGCCAGAGCTCCCTGTCGGCCGTTACCACCCCCAGCTCCCTCAAGGTCAGTCCAGTCACTTCAAGGATGCCACTGTAGGAAGTCCAATACCTTTTGTATTGGACTTCTTTTGTGCCTTTTGTAAGCCGCCCTGAGTCACCCCTCAGCGGTTGAGAACCCTAGAAATGTGCAAAATAAATAAAATACAGTGATAACATCCAAATCATTGATGGAATCCGTTCAATAAACTGCTAAAATGCCATTTCCCCCTTTTCTTCCTTGTCCTCTGTCCAGGGGAAGATTTCCAGCAGCTGAAGGAGAGCTGGAGAAACACAGGCTGTCCGTGCAGGGCCCTAGGAATGCCTTTGCATTGACAAACACAATAAACCCCGATCCAGGGAAGAACAGGTCCCTACTCTGAGCAATCCTCCCCTAGAAGCCACCTCGCCCATGGGCAAAACAGCCTGAACATGTGGAAGCAGATCCACCAGTCTTCCCCAGTGCATTAAACCAACACATGGGCCTATCAGTCTGCCCCCCCCCCAGCAGAAAACTCTTAACAAAACAGAAACCTGTCCCCTGGGTGCCTTTTCAAGTGGCCCCTAAAAGGCCCCAAATGTTCTCCGCTCTGGAAAGGCTGCCCTGACCTGGGGCACCTCTTCTTCACTGCGGAGGGAATACAAAGAGGCAGAATGGAGGGCGACAGGGAGGAAGGGGCCCCAAGGAAACCCTGGTCTTATTTATTTATTTATTTATTTATTTACTGCGCTTATAGACCTCCGTTCTCAGCCCTGGGGCGACTCACGGCGGTGTACAACATGTAAAATCAGGTGCAATTTACAACATAAGCCAACATCAACTAGCAATATCAAAAACAACATTAAACAACATCAATATCAATAATACAATTACAATAAGTCATTCGCGACGTCTCATCGTTGAACCACAATCCAAATCTCGTTATCCATGTTCCGTTCCAATCGTCATTGCCAATTGTTGCAGCACTTACTCAAACGCCTTCTCAAACAACCACGTCTTTAGTCTCTTGCGGAATGTCATAAGGGAGGGCGCCAGTCTGATGTCCACAGGAAGGGTGTTCCACAGCCGGGGGGCCACCACCGAGAAGGCCCTGTCCCTCGTCCCCGTCAGGCGTGCCTGTGAGGCAGGCGGGATCGAGAGAAGGGCCTCCCCGGACGATCTCAAAGTCCTCGTGGGCTCATAGGCCGAGATGTGGTCAGACAGGTATTTTGGGCCGGAACCGTTTAGGGCTTTGTAGGTCAACACCAGCACCTTGAATTGGGCCCGGTAGCAGATCGGCAGCCAGTGGAGCTGGAACAACAAGGGCGTTGTGTGCTCCCTGCGTCCCGCTCCTGTTAGTAACATGGCTGCCGCGCGCTGGACTAGCTGGAGCTTCCGGGCCGTCTTCAAGGGCAGCCCCACGTAGAGAGCGTTGCAGTAGTCAAGGCGGGATGTAACCAGAGCGTGTACTACTGTGGCCAAGTCAGACTTCCCGAGGTACAGGCGCAGCTGGCGCACGAGCCTGAGCTGTGCAAATGCTCCCCTGGTCACCGCTCCAGGCTCAACGATGAATCCAGGATCACACCCAAGCTGCGAAGCTGCGCCTTCAAGGGGAGTGCGACCCCATCCAGCACAGGCTGTAACCCTATGCCCTGTTCGGCCTTGCGACTGACCAGGAGTACCTCTGTCTTGTCTGTCTTGTCTGGATTCAATTTCAATTTGTTCGCCCTCATCCAGACCGTTACAGCAGCCAGGCACCGGTTCAGGACCTCGACAGCCTCCTTTCTTTCATGAAATCCTTCTGAACAAGAACATTATTTCAGGCCAGACTTGCATTGGTATCAGATCCTGGGAGAGAGGGGAGCCTCAGATACTACTTGTGCGATAAGGTCAAAAAAGGGTTATAGTATGATAGCTGGGTTCGGAAGTGCCGAGCGTTATGCACATTCTGCAACAGCGAATAAGGGAAGGGGAGAGCGGCACACTGAAGGTGGGAATATACTTCAATTTGGTGGAGGAATAGATTGGGGGGAGGGTTAGGATAAAGTTTAGGGTAAGGTTTACGCCAGTGGTTCTCAACCTTCCTAATGCCGTGACCTCTTTATATAGTTCCTCATGTTGTGATGACCCCCAACCCTAAAATTATTTTAGTTGCTACTTCATAACTGGAATTTTGCTACTGTTATGAATCGCCATGTAAATATCTGATAGGCAGGATGTATTTTCATTCTCTGGGCCTTGGAAGTTGTAGTTGCTGGGATTTATAGTTCTCCTACAATCAAAGAACATTCTGAACTCCACCAGAGATGGAATTGACCCAAACTTGGCACACAGAACGCCCATGGCCAACAAAAATAATGAAAGGGTTATGTGAGCATTGGCCTTGAGTTTGGGAGTTGTAGTTTGGGAGTTGTAGTTCACCTATCTCCAGAAAGCACTGTGGACTCAAACAATGATAGATCTGGACTAAACCTGGCATGAATACGCAATATGCCCAAATGTGGACACTGTTGGGAGTTTGGGGAAAATAGACCTTGACATTTGGGAGTTGTAGTTGCTGGGATTTATAGTTCACCTACAATCAGAGAGCATTCTGAACCCCACCAACGATAGAATTGGGCCAGACTTCCGACACAGAACTCCCATGACCAGCAGAAAATACTGTGTATCCTGATGGTCTTTGGCAACCCCTCCAACACCCCATCGCAACCCCCCCAGGGGTCCCGACCCCCAAGTTGAGAAACACTGGTTTACGCACTTTGAGTCCCCCTAGGGGTGAGAAAAGCGGTAAATAAATACTGTAAATAAGTAAATAAATAAGGTTTAGGGTTTGGGGTAGGGTAAGGATTAGAATTAGGCTTAGGTTTAGTGGCTAGGCTTAGGGTTAGGTTTTGGGTAAGGGTTTTACCATTAAGGAATCCTTACATTCCTTCTATATCTGTGTGTCCGTTCTGCATTGCGCAAACAGAGCTCCCAAAGGAGCGAAGTGGAAAGAGCGTAAGGCTCAGAGCTTCCACACTCAGCTTTCCTACTATTATCCAAAAAGGGAGCAATAAAATACTCCTTGAGGGACACGACTAGGTAATAGTATGAAAGCTGGGTCCGGAAGCTCTGATCCTTACGCTCTTTCCGCTTCGCTCCTTCGGGAGTGCTGTTTCCACAATGCAGAACAGGACACAGATATTACAGAAGGAATGTAAGAATTCTTTAATAATAATAATAATAATAATAATAATAATAAACTTTATAGATACCCTGCCACCATCTTCCCCAACGGGGACATGAGGCCAAGCCCAAAAAAAAAATTACAATAGAATAAAATACAGTAAAATAACAACTGAAACGCAAACAATATCACAGTAAAATACAAAACATGTGACTACAATAAGCAATATACGCAAAGAATAAAATAGCAATAAACAAACATAATGACAGTGAGAGGGCCGCGTGTACAATAAAACGATTTAAAAACTCAGGGTGAGATAAAAGGAGCAGGTTATTTGCAAGAGAGAACTCATAGAGAAACATGGTAGTAGAAATACCGTCACACAAGGGGGGGAGGCTACTCCTAGGACAAAAACGTTGAGGGGAGCAATAGCTTTGGGTTGTGTGGCTACTCTTCAAAAGCGCAGCGGCAGAGCCAGGTCTTGAGAGTCTTTTTAAAGGTTTCTAGAGTAGGGGCTTTCCTAATCTATCCGGGCAATGAGTTCCAGAGTCGGGGGCCACAGAGGAGAAGGTTCTCTCCCTTCTACCCACAAGGCAAGCCTGAAAAACTGGCAAGGGCGAAAGGAGGGCCTCCCCCAAAGGACAAAGAGCTCGGCCTGGTTCATGGAGAGAGATACAGTCACAAAGGTAGGCGGGTCCCAAACCGTTTAGGGCTTTATAGGTAAGAACCTGCCCCTTGAATTGGGACCGGAAGATGAACGGCAGCCAATGAAGCTCCTTGAACAGGAAGGGGGGGGGGTTGACCACTCCCTGTAAGTCACCCCAGTTATGAATCTAATTGTAAATATAGCCCGGGCCATATAGCCCGAAAAAACCCACAAGAACTGGGGCCATATAGCCCGAAAAAACCCACAAGAACTGAGTGATTCCAGCCATGAAAGCCTTTGGGAATACATTGATTAGATATCCTTGTTTGTTTCCTCTCTGTTGTTGTGCTGTTGTAATTTTTTTATACTGGTAGCCAGACTTTGTTCATTTTCATGGTTTCCTCCTTTCTGTTGAAATTGTCCACATGTCCACAGAATTCTATGATTCTATGTTTGTGGGTTTCAATGGCTTCTCTGTGTAGTCTGACATGGTGGTTGTTGGAGTGGTCCAGCATTTCTCTGTTCTCAAATAAAATGCTGTGGCCGGGTTGGTTCATCAGGTGCTCTGCTATAGCTGACTTCTCTGATTGAAGTAGTCTACAGTGCCTTCCATGTTCCTTGATTCGGGCAATGCTGCTGCTGCGTTTGGTGTTCCCTCTGGAGACTTCTTGTCCACAGCTGCATGGAATACAATGGTAGACTCCTGCAGAAGTGAGCGGATCCCTCTTGTCCTTTGCTGAACGGAGCATTTGTTGGATTTTCTTGGGGGGTCTGGAGGTGGTTTGTATGTTGTGTTTCCTCATCAGCTTCCCTCTGCGGTCAGTGGTTCCCTTGATGTATGGCAAGAACACTTTTCCTCTGGGTGGATCTTCATCTTTACTCTCGTGGCTTGTTCTTAGTTGTCTTGCAGCTCTTCTTCTGATGCCTGAGGTGGAGTCTCCCTTGGCCTGGAGAGCCCAGTTGAGGTGGTTTTATTATTATTATTATTATTATTATTATTATTATTATTATTATTATTATTAAACTTTATTTGTACCCCGCTAGCATCTCCCGAAGGATTCGATGCGGCTTACACAGGCCGAGGCCTCAACACACAACACAACAATACAATCTAAGCAAATCAAACAATTAAAAACAGAATAAAGCAAAATAAACAACAGGCACAATACAGTAAACACAATAAAACTGGGCCGGGCCAGAGCAATGGGTACAAGATTAAAAGTGCTGATGTGACAGGAGGTGTATATAGGGCTTCCAGGGCAAGTGCGATGTGCGATGTGCAGCAATCATTGGTTCTGATAAAGTGCTTATGGGACTTGGTGGTGGAGATTTCCTAATCTGGGAAGGCGCATCGGAAAAGCCAGGTCTTCAAGTTCTTTCTGAAGGCAGCCAATGTAGGGGCCTGTCTAAGGTCTTTGGGGAGGGTGTTCCAGAGTCGGGGGGCCACCACGGAAAAGGCCCTGTCCCGCGTCCCCACCAAGCGCGCTTGCGACGCGGTGGGATCACGAGCAGGGCCTCTCCAGATGACCGAAGAGAACGTGTGGGTTCGTAGATGGAGATGCGGTCACGCAGGTAGGCTGGTCCCAAACCGTCAGACATCAGAAGAGCTGCAAGACCAAGAAGAAGCCACGAGAGTCGAGATGAAGATCCACCCAGAGGAAAAGTGTTCCTGCCATACATCAAGGGAACCACTGACCGCATAGGGAAGCTGATGAGGAAACACAACATACAAACAATCTACAAACCCACCAAGAAAATCCAACAAATGCTACGTTCAGCAAAGGACAAGAGGGATCCTCTCACCTCTGCAGGAGTCTACCGTGTACCATGCAGCTGTGGACAAGTCTACATAGGGACCACCAAACGCAGCCTTGCCCAAACACGAATCAAGGAACATGAAAGGCACTGCAGACTACTTCAACCAGAGAAATCAGCCATTGCAGAGCACCTGATGAACCAACCTGGACACAGCATATTATTTGAGAACACAGAAATGCTGGACCACTCTCACAACCACCATGTCAGACTACACAGAGAAGCCATTGAAATCCACAAGCATGTGGACAATTTCAACAGAAAGGAGAAACCATGAAAATGAACAAAATCTGGCTACCCGTATTAAAAAATTCTAAAATTGCAACAGCAAAACAGCAGAGAGAAAAACAGGCAGGGACATCTAATCACCTTTCAAGAAGAGTTTGCTCCAGGCACAGTCAGCCCATTGTATGCTAATCAAGGTGGTCAGCTGAAAGATTCACACCCAGCCCAACTTACAAAAGCCCTTTGTCTCACCCTGGTCATTCCACAGATATATAAACCCCTTTTTTCCCAGCTCCAGCAGACCTCACCTCTGAGGATGCTTGCCATAGATGCAGGCGAAACGTCAGGAGAAATGCCTCTAGAACATGGCCATATAGCCCGAAAAAACCCACAAGAACTGAGATTCTATATTCAGTTTATCCAGCAGACAAGAGTCCTTTGTCCCACCCTGGTCATTCCACAGATACATAAACCCCTTTTCCTAGTTCCAACAGACCTCACTACCTCTGAGGATGCTTGCCATAGATGCAGGCGACACGTCAGGAGAGAATGCCTCTAGACCATGGCCATATAGCCCGAAAAAATAAACAACAACCCAGTGATTCCGGCCATGAAAGCCTTCGACAATACAAAACCCTGATTATTAATTTAATGGTAAAACCTTAAGCCTCACCCTTAACCTTACCCTAACCCCTAAGCCTAACTCTAACCCTCATCCTAACCCTAAACTTTATCCTAACCCTAATCCCCTCCTTTCTATCCTTTCACCCAATTGAAGTATATTCCCACCCTCCTCTGTGTGCCGCGCTTCACAACCGCCATTGCAAAATGTGCGCAATGCTCGGAGCTACCGGACCCAGCTCTCATACTAACCCCTACGCCTAGTTCTAAGCCTACCCCAAACCCTAAACCCTAAACCTTACCCTACCCTTGATCCTAACCCTAATCCCCTCCTTTCTATCCTTCCACCAAATTGAAGTATATTCCCACCCTCATCAGTGTGCCGCTCTCCCCTTCCCTTATTCACAGCCGCCGTTGGGGAATGTGCGTGACACTTGGAGTTCCCAGACCCAGCTCTCATCCTGTCACCCATGACTATTCCTAGGAATGGTCACCAGTTCACAACAACAGAAGGAAGGAACTTTATTATTTATTTACAGTATTTATATTTCACCCTTCTCATCCCGCAGGAGACTCAGGGCTGATTACAATGTATGTATATGCGGCAAATATTCAATGCCATAGACCAGGGGTCCTCAAACTAAGGCCCTCCAAGGTCATTTACCCGGCCCTCACTCAATATCAACCTAAGTCTGAAATGACTTGAAAGCACACAACAGCAACAACAATCTTACCTTATCAGCCAAAAAGCAAGCCCACACTTCCCACTGAAATACTAATAAGCTTATATTCCTTAAAATAGTTCTTCGTTTTAATTATTGTATTGTTTGTTTGTGTTTTTTGCACTAGAAATAAGATCTGTGCCGTGTGCAGAGGAATTCATTCATTGTGTTTTTTTTCTTTCAAATTATAATCCAGCCCTCCAACAGTTTGAGGGACTGTGACCTCTGGCCCTCTGTTTAAAAAGCTTGGGGACCCCTGCCGCCATAGGCACACCACCACATAGGCACACCACCCCACGCCTAGAGGCAGGCGCTCTGGCCACCAGGGGCGCCGTTGCCTCCTCATTCTTGGCCTCTTTCCTGGAGATTTTTATGGCCTCCCCCTCCCCGCCACCCAAGCCGGGCATTATGGGAGGGAGGGGGGAGGGGCTTCCTCGCGAACCCCCCCCCTTTTTCCCCTCCCCCTCCCTCCTCCCCCCCCCCCCCCCCCAAGCAGAGGCCTCCTCCTCCTCCTCCTCACCTGGCGCCCCAAGGGAGCTTCGTCGGAAAGAAAGAGGAAGGGAGGGAGGCCTTGGCGGCTGCAGAGGAAGGCAGCAACGAAGGAGGCAAGATGGCGGGCGGGCGGGCAGGAAGGAAGAGGAGGAGCAGCCTTGAGGCGGAGTCTGCCCGGCAACAGAGGGAGGGAGGGAGGGGGCGTGGCTCGGTTGGCCTCCCGGCCCCTGATTGGCGCAGCCGCCCCTGGCAAGATGTCGCCCGGGCAGGAAGGAAGAGGAGGAGGAGGAGCCCTGAGGCGGAGTCTGCCCGGCAACAGAGCGAGGGAGGGAAAGAGGGGGCGGGGCCCGGTTGGCCTCCCGGCCCCTGATTGGTGCTGCCGCCCCTGGCCCCGCCCCTGGCCCCGCCCCTCGGAAGGAAGCAAGACGGCGGGAGGAGGAGCCCTGAGGCGGAGTCTGCCCGGCAACAGAGCGAGGGAGGGAAAGAGGGGGCGGGGCCCGGCTGGCCTCCCGGCCCCTGATTGGCGCCGCTGCTCATGGCCCCGCCCCTCCGAAGGAAGCAAGATGGCGGGCGGGCAGGAAGGAGGAGGAGGAGGAGCCCTGAGGTGGAGTCTGCCCGGCAACAGAGGGAGGGGCGGGGCCCGGCTGGCCTCCCGGCCCCTGATTGGCGCCGCCGCCCCTGGCCCCGCCCCTCTTCCTCCTCCTCCTCCTCCTGTCAGGGGGAAGAAGGGGGAGGAGGATTGCGCCTTCCTTCCTTCCTTCCTTCCTTCCTTCCTTCCTTCCTTCCTTCCCAGGGCACACTGACTTCTCCTGAGTGTTCCGTGGGGCAGCCTGGCCACGCTCTTCCCGAAGCCTTCTCCTCTCCTGAGGCTTCTTGGCCCGCATAGAACAAGCCCTATGAGGAGCGGCTTAAGGAGCTGGGCGTGTTTAGCCTGAAGAAGAGAAGGCTGAGAGGAGATATGATAGGCCATGTATAAATATGTGAGAGGAAGCCACAGGGAGGAGGAGGGAGCAAGCTTGTTTTCTGCTTCCCTGGAGACTAGGACGCAATGGAGACATGGCTTCAAACTGATATCAAGCTACTTTTAGTAGGGTCTCTCCTCAAGAGGAGAGAACCCGAGGACCGCGCCAAAAGGGCCCTGGATACCTTGGTGAGGCCAGCGGAGCCAAATTGTGATAAAAATATTAAAAATAATAATGCCCCATCAAGGTGGAAGAAGTTTCCAGAAACCGAGGTTTATTTGTGATTCAGCTGAGATCAGATGCATTGCAGGAATCATTCCGCTGCAAGCATGGTGTTACAGAATTTCCAATCATTTTTATAGCATCCAGACAAAGGAAAACAGTTTCAAAATTCCCGCCCGCCCTCTGCCAGCCGGCTTTGTGCTGATTGGCTGGCCGCGGAACAGCTGGGAGGAGGCTTGGCAGCACGCCTCACCTCCTGACCAATCAGCGGGCTCCGCCGCCTCTGGGAGGCCAATCAGTGCCTTTCTAGCGCTTCTGAAGATGGGCCAATCAGCGGCTAGGAGGCGAGACGAGGCTTGGCAATGGCCGAGGAAATGATGAGCTTAGGGGCATCCGCCAGCTGGAATGCGAGGCTTTTGTCCTCACTGGCGGGGTGTGATATAGGGGAACAAAGGGTTTTCCTGTTCGTGATGAGTTTTGATGGGAAATATGAATGGCTTTTTTCGACATCGGACCTCAGGGGGGATCAACGACGTCTTATGCAAATACAGTCTTTTATTCCGAGTGACCATAAGTCCCCTGATCCCATCAGACATGCTCAGAGAATGGGGCAGGGTCCATTATGGCTATGGTTCCATGCAGGGTGAATTAATCATGGGTGAGTCTTGGGAGATAGAGAGATTCTCCCTCAGGCAGTTCCTGGTCACAGTATCTTGTGGGGCAGAGGTCAAAGGAGCGAGGGTACAGGGGAATTTCATAAGGGTTACATACATCAAAATCATAAGTAATAAGCATCACTGATACAGAGTTATTTCATAATATCATACACACAGCCCACAATCCATCCCGCACCCGAGCCCTTACAGTAATAAGACATTCAATTTTTATTCCATAAAGAAGAAACTAGAAATCCCGATTTCCCCCGGAGAAGTATGGAGGCAGAGAGGCCAGCCCGTGGCTCTGGCTGGCCAGCAGAAAGTCCGTTTTTCCTTGGGCAGAAGGCTGGGGTAGAAAGGGAAACAGGATCTCTCCGCTTTTCGCCCTTGGGGAAACTAGAGCTCCCCTCCGAGGATCGGGCCTCCTGCCCGGCCCCCCTTCTCCAAGGCTTCTCGGGGGGGGGCTCCTATGGGTGCCCACAGCAAGCCCCTGATGGCAGGGCCGAGCAGGAACGAGCGGCAGCAAAGGAAAACAGGCTGCTTTCGCCGAGCCGGCAGAGTTTTGACAATCAGCTGTTCGCTGTCAGATAATAATGCTTTAAACAAAATGATTATTCCCCGAGCGCAGGAGTCCAAAATGAGGAAAGCGAGATGGCAGTTAGTCTTAGAATTATTAGCAGAAAAATACAAAATTAGAATGGCGTCAATCCGCCATATTACTGTTTCAGTGGTTACTGGGGTCCAAAATGGCGGTTTCGGTATCCGCGATTTTGCCGAACGCAGATCCGGGGACCGGGGGGGGGGGCAGTAGGCGCCCCCCAGCAGGCTCACGGCTCTCCAGAGCCTGGAAAAAGGTTTACTTCATGCGAAGAGAAGGTTCAGGCAAGGAAAGGACACAAAGTATCAAGCGGGAGAGTTTTAAAGTTGCAAATCTCAAGTACCTTTATTAGGGCTTTGTTACAAAGTAGGGAGAAGGGAAAGCAATGAAAGGCTGAGTGCAGTCTTATTATTGAGCTGCCTGCTGGGGCACATTTCATCAGTTTCTTCCAATTGTGACCACCAGGAACTGCGGAACTCTCCACTGCAGTGCAGGCCAATCGTTGGCGGGGGCTCCCCGCCATCAAAACTACAAGAGAGGAGATTCCACCTGAACATTATTAGGAAGAACTTCCTGACTGTGAGAGCCGTTCAGCAGTGGAACTCTCTGCCCCGGAGTGTGGTGGAGGCTCCTTCTTTGGAAGCTTTGAAACAGAGGCTGGATGGCCATCTGTCAGGGGTGATTTGAATGCAGTATTCCTGCTTCTTGGCAGAATGGGGTTGGACTGGATGATGGCCCAGGAGGTCTCTTCCAACTCTTTGATTCTAGGATTCTGTGTCTCTCCATCAGGCAGGCAGGCGGCCCCAGAGGGGAAGAGAAGGGGCCTCTCTCCCTGGGAGCGAGCGAGGGAGGCCGGTGGGGTCGAGACCTATCTATCCCCGTGGAAGGAGGCCCTTCCCGGGGGGGGGGGGGGGGGGGGGAGCCATAACGAAAGAAAAAACGAACCCTGGCCTGCCTGAGGCAAGGGGGAAGGCTGCCAGTAGCCCACCGTGATCAGCACCAAATGGCCTTGCAGCTCCAAAGCCTGGCTTCTTCTAGAGGCAACGTGGTTTGATGTTCCCAATGCCCGTATGTCCTGATTTACTGCCATATTGGCCTATTTCTGCAGTGTTATTGTTCATTCGTTCAGTCATTTCCAAGACTTTGTGACCTCATGAACCAGCCCACGCCAGAGCTCCCTGTCACCACCCCCAGCTCCTTCAAGGTCAAGCCAGTCCCTTCAAGGATCCCATCCACCCACTTTGCCCTTGCTCGGCCCCTCTTCCTTTTTCCTTCCATTTTCCCCAGCCAAAGGACTTCATCTAGGCCTCTCCTCTCCTTCCCTCCAATGACCAGTTGGGCTTTATTCCCTGAAGTATGGACTGGTTGGATCTTCTGGTGGTCCAAGGCACTCTCAGAACTTTCCTCCAACAACACCACAGTTCAAAAGCATCTATCGTCCTTCGCTCAGCCTTCCTTATGGTATAGCTCTCACATCCATAGGTGACTACGGGGAATACCATTGCTTTGACTATGCGGATCTTCATTGCCAGTGTGATGTCTCCACTCTTCTTCACTATTTTATCGAGATTGGCCGCTGGGGGAGATCATCCGGAGTTTCGGAGTAAGGTGTTATCTGTACTCAGATGACGTCCAAATCTGTCACTCCTTCCCACCAGTTACTAAGGAGGCTGTTCAGACCTTGAGCCGGTGCTCGGTCGCTGTGTCGGACTGGATGAGGGCGAACAAATTGAAATTGAATCCAAAGACAGAGGTCCTCCTGGTCAGTCGCAAGGCCAAACAGGGCATAGGGTTACAGCCTGTGTTGGATGGGGTCACACTCCCCCTGAAGACGCAGGTTCGCAGCTTGGGAGTGATCCTGGATTCATCGCTGAGTCTGGAAACCCAGGTCTCGGTGGTGACCAGGGGAGCTTTTGCACAGTTAAAACTCGTGCACCAGCTGCGCCCGTACCTTGGGAAGTCTGAGCTGGCCACGGTCATCCATGCTCTGGTTACATCCCAAATAGATTACTGCAATGCGCTCTACGTGGGGCTAGTCCAATGGGCGGCAGCCAGATTGCTAACTGGGACGACATACAGGGAGCATACCACCCCCCTGTTGTGCCAGCTCCACTGGCCGCCAGTCCATCTCCGAGCCCAATTCAAAGTGCTGGTTTTGACCTATAAAGCTCTATACGGTTCTGGCCCAGCTTACTTGTCCGAACGCACCCACCCCTACGTCCCCCCAACTTTCAGACACATTCGTACTGATGGAAGTCACAGTGTGTGCAGCTGAGGCCCAGCAAGGTTGGGAAATGTAGTGTCAAGTCCCCAAAACAGACCCCAGAAAAAAGGAGACTCCCAAGCTGCAAACCTGCGTCTTCAGGGGGAGTGTGACCCCGCCGCCCATCCCAAGCAGTGACCCTATGCCCTGTTCAGCCTTGCAACTAAACAGGAGGACCTCTGTCTTGCCTGGATTCAGTTTCGGTTTGTTTGCCCTCATCCAGTGCCTTCAAAGGTCCGCTGGATCCATGGTATCTGTGGATACAGAGAGGGGACCAACTATCCTTTTTTGACAGCGTGTTTGGGTCCTTTGGGTTTTACTCAGCCTGGGTCTCCAAATGTCCCTGTACGACAACTCCCCTCCGTTTTGGTTATTATCTGCCGTGATGGAGGTGATGGGCCTTGTAACCCAACTGCCCTTGTGGGGCTGAGGCTGGGGGAAGGCTCCTTGAAGGCCTTTGGAAGCCGGGCCTCCTTCCCACAAGCCTCGCCTCCCAATCCCAGCCCCACTCCCCTGGCTCCACGGACCAAACTGCGGCCTTCCAGATGTCACGAGATCCCCATTCACTCCCTCCTGCTCCGATCATCATGGGCTCCCCACAGGGAGATAGGGGTCTTTACCTCCTGGCAGAGGTGTTGCTCTTCAGGTAACAAACCATTGTGTCCTCCTGGGTTTGACTTGGAAGAGCCTTGTCTTTCACGAAGTGTAAACAGAGATCGTTCCCATGAGAGTTAATCCGGTTTATAGCCAGCAAACATTGACAGGTGTAAACGGATGTCAACCTTTCTCTGATCCCTGCCACAGTTCCCATCACAGTTTCCTATGGCAGGTCAACCATTTCAGTTCTCATTGGCAACTTTTAATTATTGTTCCTCAGGAAGGTAGTTGCTTTCCAGGCCTCAATATTTTTGAATGGTGTCTTCAGAATCTTTATTTATGTAGTTATTTATTTATTTACTGTATTTGTATACGGCCCTTCCCAGCCCGTAGGCGACTCAAGGTGGTTAACAGGGCAAAAATTCAGTGCTTACAATGACATAAATGCAATTAAAAACATAACATATAATAAAAACTAAACAAATCAATAAAATATAAATTCATAGTGTCTCCTTGTTAAAAACGTTGTCCGGACTCATTGTCTAGTCGTTCCATTTTCCTAGGTCAGTTACTCTGGGTTTGCAAATGCTTGTTCAAAAAGCCACATCTTGACTTGTTTCCGGAATGTTCAAAGGGAGGTGGCCGATCTAATATCCCTAGGGTGAGCGTTCCACAGCTGAGGGGCCACCACCGAGAAGGCCCTGTCTCTCATCTCTGCCAAATGTACTTGTGACAAAGGCAGTAACGAGAGCAGGGCCTCCCCAGACCATCTCAAGGTCCTGGATAGTTCATAAGGGGAGACATGTTTGGACATGTACGTTGGGCCAGAACCGATTAGGGCTTTGTAGGCTAGAGCCAGCACTTTGAATTGTGCCCGGTAGCAAACTGGCAACCAGTGGAGTTGCATCTTCCATACAATTCCATTCAAACACACACTTCTCAAATTCACATTTGCCAAACCTTTGCATCATATTTCGTGACACAGACACAGGGCCTCAGGTTCTCTCCAGCTGCACCACTGTGCCATTTCAGTCAGCAGGGGGGCCCTTCCAAAGAGCCCAGGGGGCCTTGCGCCTGAAGCAGGACCGCCCCCCAGAGACTGCGCTGCCTGAGACTTCCAAAGAACCAACAAGGGAATGAAAAACTGCTGGTGACTTTCTCCCACTCTGCTCTAGAGAGTGCCCTGACCTACGATATCTGCTCTCGTGGTTTGGTAACTGCACAGTGGCTGGCAGGCAAGCAGGCAGGCAGGCGCTCCAAGGGGTCACTGTGCTGTCGCGCGCTGGGCCTGTGGCAATGTCTATTTACAGCACGTGCTTTTAGAATGCCCAACGGGACGCCCGGGGTGCCTCGGCTGAGAGTGATATCGAGCTGCTTTGCAGTGGGGCCTCCTCTCAGGGAGAAGCCCGAGGACCGCGCCTAAAGGGCTCTGGGTCCCTTGGTGAGGCCAGCGAGAGCCAATCCAAAGAGTAAAATATTACAAATAATAATGCCTCATCCAAGTGAAAGAAGGTTTTCAGCAATCGAGGTTTATTGTGATTCAGCTGAGATCAGATGCCTTGCAGGAATCATTCCACTGCAAGCATGGTTTTACAGAATTTCCAAGCATTTTTATAGTACACAGACAAAGGAAAACAGTTTCAAAACTCCTGCCCACCCTCTGTCAGCCGGCTTCGGGCTGATTGGCTGGCCGCGGAACAGCTGGGAGGAGGCTTGGCAGCATGCCTCGCCTCTGGACCAATCAGGGGGCTCCGCTGCCTCTGGGAGGCCAATCAGTGCCTTCCTAGTGCCTTGGAAGATGGACCAATCGGCAGCCAGGAGGCGGGACGAAGCCTGACAAAGACTGAGGAAATGGCAGCCTTTGGGGCATCTGTGTGGCTTTGTTTTTTACACGGCGGGGTGTTAGATAGGAGAACAATGAGTTTCCTGGTCTGTGATGGGATTTGGGGGGAAGTATGAAAAGGAGCTTTTGATGGTATTTGGACCTCAGAGCCTTGTAAACAAGGGGGATCAACAAATACCTAAAAATGAGTCAATCAGTCTTTTCTTCCTAAGTTTCTGCTGACCCTTTCCTGTCTCACTGTCTGCTCTGAAAGTTAGAAGGAGAAGGGTTCAACTGCACGGTCCATGCAAATGCAAATATGAACCATTTCGGGAGGACAAAGGGTTTCCTCCCTGTCACGGTAATCCTTAGGTCACATTCCTTTTGGGGCAAGGGTCAAAGAGGAAAAGCAGGGAGGGGAACCAGAGTACACTTCTTACAATATTTCATTACATACATTTCATATATTTCCCACATTTCATAAGGCAATCCCATCCCCATCCCAAGCAAAGTTTATTACAATATTGGATCTTTATTATAACGCAAACTGGAGATCTCATAGTCCTTTGGCAAAGGTGCGTGGAAACGGAGGCTGCTTGCATTTCAAGGCAAGCACCAGAAGGAAGTTCGTGGCCAGGGATGTGGCAAACAGTTCAGTTCATGAAGCAGAGAGTCAATAAGAAAAGGCAGAAGTCCTGTGATGGGCGCTGGGTTGATCAATAACAGAATCCATCGCTCAGCCCTTGGGGAACTATAAATACTTGGGAGGGGGGGGGGAAGATGTTCGGCATCAAGAGGCCCTTTAGATTTCCACACACAAAGTTCTACCGAGGCTCAAAATAAGTCCCACAAAGTTCTTTATTATGACTAAAATCTTCAAAGACATGGATTAAACACTTTATAACTTTAGAAAACTGTCAACTTTCTTGATCCGCCAACAAGGGGCGGGCAACCGAGGATAAACCGCTTCTTTCTTCTTTAAGGGAAATCTTTAGGCCCCTCCCTGGGCAATCTTTACTTTACCTTTGCTGGCATGAGGCCCCCACTCCCGGCTCCAATCTGCTTTATGGATAACCCGAGTGTCCCTTACCAGGTAAGGTTTTCTGTAGATTTTCCAAGATGAAAAGGAGTCCTCTACTTTCCAGCGAAGATGACTGTAAGAATTGTTACCTTTCTTCCCAGCAAAGGCTGGCTGTAACTTTTCTCCCCAGAGCTTGGGAAAATTAAAGCCTTTTACAGGTGGGAGAGAGAGAAGCCCAGGAAGTCTTGTCTGTAAGACTTCACTGTAAAAACTAAACTGAAGGTCCCAATTTCCCTCCAAACCTGGGGGAAGGGGTGGATCTAAAAGCTCTAATGATGATTGATGGGTCGTTGGCCCTATGATTGCAACCTGGGGAAAGCTACCCAATTGCAAAAAAGCATAGTTTGAATAGATTCATGCAAACTAAGAGTGCAAGAAAAGAAATTGAAATTTTGATTTTTTTTGGGGGGGGGGGGCTGAGTCTGAGTGAAAGAGGGTCTAGCCTAGCAAACCTTTTGTATCATTACCCCAATACCCCCATGCATATGGGATATATTGAGCATGGTGATCAGATCATGATATGAATAAACATCACAGTTTAAATAATGTACCAGTAAGGCCTTTTCGCGAACCACCATGAGAATTTCGGTGCCTGGCACTGTATGGGTTTTAGAATACAGTTCAGCTTTTGCTCTGAGGAGCCTTTGCTCAGGCATTTTGCTCAACCATTTCTACTGCTCTCTCATTTGGACGAAGGAGCCCCCCGTGGCACAGTGGGTTAAACCCCCCCCCCCCGTGCTGGCAGGACTGAAGACTGACAGGTCGCAGGTTCGAATCTGGGGAGAGGCGGATGAGCTCCCTCTGTCAGCTCCAACTCCTCATGCGGGGACATGAGAGAAGCCTCCCACAAGGATGATAAAACCATCAAAATCATCCGGGCAATGCCCCCTGGGCAACGTCCTTGCAGACAGCCAATTCTCTCACACCAGGAGTCACTCCTGACACGACCAAAAAAATTTGGACGAAGATGAAGAAGCCTTATTTTGTATTGCTTACGCAGACTATTTAAGTCGCACTGTTTGTTTTGTTTGCAACACTGCAAGTTTATGTTTTATCTCTGCTGATAAGAGTCAAGTTTTTTCTGTTCTTTTCCCTCTTGCCTGTGTGCAATGTTGTTGTGTCTTCTGAATGTGGACCTGGCTGAAACACGCAATGCGCAACAAAACAGACAGAAGGGTCGCTTTTATCCCATAAAAGCTGTGGCTGTGCTGAACTCCATGGGCACTGGGGGCTGTGTGGTGTGGAGGGGTGGGTGCCTTGTTTTGTGGCGTGCCCTTGGGAAAGCCTTTAATTTCGTTGTGCAATTGCACAATGGCAATATTCCGTTTGTAGGAGACGGAGGGCAAATTGCGGCTCAGCCGGAGAACCCTCCTGGGGTCCTTGGGCAAGCCGCTCGGCCTGAATCCTCAACCTGGCCAGGAAACCGGTGGGACCGAATCCCTGAGCGGGAGGCGTGTAAGAACAACCACAACTCAAACGGGAAGGTGGAGCTGCACACCGCACTCCTCGCCACTGCCGCAGGCGCAGGGTGTGTGGCATTTCACACGTGGGAGGGAGGGAGCGGTGCGTCTGGTCTCGCAACACAGGACCAGTTGTTGTCACGCAACTGGATTCCCATGCGTGGTGCTTGCCAGAATCCCTCGACAGGGATAAACTCTTGACCCCAAAGGCAAGCAAAGCCTCGAAAGTGGGGAATGCGGCCCAGGGAAGAGAAAATGTTGGTTTGATTCAAGTGTGATGATGAGAGAAGTTGTCAGGGCGTCCACACCATAGAATCATAGAATCCTAGAATCAAAGAGTTGGAAGAGACCTCCTGGGCCATCATCCAGTCCAACCCCATTCTGCCAAGAAGCAGGAATATTGCATTCAAATCACCCCTGACAGATGGCCATCCAGCCTCTGTTTCAAAGCCTACAAAGAAGGAGCCTCCACCACACTCCCTCCGGGGCAGAGAGTTCCACTGCTGAACGGCTCTCACAGTCAGGAAGTTCTTCCTAATGTTCCCAGCTTGGGCCTAGCTGCTTCGTCCCTCCGTGACGTGATATGAAGAGGGGGAAACTGGGAAGATGGATGAGGACCGACTCTAGATGGGACCACTGTGGGAATGGAATATGCCCAGGAGAGTGGGTGGGATTGGGGAAGGAGATACGCGGGGCGTTTGGCAGGAAACCTTGAGAACTGCACAACCGCATTTCCTTCTACGAACCCATGTGATCTCTTTGATCTTCTGGAGACACCCTCGTCGCGCTCCCGCCTCCATTGGTGGGGACGAGGGAGAGGGCCTTCTCTGTGGTGGCCCCTCGGCTCTGGAATTCGCTCCCCAGAGATATTAGGCAAGCCCCCACCCTGGCAATCTTCAGGAGGAACCTGAAAACTTGGCTGCTCCAATGTGCCTTTGATTATTGATTACATCGGCGTTTCTCAACCTGGGGGTCGGGACCCCTGAGGGGGTCGTGAGGGGATGTCAGAGGGGTCACCAAGACCATCAGAAAATACAGTATTTTCTGTTGGTTGTGGGGGTTCTGTATGGAAAGTTTGGCCCAATTCTATCGTTGGTGGTGTTCAGAATGCTCTTTAATTATAGGTGGACTATACATCTCAGCAACCACAACTCCCAAATATCATGGTCTATTTTCCCCAAATTCCACCAGTGCTCACATTTGGGCATATTGAGTATTCCTGTCAAGTTTGGTCCAGAGCCATCACTGTTGAATCCATAGTGCTCTCTGGATGTGGGTGAACTATAACTCCAAAACTCAAGGTCAATGCCCATCAAACCCTTCTAGTATTTTCTATTGGCCATGGGAATTATGTATGTCAAGTTTGTTTCAATTCCATCCTTGGTGGAGATTAGAACGCTCTTTGATTGTAGGTTGAACTACTACTCCCAAATGACATTATGAACCCCAACCCCCAACCCCACCAGCATTCAGATTTGGACATATCGGGTATTGGTGTCAAACTTGGTCCAGTGAATGGAAATACATCCTGGATATCAGGTGTTCACATTACGATTCGTAACAGAAGCAAAATGACACTTATGAAGTAGCAACGAAAATAACGTTATGGTTGGGGGTCACCGCAACATAAGGAACTCTATTAAGGGGTCGTGGCATTCGGAAGGTGGAGAAACACTGGATTACATGATCATCTCTGACCAAACTCTGCATCAAAGAAGGAGCCTCCACCACACTCCCTCCGGGGCAGAGAGTTCCACTGCTGAACGGCTCTCACAGTCAGGAAGTTATAGAATCATAGAATCCTAGAATCCTAGAGTTGGAAGAGACCTGGTGGGCCATCACCCAGTCCAACCCCATTCTGCCAAGAAGCAGGAAATTGCATTCAAAGCACCCCCAACAGATGGCCATCCAGCCTCTGTTTCAAAGCTCCAAAGAAGGAGCCTCCACCACACTCCCTCCAGGGCAGAGAGTTCTATAATTGAATCGGGGCCTTCAAGCAGAGGTCCCTTCGTGGTCGCCAAAATGATATCGAGCTCTTTTGGGGGGCCTCCCAGGTGGGAGAGCCCAAGGACCGCACCAAAGAGGGTCCCGGATACCTTGGCGAGATTTTTCCGGAAGCCAATCCAAGAGCGCAAAAAGTTATTAAAATCAAATAATCTCACCAGGCGAAAGGAGTCCAGCGACCGAGGCGTTTATTGCGATTCAGCTGAAGGATGCGTTACAGGGATATTTCCACCATAAGCATACATTCATAGGAGTTACAGGCATTTTTATATTGTCAGAACAAAGGAAAAACAGTTTGAAAATCCCGCCCGCCCTCCGTCAGCTGGCTTCGTCCTGATTGGCTGTCCCTGGAACAGCTGGGAGGAGGCCGGGCCGTATGTCCCGCCTTCCCTCCAATCGCCGGGCGCTGTTGTCTCCAGGGGGCCAATCGGAGCCTTTCTAGCGCTTCTGAGGATGGTCCAATCAGCGACCAGGAGGTGGGACCTGGTTTGACAGCTCATAGGGGGCGGAGTGCCTGGGAGGTGTCCGCCAGCCGATTGAGAACTTTTGTTCTAAGCTGTGGGGTGGCAGACGGAAGAAACAAAGGATTTCCTGATTTCTGATTACAGATGTGTATAGGCATGAAAAGGGGCTATTGGTGGTATTCGGATCTCAAACTCTGTGGACAAGGGGACCCTTAATCACAAAGGAGCTTACACAAATACCATGGGTTGGGTTAATCAATCCTTCTTTCCAGGTTTCGGTTGACTTATCCCTGGCCCATTGTCTGAACTCTGAAAATGTGCCCGGAGATAGGATCAACCCCGGCCCATGCAAAATGTTAATATGAATGGATTTACTTTGGAGGAAATGAGGTTTCCTCCTGACAATAACCTCAGGTCACATTCTTTTCTGGGGCAAGGTTCAGAGGGAGGAAAGGTGGGAGGGGGAGAGAGTCAGGGTGCATCTTATGTGATAGATATCAATTATAAACATTTTCTCATGCTTCATACATTTCATACATTTCATTTCTGCCAGAATTATGATCTCCTTGGCGAAGGTGCACACGCAGGCGGAGGCTGTTCCTGCCCAGGGGCCTGGTTCGGAGTCCGTGGAGAAGGTCCAAGACGATGGGGCATCAAGTCAATAAGTAAAGGCAAAAGAATCTGTAAGGGGACTTCCAGGCGGAGGGGTGTGGGGCAATGTCCTTCGGAAAACTACATTTCCCTGATCAAGGGCCAGGGTCCAGTGCACAAGCCAGAGAATTCACAAAGAAGAAACAGGAACCCAGTTATGTGTGCTGGGTCAGGAAGCAACAGAATCCATTGTCCAGCCCTTGGCGAACTACAAATACTTGGGGGAAAAAGATGCTCCGCATCAATTCCTCCCTTCGAGGCTGAAAAATGGCCACGCTCATTTTCCCAAGCCTCGACAATTCTCTAGCACCCGGGGCCTCTTTCTAGACTGATTAGATTGTATTCTGTTGATTATTTTGGGGCCCAACTTAAGCAGCAACAGCAGGACCCAGCAGGGTGGGAGAGACCAGCGGCAGTGTGTCCTTTGGGTTGGAGAAAGGAAAAAAAAGACTGAAGTAAGAAGGTGAAGACGGTGGAGGCAGGGGATGATGGAGTCTGTGATGGCAGTCAGCATGGAGCACTCAGTGGTCCCGAGTGAGTCCCCAATGGAGAAGGATGGCACATGGTGGAACTCTCCCATCTGGCAGTGGTCCTCAGGCCTCCTGGGGGCGCTGGCTCCTCCCTTGGTACTGAAACATGGAGAGCAGCCGAAGAAGAAGAAGATGGGGCACAGCCTTGCTACTCCTTCTGGCGTGGCGCCTCCTGGTGACCGCAGACAGGTCCGGCTCTCCATCATCACAGAGACTCAGGGGTAGTGTCTAGGACAGTCAGAAAGAAGGTTTACAGCCCCCCCCCACCCCCCCTTTCCCAGCCCAAGGGTAGTTAGTAGGGAAACAAAGGGAAAACTTTCATACCTAGTGAGGACTTCAGTGGTCTCCTTTGGGCCACTCCTCTGCACAGCTTCTGGAACGGGCAGGGCCTCCTTCCTTCATGGCAGTTGCTGTGGGATCCTGGTTGCTCCTCCTGCGATGGCATTCCCCCGTGGGGGCTCAGATCAGCCTCTAGGGGGGGCTGTCTCTTCTGGGCGGCATGGGGTCTGGTCCCGCTCTCCTAGGATCTTCCTGTGCCATCTGGGTTCCACACAGGAAAGTTCACAGACCTCCCATCGTCCACCTCACCCAGGTAGTTGTCCTCAGCAGCAGGAGTGGATTATGGGTCCCACAGTTCGATCTGATGTCTGGCGGTCTCTTCACTGTGCAGAGGGGACCCCTGGACCTCGACGTCCTCCTCATATTTAAGGCAGTTAATGGGATAATTTAGACATACACATACATGCGCTCAGGGAAAGGGGAGGGAGGAAGGGCCAGGAAGGAAAAAAGCATCAGAGGGACTGTGTATGTGAGAGAGAGACTTGACCATAGATGTGGGTGAAATGTCAGGAGGGAATGCTTCTGGAACATCTCTTCCTTGGGGTTGAGAAGAAGGAGGTAAGAGGGAGCAGCAGGATTTCTCTGGGAGATAGAGGAAAGAATTCACAAAACACTGGCTTCTTAGAAGATGGAAGGGGAGGGAGAAGAGAGAGAGAGAGAGAGTGGGTTTCAGAGACATTTCACAAGCACATGGAACTCTTTGGCGAGGTCTGGTTCTTTAGAGAGAAAAGGGGAAAGCAGGGAGAGAGAGAGAGAGAGAGAGAGAGAGAGAACAACTTGGAGGCATTGATCACCCCCCCCCCTTCTTAGCAAAAAGGAAACAGAAATAAGGAAAAAAGGCCCCTTTTACACCTCCCTTGTCCGCAAGAGGAGAAAGGGAGGAGGGGTTGAAAGCAAAAAGAAGAGGGGAGGTTGGGGAGTAAAGAGAATTCAAAGGAAAAGGCAGGGACATTGGTGACTGCCTCTGAAAAATGGGCTTTGTAGTTGCGCAGAAGAGAAGGGGAGAAGGAGAGAGCTCTTGGGTCAGGGAAAAGCAGGGGAGAGAGAGAGAGAGAGAGAGAGAGAGAGAGACTCTTGCAAGGCAGCTGAGTCACACCAGTGGCAGGGTCTCTCCTGGTGGGGAGAAGCACAGGGCACTGAAGACTCAGCTTTAGAACGAAGGGGATTTGTAGTAGCTTGGTGGAGAAGGGAATGAGCAATGCCTCCCTTTTCCATCTGAAGGAAGGAAAAAGGTGGCACAGGAGAAAGCAGGAGAGGAGGGGAGCGAAGAATTTCCCTGATCATTTCCTCAAGGGGCAGAAAAAAGCAAAACAGAGGGGGCATATAAATGCAGACATATCATAAATAGGGAATAGGGAAATGGAGGGGTTGGGAAGGGAAGGAAGGAGTCAGGGAGATTGGGTAAAGGGGAATGGGAGTGGGATGGCAGGGGAACAAGCAATTTCTTCAAAGGGGAGAATTCCTCCCTAGGGGGAGGTATAAGGTCTGGAGGGGGGTTTCTGGGAGAAGGGGGGGTCTGTAACCTTTCTCCTGCATGGTAAAGATTGGGCACAGTCTCCTCCCTCCACCCCCATCCGGCATAGGGCAAAAAGCAAGAAGCCAGGCGGGCTCGGTCCACCTGGCCCCCTCAAATCACCATGAGGGGACCACAAAGCTCCACCTTCCCGCGGCCCAGCGGGCCGCTTCCTCAAGCTATTCTACCAACTGGCTGGCGTCTGCGACGCAAACCCCATTCCACTCTGCCAGTATCTTCCTAGAGGTGTCCTTGGTGAAATGGGACGTTTGATCCCTGACTTGACAAACGCTCATCTCTCTGAAGCAGCCCCACAGTCCAGTGGCTAATCAAGGAGGGCCTCTGGCAACCGGATCAGAGTCAAAAACCTACACCTTGAAAGGTACCTGGTCCAAAAAAGAATGAACGACCAGCACCTGAACTACTAGGACAGACCGAAAGGGGAGGACTCCCTTTCTCACACAG
The DNA here is from genome assembly GCF_025583915.1 of Anolis sagrei ordinatus. Lineage (NCBI taxonomy): Eukaryota > Metazoa > Chordata > Lepidosauria > Squamata > Anolidae > Anolis > Anolis sagrei. The sequence goes on along the minus strand of NW_026845477.1, from coordinate 311,991,645 downwards.
CCCCTAGGACAGGTATGCAAAGAAGGCAAGCTGGATTGCCAAGTTCAAGACCTCAAACGCCTAGATGTTCGCCCCCCTCATCCAGGAATTTGTTACCGAGCCCCAAGAAAATCCCTCTCCAGTGGGCAAACTCCGAAGCTGGCCAGAGAAACTTGAGACCCCTCCACCTGGCTAATCTTGGGGGACCCCGGTTGCTTACCCTTCAGACGTCTTCCCCAATCCGCGTCGGTCGTGCTCCTTTCTGGAAGTCCTTGGATCAAGGCTTCCCTGTGCTCCTTTGTGCTGAAACTCCGGGTCAGAGCTTGGGAGGGAGTGGCTGCGGGAGAATTTGTAGTTTTTGGTCAGCTGGTCAAATAAGGTCCAAATCAAGAAGAGGCGCCTCGATTCCCAAGCCGCTCCTCCTTCACTCTGGCCCAAAGAATCAGACCAAGGTGCCTGCTTGAAAATTTGGGCTATAATTGAATTGGGGCCTTCAAGCAGAGGTCCCTTCGTGGTAAAGCCAAAATGATATCGAGCTCTTTTGGGGGGCCTCCCAGGTGGGAGAGCCCAAGGACCGCACCAAAGAGGGTCCTGGATACCTTGGCGAGATTTTTCCGGAAGCCAATCCAAGAGCGCAAAAAGTTATTAAAATCAAATAATCTCACCAGGCGAAAGGAGTCCAGCGAGCGAGGCGTTTATTGCGATTCAGCTGAAAAGGATGCGTTACAGGGATATTTCCACCATAAGCATACATTCATAGGAGTTACAGGCATTTTTATATTGTCAGAACAAAGGAAAAAACAGTTTGAAAATCCCGCCCGCCCTCCGTCAGCTGGCTTCGTCCTGATTGGCTGTCCCTGGAACAGCTGGGAGGAGGCCGGGCCGTATGTCCCGCCTTCCCTCCAATCGCCGGGCGCTGTTGCCTCCAGGGGGCCAATCGGAGCCTTTCTAGCGCTTCTGAGGATGGTCCAATCAGCGACCAGGAGGTGGGACCTGGTTTGACAGCTCATAGGGGGCGGAGTGCCTGGGAGGTGTCCGCCAGCCGATTGAGAACTTTTGTTCTAAGCTGTGGGGTGGCAGACGGAAGAAACAAAGGATTTCCTGATTTCTGATTACAGATGTGTATAGGCATGAAAAGGGGCTATTGGTGGTATTCGGATCTCAAACTCTGTGGACAAGGGGACCCTTAATCACAAAGGAGCTTACACAAATACCATGGGTTGGGTTAATCAATCCTTCTTTCCAGGTTTCGGTTGACTTATCCCTGGCCCATTGTCTGAACTCTGAAAATGTGCCCGGAGATAGGATCAACCCCGGCCCATGCAAAATGTTAATATGAATGGATTTACTTTGGAGGAAATGAGGTTTCCTCCTGACAATAACCTCAGGTCACATTCTTTTCTGGGGCAAGGTTCAGAGGGAGGAAAGGTGGGAGGGGGAGAGAGTCAGGGTGCATCTTATGTGATAGATATCAATTATAAACATTTTCTCATGCTTCATACATTTCATACATTTCATTTCTGCCAGAATTATGATCTCCTTGGCGAAGGTGCACACGCAGGCGGAGGCTGTTCCTGCCCAGGGGCCTGGTTCGGAGTCCGTGGAGAAGGTCCAAGACGATGGGGCATCAAGTCAATAAGTAAAGGCAAAAGAATCTGTAAGGGGACTTCCAGGCGGAGGGGTGTGGGGCAATGTCCTTCGGAAAACTACATTTCCCTGATCAAGGGCCAGGGTCCAGTGCACAAGCCAGAGAATTCACAAAGAAGAAACAGGAACCCAGTTATGTGTGCTGGGTCAGGAAGCAACAGAATCCATTGTCCAGCCCTTGGCGAACTACAAATACTTGGGGGAAAAAGATGCTCCGCATCAGAATCTCCTCTCTTGTAGTTTGAAGCCATTGCTCCATTGCGTCCTAGTCTCTCTCCAGGGAAGCAGAAAGGAAGCTCCCTCCCTCCTCCTCCTCCTCCCTGTGGCTTCCTCTCACATATTTATCCATGGCCCTCATCATGCCTCCTCTGCCTGCATCAAGAGGAGGAGCCTAGTGCCTAGATCCAGGGAAGTCCTGCTCCCCATGCTCTATTCCGCCTTGGTTAGACCACTTTACCTGGAATCACATTGTGTCCAATTCTGGGCACCACAAGTCAAGAGAGACATTGACTCTAAGCTGGAATGTGTCCAGAGGAGGGCGACTCAAAGGATCAAGGGTCTAGAGAACAAGCCCTGTGAGGAGCGGCTTAAGGAGCTGGGCATGTTTAGCCTGAAGAAGAGAAGGCTGAGAGGAGACATGATGAGGGCCATGCATAAATATGTGAGAGGAAGCCACAGGGAGGAGGAGGGAGCAAGCTTCCTTTCTGCTTCCCTGGAGAGAGACTAGGACGCAATGGAACAATGGCTTCCAACTACAAGAGAGGAGATTCCACCTGAACATCAGGAAGAACTTCCTGACTGTGAGAGCCGTTCAGCAGTGGAACTCTCTGCCTTCCCCGGAGGGAGTGTGGTGGAAGGAGGCTCCTTCTTTGGAAGCTTTTAAGCAGAGGCTGGATGGCCATCTGTGGGGGGTGATTTGAATGCAATATTCCTGCTTCTTGGCAGAATGGGGTTGGACTGGAGGATGGCACATGGGGTCTCTTCCAACTCTTGGGTTCTAGGCTTCTACAGGGTGGTAAGCCACGGGGGCCCATTCTCCCACCCCAGAAGGAGTCGCCCTGATCTCCCCGGGGAGTGCGTCCCATCGATGTGGGGAGGCCGCTGCCGAGAAGGCCCTGCCTCTCGTCCCGCTCATTGCGCTTGCGAGGGTGGCCGGATTGAGGTGGATCACAGAGGGAGATAAGTTTGGCCCTGGGAGAGAGAAGCCTCCCACAGGGTGGTGGTGGGAACCCATCCGGGGAGCGTCCTTGAAGACCCCGGAAGCCCCCGCTCCCTCCCCCGCAGCCTCCCACTCGCTCCCCACACGAAACCAACAAAACTTCGGACAAGTTTGGGGGAGGCGAGGAGGGGCGGGGCCAGGGGAGGGGAGGGGCCAGGGGGAGGGGCCAGGGGGAGAGGCGGGGCCTCGACGGTGTGTGTGTGTGTGTGTGTGTGTATGAGAGAGAGAGAGAGAGCGAGCATGGGGGCTGCGTGGGTGGTGCTGGGCCTGTCCCTGGTGTGGGGCTGGGGGCCGGGACCCTCGGGGGCCTCCCACGACGGAGAGGGTAAGGCCGACCCCCCCCCCGCTTCCCCTTCCCCTCCTTGACCCTTCCCTGCCCCCACCCTTCCCTTCTCCCTCTGCACCTGGAAAGGAAATGGGGGAGGGTCCTGCCTGGAGGGGGGGGGCTGCAAGGGGGGGTCAAGTGCCTGTGGGGCGCGGGGGGGGCGAGGAGGGAAGGGGTCCCTTGCCAGGCCCTGCAGACCTTCCTCCCCCCCCCCCCCCCCCCCCCCCCCCCCCCCCCCCCCCCCGGGAATCTCTGGGGCTCCCTCCCTGGACTGCCCGAGTCTTGGTGTCACCAAGTTCCCAGTCCTCAAGGAGGAGCCGGGCTGGGTGGTTGTAGGCTGTCCGGGCTGCCTGGCCATGTCCTTCCAGAAGCATGCCCTCCTGACGCTTCTCCTGCATCCTCAGAGGTGGTGAGGTCTGTGGAAAAGGAGGAAAACGAGGTTCATATATCTGTGGGATAATGTCCAGGGTGGGAGAAAGAACTCTTGCCTCTTGGAGGCAAGGGTGAATGTTGCCATTGGCCACCTGAGTTAGCATTTGATGGCCCGACAGTTTTTAGGTCTGGCTTCTTACTGCCCGGGGGAATCCTTTGTTGGGAGGTATCCAGGGTGGGAGAAAGGCAAGGGTGAATGTTGCCATTGGCCACCTTGGTACGCATAGAATGGCCTAACAGTTTCAAGGCCTGGCTCCTTACTGCCTGGGGGAGTCCTTTGTTGAGAGGTGATTAGCTGTCCCTGGTTGTTTCTTGTCTGGAGTTCCCCTGCGTGTAGCTAGGCTGGAGGCAGGGCCAAGCTCAGGGCTTCCTTTCCCGCGTGTTTGTCAAGGGATTGGCCTCCCCCCCCCCCCCCCCCCCCCGCTTAAGCGGCTGAGGGGGAAAAGGAAGGGGCCTGAGGCTGTCAGGAATGGTGGGAGTCGGAGTCCAAGACACCCGAAACGCTGAAGTTTCGCCATGCCTGGTTTCTAGGAATTCAGAGCCCACACCTTCTAGGTCTCTCATTATGTGATTGCAACTAACCTGATGGACCGATAATGAGCGCGGTGGTGCCAAGCCGTGCCAGCAAAACGTGGCCAATTCTTGGCAGCAGCCCCGCCCGACGCTCCTTGCAACATATATCACCTTCTTAGGCGGGACTGGGGTTCGGCTTCCGACCGCAGGCCCATTGCAAGGCTTCCTGTTGCATTCACGTGTTGCGTGCACGGGGGAGTCGGGCTGTGTCATCCCCCTGGGGTCGTGGCCCCTTCTGCTCCGAGGAAGCGCCTGGTGCTGTGGGGGGCCCTCACGTGTTTCCCGCCTCTTGCCCCATTTCTAGGGAGCGCCCGCCCGACCGTCTCCACCCGACTGGGGCGCCTGCGTGGGACGCTGCTGAGCGTGGAGGGCGCCTCTGCCCCCGTGAAGGCCTTCCTGGGGGTCCCGTTCGCCAAGCCCCCCCTGGGCGCCCTCCGCTTTGCGCCGCCTGAGCCGGCCGAGCCCTGGACCCACCTGAGGGAGGCCGCCTCCCAGCCCCCCATGTAAGCAGCCCCGGAATACACCTCATGGGCCACCCAGTCCAACCTCCCCCCCACCAAGAAGCAGGACAATCGCATTCAAAGCACTCCTGACAGATGGCCATCCAGCCTCTGCTTAAACGCTTCCAAAGAAGGGGCCTCCACCACACTCCCTCTGGGGCAGAGAGTTCCACTGCTGAACACAGAGTCATAGAATCATACAGTTGGAATAGACCTCATGGGCCGCCCAGTCCAACCTCCCCCCCCCCGCCAAGAAGCAGGACAATCGCATTCAAAGCACTCCTGACAGATGGGCATCCAGCCTCTGCTTAAACGCTTCCAAAGAAGGGGCCTCCACCACACTCCCTCTGGGGCAGAGAGTTCCACTGCTGAACATAGAGTCATAGAATCATACAGTTGGAATAGACCTCATGGGCCGCCCAGTCCAACCTCCCCCCCCCCCGCCAAGAAGCAGGACAATCGCATTCAAAGCACTCCTGACAGATGGCCATCCAGCCTCTGCTTAAACGCTTCCAAAGAAGGGGCCTCCACCACACTCCCTCTGGGGCAGAGAGTTCCACTGCTGAACATAGAGTCATAGAATCATACAGTTGGAATAGACCTCATGGGCCGCCCAGTCCAACCTCCCCCCCCCCCCCCCAAGAAGCAGGACAATCGCATTCAAAGCCCCTGACAGATGGCCATCCAGCCTCTGTTTAAAAGCTTCCAAGAAGGGGCCTCCACCACACTCCCTCCGGGGCAGAGAGTTCCACTGCTGAACATAGAATCATAGAATCAAAGAGTTGGAAGAGACCTCATGGGCCACCCAGTCCAACCCCCCCCCCGCCAAGAAGCAGGACAATCGCATTCAAAGCACTCCTGACAGATGGCCATCCAGCCTCTGCTTAAACGCTTCCAAAGAAGGGGCCTCCACCACACTCCCTCTGGGGCAGAGAGTTCCACTGCTGAACACAGAGTCATAGAATCATAGAGTTGGAATAGACCTCATGGGCCACCCAGTCCAACCCCCCCCCCCCCCCGCCAAGAAGCAGGAAAATTGCATTCAAAGCACCCCCGACAGATGGCCAGCCTCTCTTCACATTTATTTATTTACTTATTTACTATATTTCTATGCTGCCCCTCTCAGCCCAGGGGCGACTCGGAAAGATTCACAAATTGGCAAGAATTCGCTGCCTCAACAATTATAACAAGTAAAAACAATTAAGAAATTCTGTTAAAAACAATAGAATATTAAATATTAAAACCGTACAAAGCCATAAAAACATTATTGTGAGCATCTCCATGTCAAGTCGTTATTCCTTTGCGTTATCAAGCAGTTTCATCATTCCGTATAGCTATGCCATATTTGGGAAGCCCTGCTCAAAAAGAGAGGTTTTCACCTTTTTTCGAAAGGTCAGGGGCCACCGCTGAGAAGGCCCTGTCTCTCATCCCCTCCAGACACATCTATGAAGAAGGCGGGAGCGAGAGCAGGGCCTCCCAAGAAGATCTTAATGTCCTAGATGGTTCATAAGGCTTCCAAAGAAGGAGCCTCCACCACACTCCCTCTGGGGCAGAGAGTTCCACTGCTGAACAGCTCTCACAGTCAGGAAGTTCTTCCTCATGTTCAGAAGGAATCTCCTTTCTTGTAGTTTGCAGCCATGGTTCCACGTCCTAGTCTCCAGGGAAGCAGAAAACAAGCCTCCTCCCTTTGAGTTCCCCCACAGGTTGATCCATGTCTCCTCTTAGTTTTCTCTTCTGAAGGCTCAACATGCCCTGCTCTTTAAGCCACTCCTCATAGAGCTTGTTCTCCAGACCCTTGATCATTTGAGTGGCCCTCCTCTGGACATATTCCAGCTTAGAGTCAACATCTCCCTTCAGTTGTGGTGCCCATAAGTGGACACAGGGTGATTCCAGGTAAAGTGGTCTGACCAAGGCAGAAGAGAGCACGGGGAGCAGGACTCCCCTGGATCGAGGCACTAGACTTCTGTTGACACAGGCCAAAATCCCATTGGCTTTTTTTTGCTGCCACACGGGGGGTGAGGTGTCCTCTCTCTTCTGGGGGCCACCTCACCCCCCACTCTCCCGCTGCTGCCAAAGGCTTTTGAGGTGCACCTCAAGGCTCCCCACCTTGACCTGCAGAACAGGAGCCTTGTGGGCAGCAGGGCCAGGAACCCACACGTTTGGGGACAGGGGAGGCATTTTGAGGGCGGTGGGGCGGTTGGGGTCGAGCCAGCCCCCAAAGTGATGCAATGGGTGAAGAAGCAGCAGGGAAGGCACCGCTGGAACTCCACAAGGAGCCTTCCCAAACTCTGTAGGAGAGCCATGGCGTGATTCCTGAAAGGTATGAAAAGTGGAGTCCTAAAGATCTCCTGGTAAGGTGATGTGGGCTGGATTGGGAAAGCATGCAACAAGACATGAAGCTGAAGCATGGGCCCCATGGAGTGATGTGCTGGACGAGGTTGTCTGGCCCCTATGTTCAGCCCTGGGAGCCCTTTGAAGGATCCCTTCCCAGGATGCCTCGAGGGAAGGGGAACTGAAGGGACGAGGAAAGCCTGAGGGAGCGGGGCAGGTTCCTCCGGGTGGGGGGAGGGAGGGAGGCCGGCCTCTCTTTTGGGCCCCAGGGGCTGCCCCACACGAGAGACCGACCGGCCGGACCTGTCTTCTGACGCCCCAAAGGCACAATGGCTTCACGTGACACAATGTGATGTGGCGGCAAAAAAAGCCAATGGGATGTTGGCCTCAGGCATCAAGAGGAGCCGAGTGCCTAGATCCAGGGATGTCCTGCTCCCCGTGCTCTATTCCGCTTTGGTTAGACCACTTTACCTGGAATCACACTGTGTCCAGTTCTGGGCATCACCATTCAAGAGAGATACTGACTCTAAGCTGGAATACTGTGTCCAGAGGAGGGCGACTCAAATGATCAAGGGACTGAAGAACAAGCCCTATGAGGAGTGGCTTAAGGAGCTGGGCATGTTTAGCCTGAAGAAGAGAAGGCTGAGAGGGGATATGATGAGGGCCATGGATAAATATGTGAGAGGAAGCCACAGGGAGGAGGAGGAGGGGGCAAGCTTGTTTTCTGCTTCCCTGGAGACTAGGACGCAATGGAACCATGGCTTCAAACTCCAAGAGAGGAGATTCCATCTGAACATGAGGAAGGACTTCCTGACTGTGAGAGCCGTTCAGCAGTGGAACTCTCTGCCCCGGAGGGAGTGTGGTGGAGGCTCCTTCTTTGGAGGCTTTGAAGCAGAGGCTGGATGGCCATCTGTCAGGGGTGATTTGAATGCAATATTCCTGCTTCTTGGCAGAATGGGGTTGGACTGGATGAGGGCCCAGGAGTTGGTCTCTTCCAACTCTTCTAGGATTCTCTGACACGGAGCCTCAGCAGAAGGAACACAGAGAAGTCTTGGGTCCTCCTCCTTCGGGAAGAGCCTGGCCCGCTCTGCAGGGAGCAAAGGGTGATTCCCGTGCCGTGTGATTCCGTGGGCGGGGGGGGGGGATGGTCTGGCCTGCCTCACCGGCCCCTTCCTGCCCCCTTTGCAAGGTGCCTGCAGGACCTGAGCTGGATGGAGGCCATGAGCCAAACGCTCAACGTGAAGCCGCCCAACGTGCCCGTCTCGGAGGACTGCCTCTACCTCAACGTCTTCACGCCGGACACAGAGGCCAAATTGCCGGTGAGGCAGGCGCTGCCCCCCTGACCACCGCTATGGCCTTTTTCGCCATGGGTCACCACTGGTCCTTGGAGCCCGGTGTTGGGGCTCCTCTGTTTTGATCCTGCCCTTTGGCCCCAAAGAGCTTGGCCCTTGGTCCGTTGAGGGACCCTGCAGCCTCTCTGCCCTTGAGAACGTGGTGGTGGTGTTCCTTCAGTACCAGGAGGGAAAGAAGGGGGCCGGCATGGACCGCAACGTTTGGCCACGAGCCCCTTCCTCCTCCTCCTCCGCTGTGCCCTTTCCCTCCGCAGGTGCTGGTCTGGATCCACGGCGGGGCCCTGATTGTGGGGAGCGCCTCCTTGTACGACGCGCCCGGCCTCTCTGCCCTCGAGAACGTGGTGGTGGTGGTCCTTCAGTACCGGATGGGGATCCCGGGCTTCTTCAGGTGAGGAAGAAGAAGGAGGTCCGTTTCAGATGTCTCTGAGGCCCCTCCCACACTGACCCTCTCTCCCAGGATCCCAGATAACAACAACAACAACAACAACAACAACAACAACAACAACAACGTAATGCTCGTTTGTGGGATTCACAGAACTCAAAAAACCACTGGACAAATTGACACCACATTTGGACACAATACACCTCTCAGGCCAATGTATGTCCTTCACTCAAAAAATTGATTTTGTCATTTGGGTGCTGTAGTTGCTGGGATTTATAGTTCACTTACAATCAAGGAGCATTCTGAACTCCACTAATGATGGAATTGAACCAAACTTGACACACAGAATTCCCATGACCAACAGAAAATACTGGAAGGGTTTGGTGGGCAGTGTCCGTTGGTTTTGGAGTTGTAGTTCACCTACATCCAGAGATCACTGTGGACTCAAACAATGATGGATCTGGACCAAACTCTACACGAATCCTCACTATGCCCAAATGTGCACACTGGTGGAGTTTGGGGAAAATAGAATCTTGACATTTGGGAGTTGTAGTTGCTGGGTTTATAGTTCACCTACAATCACAGAGGATTCTGAACCCCTCCAACGATAGAATTGGGCCAAACCTCCCACACAGAACCCCCATGTGGGCCACAGCAATGCATTGCAGGGGACGGCTAGTAGTAATCATCATCATCATCATCATCATATAAGATCTCGTTTGCTGTGACATACTGTGGTTTTGTGTCAGAGAAAGGCCTTCTTGCTGCTCTTGGCTTGACCATTCTGGCCTTCAGTTTCCACAGTCCAAATGTCAAACATAAAGATAGCACTCAGGCACACAATATCCAGCAAAGACACAAAGCAAACGCCCATGCAGGTTCGAGAGGACACCGTAGTCAAAGGGTCCAGTCCGGTGGTCAAACACCGAGAGTTCAGTGAGTAAGTCCAAGGGGTCAAGAGTCTATACCGTAGTCAAAAGCCGGTCCAGAGATTCAAGGTGCCAAGAGTTCAGGAGACAGGTCAGGATGCTGAAAATCCACAAACCTGGGGGAAAACCAGCAGCATCCACCACCAAAACTGAACAAACCCTTTTCTCCCCAGGGCAGTCTCGAGGCTAGCTCCTTATCACCAGTGAACCCCAGCTGCAACCTCTCCTTTGCATGCCTCCACCCTTAATTGCGTAAACTCTTACTTAGAGATTACTCAACCCTTTAGAACTAAGACTTACATTCGCCCCTTCTGTCACCAACAGCTAGGCTTGCCACCACCAACCACCACAGAATAGTGGAGGCAAATCTCAGGCCCGCCATTCCTGCCTTCCTTCCCCTTTCCCCACTGAAATGGCCTGATCACCCACTCACGGTAGTCCAATGCCGCTGGGCCACTTGGCTGGCCCCCTTTCACGCTGTGTCCCTCTCTTCCAGCACCGGGTCCAAGGAGGCGCCTGGCAACTGGGGCTTGCTGGACCAGGTGGCCGCCCTCAGGTGGGTCCAGGAGAACATCGCGGCCTTCGGAGGAGACCCCACTTCGGTGACCATCATGGGAGAGTCGGCCGGAGGGTTCAGTGTGGGGGTCCAGGTGGGTCAGGAAGTTGCAACGGTTTTGGCCAGAGAGAAGCCCCGGGGACACCTCCTCTGGGGTGCCCCTGACCCCTTGCTTCTGTCTACCAAGACAATAATAGAAACTATAAAACAGCAAAGGCAAGGACGGCCACACTCTCTGCAAGACCCCATTGGGTGCCATTGTCATGCCTCAAGGTGGGAAGCAGAAGCCAAGGAGGTCTAAGGCACAAGCCCACCCGCCCTTCCCTTCCCTTGCCCCACTTTCTGTCCGTTTCCGGTGCAGGTTTTGTCCCCGTTGTCCAGGGGCCTCTTTCACAGAGCCATCTCCCAGAGCGGAGTCGCCCTCCTGTCCAGCCTTGTTGAGAAGAACCCTAAAGCCATGGTACAGGTGAGTCCAGGATCCAGGTGAGAATATGGCCCAGGTGTGTCTATGGCCCAAGTATGGCCATAACCCAAGTGAGCCCATGATCCAGGTGAGTCCATGGCCCAGGTGTGTCAATGGCCCAGGTATGTTCATAACCCATGCGAATCCATGATCCAGGTGGGTCCATGGCCCAGGTATGTCTATGACCCAGGTGTGTCTATAGCCTGGGTGAGTCCATGGTCCAGTTGTGTCTATGGCCCAGGTATGTTCATAACCCAAGTGAGTCCATGATCCAGGTGAGATTATGTCCCAGGTATGCTCATATCCCAAGTGAGTCCATGATCTAGGTGAGTCCATGGCCCAGGTGTGTCTATGGCCCAGGTATGTTCATAATCCAAGTGAGTAAATGATCCAGGTGAGACTATGGCCCAGGTGTGTTTATGGCCCAGGTATGTTCATAACCCAAGTGAGTCCATGATCCAGGTGAGACTGTGTCCCAGTTGAGTCCATGGCTCAGGAGAGTGAGTCAGCAACCTGTCCAGGTGGGCATCAGGCTCTTAGAGCTCTCCCCAAGTGCAAGGAGGAGGAGGGCCGTCTTGCTGCCTTTGGGTGGAGTGTAGAAACAACTGCTGAGGACATGGGATGGGGTTTAAACATGACCAAGTCTCCATGGATGGGACAGAAACCCCTGACTGTGAAGGAGATGGCTTGAGGTGAGCACGAACCTGAGAACATTGCCTCCTGGGCTGAGCAGGTGTCGGGGAAGGATACAGCCTGCCATCGATACGGCTTCTGCTGAGGCTTCCCATTGTACACAGTGGTGGTTGTTGTTCTTGTTTGTCTCCTTAACGCTTGAAGACGGTGGCCAATGTCTCTGGCTGTGAGTCCAGCAGTCCAGCTGCCCTGGTGCTTTGCCTGAGGAGCAAAACGGAGGAGGAAATGGCCGCCCTGAACGTCCAGCTGTGTCAGGTGAGGAGCCAGGAGGCCCACGAGCCACGGCCCTGACATTTTGGCCCAGTCTTCCCATTGTCTCCTTTTGGGGTAAAAGTGGGGGAAGGAACCATGGAGGTCACTGGAGGCAAAAAGGCCCCGACCTTCTGCCCGTTTAATGGCCTCCAGACCCTTTCCATGCGCACTTGAAGGCTCCTTAAGAGACTGCACATACCTGGAGACGGCCCTGCAAGTCCACTCTCCCGGCTGACCCACCAAAGCAGATTCACATTCGTGAATGCTTCCAACATTCCCAGCTTGGCTTCATGTGGCCGCCTTGCCATTCATTTTAGGAGGAAACCACAAGTTTCTTCTGAAAGGTCCCCACTGACTGAATTGTGTCCCAAAGGCATTGAGTGGAGGATCTGAGTGGCCAACGGAAGATATCTAACCCAACCCAACAGGTCCTTGGAATGGTCCCTGCAGTGGTGGACGGGGAGTTCCTTCCCAAGGCACCGGAGGAGCTGCTGGCCGCCAAGGAGTTCGGCCACGTTCCGTATCTGATGGGCCTCAATAACCAGGAATACGGGTGGGCTATCCCTCAGGTGAGTGGGACCTTCACTGTGTTTACATTATCCTGATGTGTTGGGCCCGGGGTTCAGATCTCTTGGCTTGGCAGTGGAAACCCACTGAGGTGCCTGGGCGAGTCACATTCTCTCAGCCTCATCAGAAGACAGGGACAAGCCTCCTCTGAACAAACCGTGCTGAGGAAACCCTGGTTATGGAATCCTAGAGTTGGGAGAGACCTCATGGGCCATCCAGTCCAACCCCATTCTGCCAAGAAGCAGGAAAATCCCTTCGGTACCCAACGATGCCTGGGTTGGGTCTCCTGAGGAGTGGGAGCTAGGGCCGTTTGTGGAGGCAGGAGCGTGTCTGTGTCAGTCACATACACACATGCATATTTTCACTTTTATTATGTGCATAGTAGATCTATAGATGAGTTCATGGTAGTCCGAGTGGCAAATGCAGCCAACAACCTCTGGCCCATCAGATGGATGCCAAAACTGGGAAAGTTCTGGAGAAGATGGTGAACCCATCACTCAGTGGATGCTTAGGAAAAGCTGACCCTGAAAAGCCTGTGTTAGGAGGGCAGGAAGCGTGAAGTCACCCCGCCAGAGGCCCAGCTGAGGAAGGGGCCTCGCTTATGATCTGGGTCCCAAAGGCATTGAGTGGAGGGTCTGAGTTGCCCATTTTCCCTTCCAGTCCCCTATCTTCCTTTCCCTCACGGAGGGCATGGACCGGCAGGAAGTGACGGCTGCCTTCCAGCAATCGGCCCCCATCCTGGTAAGAGAGCGCTTGGACCCCTCTCCTGGGCGGGGGAGAAGGAAGGAAGGAAGGAAGGAAGGAAGGGGCTGCGAGGGGGCGGGCGGGCGGGCAGGTGGGAGGTCTCCCTGCGAGGAGGAGGAGGAGAGGGGCCTCTGGCCTCCACCCCCGCCTGCAGCCAGGCATCGCATGCCGGATGCCCCAAAGGGCTCCCAAGGACCCCCTGGCGCCAGGTGCAGATGCTCCCCACGTCTACACCTGGTGCCAGAGGGGTCCTTGGGAGCTCTTTGGGGAGTCCGGCATGTGACGCCCGGCAGCGGACAACGGCAATCCCTCCCGGAGGCTGCAAGGAGAGCAACCCTCTCCTCCCGCCTGCAGCCGATGAGGGGTCAAGGGACCCTGGGCCGGAGGGCAGAGCAGCCTCCCAGGCAGGCAGAATGGGGCACAAGGGAGGCCTTCCAGTTTGGGGGGGCAGAGGGGGGCCCGTCCTGAGGCCAAGCGCTGCATTACTGGATCCCAAAAAGGTGTCCTAGAAAGCTCTCCAGAGTGACACCACCCAGCCTGGACGAAGAGCAAGGGCCTCCTCTCCCTCCTGCAGCCAATGTTTTTGTGTTGTGTAAATGCTATTTTAAATTGTAAGTCGCTCGGAGCACCTTGGTGGAAAGCGACTAATTAAGAAATAAAGTGAAGTATCTGCGGGAGAGGCTTTTCCAGCTCAGGTGACCATGGCAGGGAGAGATCTCCCTTTGTTTTGCCTTTGTTACGGGAAGGAATGGGCTCCTCTTGGCGGCCTTGGAAACCTTCCCCCTCCACCAAGTTTAGCGGAAGGAAGGCCGAGCAGCCCAGTTTCAGGGCTGGAGAGACCCGTGTCCCCTCCTCCCGTGGCCCTCCCAGGGCTGCCCCCCCTCCCAGGCCCCTCCTCTCCATCTCTTCTGGGGTGAAGGGAGGAGGCACCTAGAATCATAGAATCGTAGAATCAAAGAGTTGGAAGAGACCTCGTGGGCCTTCATCCAGTCCAACCCCCTTCTGCCAAGAAGCAGGAATATTGCATTCAAATCACCCCTGACAGATGGCCATCCAGCCTCTGCTTAAAAGCTTCCAAAGAAGGAGCCCCCACCACACTCCGGGGCAGAGAGTTCCACTGCTGAACGGCTCTCACAGTCAGGAAGTTCTTCCTAATGTTCAGACCTCCCTGGTCCTCTTCTCCGGTGTCCCATTGCTCTGCCCCACACGGACTGGCCCCTGGGGAAGCCCTTTCCCTTCCGGGCTCTGTCCCAACTCGGGCCCACTCCTCCCCAAAGTATGACTGGACACAGCGGCCCTCCCTTGAGCCAGACTCCAGTGGCCTCCTGCCATGAGGACAGTGTCTGCGTCACAGCTATGGCTGCCAAAGGGAGAAGGGGACGGGGGACGGGGCCCGTGGGGCGGCTGACGAGGCCTCCCCTTCTCTCTCTTCCCACAGAACCTCCCGGTGGAAACCATGCAGATGGCCCTGGAGGAGTATCTGGGGGAGATGGAAGACCCCCGGGAACTACGGGAGCAATTTCAGGATTTCATGGGGGACGTCATCTTTCTCCTTCCTTCGATTCGGGCAGCGAGAGCTCATAGAGGTGAATCCGCACACAAAGCACATGGTACTGGTGTGGCATTTGATGTCTGGGAGGAAGGCTATCAGACTTCAGCAGGGGAGGGGCAAGGGCTGTGAGGAAATAGGTGCTTGAAGGCCTACAAAGGTGACCCCCAAGGACCGGATCCCGTTGGGCCCCAAAGAGGCACTTTGATTGGCCTGGGGCCAGGCCTTGTCTCCCTGAAGACATGGGACATCTCTGTCTGGGGTGGGAGCCCAGGGATCTCACCCAAGGATCGGGTCAAACTAAACTTCCTCCTGCGTGTTTGTTTGTGTGGGGTCTTCATAACTCCAGGCACTGACTTTCCCGCTACCTCTCACTTTCCTTTCTTCAAAGACTCGGGTGCCCCCGTCTACTTCTACGAATTCCAGCATCGCCCTTCCATCTTCAGAGACACCAAGCCGGCTTTTGTAAAGTCCGACCACGGAGACGAAGTCACCTTTGTTTTGGGAACGCCGTTCTCAAGCAGCAAGGATTCCCCGCTTGGTGAGGCCTCCGCAAGGGAGTGAGCGCCTTTCGGGTGGGAGGAGAGGCGGGGAGGAGGTTTCAGACAGTGGTTCCCAACCTATGGTCTGTGGGCCACCAGTGGTCCGCAAGAACTAAAATATGGTCCATGGCCTCACCGCTACTACACCGCTCCAACGAGAGAGACTGGTCTTGTGAAACCCTTCTATAGTGCTGATGCTGATTAAGTATGGTTTTCTGCAGGAGAGCAGATGGCGATTACTGGGAGGCCTATGTTCTGTATCAGAAACTAGAGCTGATGTGGTCTACCCAATGCAGTTTTCTGAATCAGCACCCCAAATAACCAAACCAAATCTAAAGTTGACCACAAACTGATTCATAACCCTTTTGGTACTAATGTTGGATAGTGGTCCCTGGTCAAAGTGGTCCCTGGTCAAAAGAGGTTGGGAATCACTGGTTTCGGGGGTCTCACTTCGGTTTTTGTCTTGAGAGGAGGCAGCTCAACTGAATGGCTGCTCCACTTCACGAAGGAGCATTCAAGGGTTGATAAGGCACCAGCAAGCACAGCCTATGCCACAGGTCCCCCCACCAAGTCATTGGGCGCAAGGACTCCCAGCAGCCCCTTGATGGCCGAGGGTCCCAGATAAAAAGGGCCCCGCAAAGACTGGGGCAGAGTGCCTTGGGCCCCACAGAGCAGCCAAAGGGGCCCCTCCTGCCCTGCTCCAGAGCGGCCCGTGCCAAGGCAGGCCAGGCGGACCCTGTGCCTGTTAGGGAGAACTACCCTAAAATGTGGCAGAGCACCCAAAACTCAAACAGGATACTAAGAGTTGAGCATCGTCTCTTTAGCTAGCAGAGCTGTAAAGAACGTAGAGCTTAGGCAGGCAAAGAACCAGAGTCCAGTCTTAAACATCACAAAAGGTTTATTTACAATAGTAATAAGCCATAACCTCGTTTCCTGAGAATGAAGGAACTGGGTCTGAGCCACTCCCACGCCCATCTCTTCTTAGGTTCCAAAGAGAGGGGGAAATCCCCCGAGCGCTGCATCTCCCAGACACACACACACACAGAGAGAGAGATCTCAAAGCACACAGCACATGCTCAGGAGTCAGATTTCAAAATGGTTGCAGTTGAAGAGTGTCCATTGTACACAACCAATCCAAATGAGAGCAGACACAGAGAGGAGAGAAGAATCCTTAGATGCATTCCGACTGTCATAGGGGAGACATGGGGGAAGGAAACCCTTGGCCTATTCTTACTAACTAAACGGTTCCTCATTGAGACTTGGGCAGTGTGGGGGTGAATTCCAACGATGCCCCGCTGGCCCTGAGCAGGGGCAGGCTCCTCTCCTGTTCCCCTCCCTACATCTGTGGGTCCCCCTTGGCCCCCCGCTCCCTGAGAAGCATGCTCAGGGCCCCTTCCTTCCTTCCTTCCTTCCTTCCTTCCTTCCTTCCTTCCTTCCTTCCTTCCTTCCTTCTGTCCTTTGCAGGGGGATACACCAAGGAGGAGAAGCGGCTGAGCAAGACGGTGATGCGATACTGGGCGAACTTTGCACGCAGCGGGTGAGGCTCCCTCTTGGCTCCATGCGACCCTGATGTTGTGGTGAGCCGGGTTGCGCAAGGCCTCACCTCTGCCTGCCTCTGGTGCTTCCAGGAACCCCAACGGCCACGGGCTGGTGGAGTGGCCCCGCTACGACCAGGAGGAGGGCTACCTGGAGCTGGGCTTGGAGCCGAGAGGAGCCCACAAGCTGGCCACGGGCTGGTGGAGTGGCCCCGCTACGACCAGGAGGAGGGCTACCTGGAGCTGGGCTTGGAGCCGAGAGGAGCCCACAAGCTGAAGCAGAGCAAAGTCGACTTCTGGCTGAAGACCCTGCCGGAGAAGATGAGGAAGGAGGAGGAGGAAGAAGAGAGGAAAACACACCAAGAGCTGTAGGCAAGGGAGGGGTGGCCACAGAGGAGAACAAGGCACCTCGAGGGAGGAAGAGGAGGAGGAGGAGGAGGAGGAGGAGGAGGAGGAGGAGGAGGAGGAAGCAGAGCCTGGTGATGTGATGGGGAAATTGATGTCGAGCAAGAATTTGGGGGTCTTTGCCAGGAGGCAGAGACCAATCAGACCCAACAAGGAGAGTCCGGAACCCTGGCGAGACGAGCAAAGCACCCCAGATTTTTCCCTAAATTTTCCCAAATAAAGTCTCACCAAAGTTGAAGAACAGCCACCGAGTTGTCTTTATTTCGTCCCAGCTGGTACGGATGTCAAACCTCAATCCCTTGCCAAAGTCGACATGCTTGGCAGGGCAGAAAAGGGTACAATAATAATAATAATAATAATAATAACATTTTATAGAAAATACAGAACAACAAATTCAAACTTCCCACCCACCCCCTTTGCCTGCTTCAAGCTGATTGGCTGGAGTCATCGGTTGGAGGGAGGCGCGGTTCACACAGGCGCGCCTCAGCCATTGGGGAAGCCAGCGCCACTTCGATGGGAATCGAGGAGGCGGTGCAAGCGGGAAACAGTGAATCGAGAGGATAAATGAGTGGATTATTGTGACTTAATGTGTTGTCCGATGGCCGGCAATAATCCAGAGATTTCTCAAGCTGTCCTTGCATTGTCTTGAGAGGTTGAAATATGCAAAAGTGGCTGGCACGGCTGCCAAGCCTTGATAATCTTCAGTTCAGGATATGGGATCAATTGATACTACCTGTGCGTGGGTTTCAGCCGAAGGTGCAAGACAATGAGTGAGGCAGATGGGACATCCTAATCTTCCCTGAAGGCAGGGTGTCCCATTGTTGACAAGTGACCAGGTTCACCATGGGGTGCCTTCCTGGACGGTCATGCTCCGAGACCCAGAACACACCGTTGTTATTATCATGCAATAAGTCTTTGTTGGAGTCCTTATGTCAATGGGGAATTCACCTCAGGAAATAGGAAAGAATTTCCCAAGGGTTTGTCATGCTGGGGTCACGAAAAGGTAGCTTTCCATATTTGTATACATAGACACACATATGGGGTTCATAAAGCATGCACAGGGGAAAAGGGGGGAAAGAAAATTCATATAAACCCATCCCACCCACCAAAGTCCATAGAGAGTCCAATGTCATGAAATCATCTAGTCCCTAAGTCATAAAAGGGAGTCCATGGGGCTTGGGGAAAGAGTTCCAGAAAGTTTCCAAAAGTTCTTAAAAGTTGGTAAAAGTTGATAAAAGTTGTAAAATATATGGGAGGCAAGTTGGAAAAGGTGTCCCAGAGTCCATAGAGTTCTTATGAGGTGACTGCCAGCACTGGAGATCAAGATCCATGGAGAGAACTACAGACCCCTCGTCACCAAGGTCCAAGGCAGCCTGCCGACATCTTGGGGATCCTATGGGGTGACCGCGACAGTTTCCCAGGATTGGCAGGCTCTCTGGGCATCCACAAAATGGTGGCGATGAGGCAGTACCTTCAGGGAAACAGCTGGGCTCCAGTTTGAGGTTTTGGAGGCAAAAATGGTTATTCCCAAGGTGGAGAGGTTAGTGGAGCGAAACTATGATAGCCATTAGACTTAGAATTCCCCCAGGAGAAGAATGGCATCGATTTTGAAGCGATCTGTTGACTCGCGAATACGGAGGCCCAATGGGTTCTGCATCCGCGGTTCAGAGGATCGCAGTTTTGGTCTCCCCAGGACACAAAAATCGCATCCCGGGCAGGCCAGCAGCCATCTGCAGCCTGGGAGAGGAAAGATTTATGCAGAGAAGAGTTTGGAGGCAGTAAGAGACACAAAGTAACACTAGTGAGAGAAAAAAAGTTACAGTGAATTGATACTTTATTGGGGGACTAGTTACAATGTTAGGAAGGGGAAGAAAGTGAAGTAAGAAGAAGGCTTCTGGGTTGCAGCTGCTGCTGTGGCCACATTCATGGAGGTTGGCTCAAGCGGGACAATGGAGAACTGAGGAACTCCCTGCTGCAGGTCAGTTCAGCTTGAACTGTAACATGCACAGATATCTATAACAACAATTACAAAAACTGTAGATTGCAAATCACAATTTCTATATTCTAAGAATTTCTACATTGAATGTAACATGAGAACATTCACACGATTGGTCAGGCAGCACATTTCCATCCTGCGTGTATTTCGAAGCCAACCGACCCGTTGCCTCTGCTGCCCGAGAAGGCCACGGGAACGCTTCCCGCTCTGTGCCCTCATCGAATCCTAGAAGCGTTGGAAGAGACCTGGCGGGCCATCGTCCAGTCCAACCCCATTCTGCCAAGAAGCAGGAAAATCGCATTCAGAGCAACCCTGGCAGATGGCCACCCAGCCTCTGCTCCAAACCCTCCACCACACTCCCTCCGGGGCAGAGAGTTCCACTGCTGAACAGTTTCCCTCTGTGTCGGGAAGCTCTTCCTCATGTTCAGGTGGAATCTCCTTTCCTAGACTTTGAAGCCATTGTGCCATTGCGTTCTAGTCTCCAGGGCAGCAGAAAAATAAGCTTGCTAGAAGGCACCTCCCTGGTCCTCTCCTCTGCCCCACACGGGCTGGCCCCTGGGGAAGCCTTTTCCCTTCCAGGGCTCTGTCCCAACTTGGGCCCACTCCTCCCCAAAGAATGATTGGACACAGTGACCCTTCCTTGGGCCAGACTTCAGTGGCCTCCTGCCATGAGGACACCGCCTGCGCTGCAGCTGTGGCTGCCAAAGGGAGGCCAAAGGAGAAGGGGGCCAGGGACGGAGTCCACGGGGCGGCTGGTGAGCAGGGGCGGCTCCTCCATTGCGCAAAGTAAGCGGTCGCAGAACACTTTTTTTTGCCAGGGGCGCAGAGGCACCTCTGTAAATGCCCCTCGCCCGCCACTTGAGGAGGAGCGCCCCCTCAGCTCACAACAGCCCTCGCAGTCCGGGGGGAGCCTCGGCTTTCTTGCCTCGCTGCCGGGTGATCCTCTTCCCAAAGGGGCCGGGCCCTTGAGCCTCGCCTAGCCCTTGACATATGCGAGTTGTAGTTACTGGGATGTATAGTTCACCTACAATCAAAGAGCATTCTGAACTCCACCAATGATGGAATTGAACCAAATATGACACACAGAACTCCCACGACGAACAGAAAATATATATCAGTGATTGGTTGGGGGGGGGGGGGGCAAAATACTGTTTGCTTACCGTTGAAAATTACCTAGGGCCGCCTCTGCTGGTGAGGGCTCCCCTTCTCTCTCTTCCCGCAGAATGTCCCGGTGGAGGCCACGCAGAGGGTCCTGGAGGAGTATCTGGGGGAGATGGAAGACCCCCAGGAACTACGGGAGCAATTTCAGGATTTCATGGGGGACGCCATGTTTGTCCTTCCTGCTCTTCGGGTAGCGAGAGCTCATAGAGGTGAATCCTCACACAAAGCACATGGTACTGGTGTGCCATTTGATGTTTGGGAGGAAACATCAAATGGGGGAGGGGCAAGGGCTGTGAGGAAATAGGTGCTTGAGCTCCCTGAATACCTACAAAAGTGACCCCCAAGGACCGGATACCCTTGGACCCCAAGGACGCCCCCTGAGTGGCCTGGGAGCAGGGAAGGCGCCTGGGGCCAGGCCATCACCCTCTTCAAAAAGGGGAAAAGAACTATCGAGGTATCTCCCTCCCAGGCCTGTAGCGAGGGGGGGGGGGTTAGGGGTCGGTCAGGCCTGTAGCGAAGGGTTTTTTTTAGGGGTTCAAACCCCACCCCCCACCCCGAAATTTTTCAGGTTAAAAAAAAACCTGGTTTACTCATGAATTTTAACTGGTTAACCAAATCCCCATGCTTAAGTCTATGAGACGCAAAAAATTAAGAGTCCCTCCAGAACTGCAAGCACTATCTCAAGCAAATATTGACAATTTATTCACACTGTCATTACTTGCAGCAATAGCTGACGTAGCGAAGCAACCAAGTTGGGGGGGGGGGGAGTGTTGAATGCTCTCATTAAGGAGGCCAGACTTGGTGGAGGTGGTTGACAGGGGCTGTGGAAGGCTGCTCTGCCCCCTGCTCTGCTCTTGACTTCAGCGTGAGGTAAGAGGCAGGTTTCATCCCCCCCCCAATTTTCAACCCCCCCCCCAAATTTTCAACCCTCCCCCAAAAAATTTTCTGGCTACGGCCCTGCTCCCTCCTAACCTCCGCTGGGAAAATCCTCGCAAGAATCCTTGCAAACCGCCTTCTGCCCCTCTCAGAAGACACCCTCCCAGAATCCCAGAACGGCTTCCGCCCTCCAGAGGAACCGTGGACATGATCTTCACTGCACGACAGCTCCAAGAAAAATGCAGGGAACAAAACCAACCTCTGTACATGGCATTCATCGACCTTGCAAAGGCATTCGACACAGTGAATCGCAGCGCTCTCTGGACCATCCTCCAAAAAATCGGGTGCCCAAACAAATTTGTGAACGTCCTGCGGCTCCTCCATGATGACAGGATGGCAACAGTCTTGGACAGCAATGGCCCCCAAAGTGACCCATTTAAGGTGGAATCGGGTGTCAAACAGGGTTGATGTGTTATTGCCCCAACTCTATTCTCCATCTTCATCGCTATGATACTTCACCTTGTTGACGGGAAGCTTCCCACTGGAGTGGAAATCATGGCAAGCTATGTAACCTCAGCAGACTGAAAGCCAAAACCAAGGTTACAACGACATCTGTTATAGAACTCCAGTATGCTGATGACAACGTCGTCTGTGCGCATTCAGAAGAAGATCTACAAGCCACTCTAAACAGAAGCATACACGAACCTCGGCCTGTCACTGAACATCAAGAAAACCAAAGTGCTGTTCCAGCAGTCACCAGTCAACCCCTCTCCAATGCCAGAGATACATCTCAATGGTGTCACATTAGAAAATGTGGACCATTTCCGCTCCCTTGGCAGCCACCTCTCCACCAAAGTCAACATCGACGCCGAAATACAACACTGCCTGAGCTCTGCGAGCGCAGCATTTTCCCGAATGAAGCAAAGAGTGTTTGAGGACCGGGACATCCGTAGGGAGACCAAGGGGCTTGTCTATAAAGCTATTGTCCTCCCAACCCTGCTCTATGCCTGCGAAACGTGGACTGTCTACAGGCGTCACATGCAACTCCTGGAACGATTCCATCAGCGCTGCCTCCGGAAAATCCTGCAAATCTCTTGGGAAGACAAGCAGACAAATGTCATCGTGATGGAAGAAGAAGAAAAGACCACCAGCATTGAAGCGATGGTCCTCCACCATCAACTCCGCTGGACCGGCCACGTTGTCCGGATGCCCGACCACCGTCTCCCAAAGCAGTTGCTCTATTCTGAACTCAAGAACGGAAAACAGAATGTTGGAGGGCAGGAAAAGAGATTGAAAGATGGGCTCAAAGACAACCTTAAAGACTCTGGCATAGACACTGAGAACCGGGAAGCCCTGGCCCATGAGCGCTCCAGCTGGAGGTCAGCTGTGACCAGCAGTGCTGCAGAATTCGAGGAGGCACGAGTGGAGGGTGAAAGAGAGAAACGTGCCAGGAGGAAAGTGTTACTTTGTGTTACTTTCAAAGACTACGTCGGTTTCTTGCACTGTTTGTTTTTTGTATGCAACATTGCAAGTGGGTGTTTCCTCTCTGCAATTAGGAGCAAAGATGTCTGTGTTCATTCCCACTCTTGTCTGTGTGTCTTGGGCACGGGACGCGGCGAAGATCCTCTTGCTGCGCAACACAGGCGACCCTTTGCGTCTCCAGTGGCGGGACCGCCCGGACCCCCCCCCCTCCTCCTGATCCCAGAATTAGACGCAGGAGGAAAGGGAGCCCCTCGGCCCCTCCCGCTTCGGACATGTCGGGCATGGGGGGGTGGCGGGGGAAAGGCGGGGCTTGTGCCGGCAGGACTGCTGACTGAGCAGGGTGAGCTCCCGCCTGCCAGCTACAGCTCCCCGTGTGGTGAGACATGAGAGAGAGAAGCCTCCCTCCCACAGGGTGGTCACCCACCCAATGGGCATTCCCTCCCATTCCCAGATCTCACTGCGGAATGTGGGGGGGGGGCACCACCGAGAAGGCCCTGTCTCTCGTCCCTGCCAATTGCGCTTGCGAGGGTGGCTGGATTGAGGTGGATCACAGAGGGAGATAAGTTGGCCCTGAGAGAAGCCTCCCACAGGATGGTAACCCATCGGGGTCCCTTCTCTCACCCCAGAAGGAGTCGCCCTGATATCACCTGGGAGTGCATTCCATAGACGTGGGAGAGGGGGGCACCGCCAGGAAGGCCCCGTCTCTCGTCCTCGCCAATTGCGTTTGCGAGGGTGGCCGGGTGGAGAGCAGAGCCTCTTCTGATGATCGCAAACTCTGAGGTGGATCACAGAGGGAGATACGTTCGGACATGAGAGACGCCTCCAGAAGGAGTCACCCTGATCTCACTGGGGAGTGTGTTCCATAGACTTAGGGGGGCCACCGCCAAGATGGCCCTGTCTCTCGTCCCCGCCAATTGCGCTTGTGAGGGTAGCTGGATTGAGGTGGATCACAGAGGGAGATAAGTTGGTCCGAGAGAAGCCTCCCACAGGATGGTAGCCCATCCGGGCCCATTCTCTCACCCCAGAAGCCCCCACCCCGCAGTTTCTCCACTCTCTTCTGACAGGAGGGGAAAAAAACTTCGGACAAGTTTGGGGGAGGCGAAGAGGGGGCGGGGCTGAGGGGGCGGGGCTGAGGGGAGGGGAGGGGCTTCTTCCCCGACGGACTGACAGAGAGAGAGAGAGAGAGAGCATGGAGGGCGCGGTGTGGGCTGCGTGGGTCGTGCTGGGCTTCTCCCTGGTGTGCTGGGGGCCGGGACCCTCGGGGGCCTCCCAGGCCGGAGAGGGTAAGGCTGACCCCCCCCTGCTTCCCCTTCCCCCCTCCTTGATCCTTCCGTGCCCCCCCCCCTTGCCTTCTTCCTCTGCACCTGGAAAGGAAATGGGGGGGGGGAATAGAGATGGGGAAGGGTCCTGCCTGGAGGGGGGGCTGGAAGGGGGGGTCAAGTGCCTGTGGGGTGCGTGGGGGGGGGGGTCGAGGAGGGATGGGGTCCCTTGCCAGGGCCTGCAGACCTTCCTCCCCCCTCCCCCCTCCCCTCCCGCTTTATACCCCCCCTTCTCCCCCCCCCCCCCCGGGAATCTCTGGGGCTTCCTCCCTGGACTGCCCGAGTCTTGGTGTCACCAAGTTCCCAGTCCTCAAGGAGGAGCCAGGCTGGGTTGTTGGAGGTTGTCCGGGCTGCCTGGCCATGTTCTTCCAGAAGCATTCCCTCCTGACGTTTCTCCTGCATCCTCAGAGGTGGTGAGGTCTGTGGGAAAACGAGGCAAATGGGGTTTCTCTCTCTGTGGAATAACTTCCAGGGTGGGAGAAAGAACTCTTGCCTCTTGGAGGGAGGTGTGGATGTTGCCACTGGCCACCTTGGTTAGCATTTGATGGCCCGACAGTTTTTAGGCCTGGCTTCTTACTGCCCGGGGGGATCCTTTGTTGGGAGGTGTCCAGGGTGGGAGAAAGAACTCTTTGTCTGATGGAGGCAAGGGTGAGTGTTTCCCTTGGTCACCTTGGTACACACTGAATGGCCTAACAGTTTCAAGGCCTGGCTCCTTACTGCCAGGGGGAATCCTTTGTTGAGAGGTGATTAGCTGTCCCTGGTTGTTTCTTGTCTGGAGTTCCCCTGCATGTAGCTAGGCTGGAGGCAGGGCCAAGCTCAGGGGCGCCCTTCCCGCGTGTTTGTCAAGGGATTGGCCTCCCCCCCCCCTTTGAGGAGGTAGCCATGCCATGGGGTGAGGGGACTCCCTTGGAAGAGGAACCTTGCTCCGGGAGGGCCTTGCACTCCCCTTCCTCCATGCTGCCTCTGCTTTTCTTTCTCCCCCCTCAGGTGCATTTTGTCTCTCTCTGGGCAAAATGTCGCTGCATTGACTTATTTTGCCTTTGTTCTTCTTTAGAAAATGAGATTTAGTCATAATAACCTCAGCTGCCAAACCAGGAGTCCGTCCGTCCTTCCTTCCTTCCTTCCTTCCTTCCTTCCTTCCTTCCTTCCTTCCTTCCTTCCACATCCCCTGCAGAGACCCCTCCCTCTCTCCCTGAGACTCTGTTGGGCTTCCCCCCTGGGCTGACCCAGTTTTTGTTTCATCAAGTTCCCAGTCCTCAATGAGTAGCTAGGCGAGAAGCAGGGACAAGTTCAGGGGCGCCTTTCCCCGTGTGTTTGTCCAGGGCTTGGCCTTGGCCTTGGCTGCCAGCCTGGAAGGGAAGAGCGGGAGGGAGGGAGGGAGGGAGGGGCCCCGGGTCCAGCCTCCCTCTGGGGTGGGGGGGGAGGGAGGGAGGGGGCAGGGGCCTGTGGGGCACGGGGGGTCCCTTGTCAGACCCCTCTCCCGTCCTTCCTTTCTGCCCCCTCCCCTGCAAGCAGAGACACTCCCCCCCCCTCCCTGGGTTTCATCCCTGGACTGCCCAAGTCTTTGTTTTCTAAGTTCCCAGTCTTCAATGAGTTGCTCACTGGGCTGAAGGCAGGGCCAAGCTCAGGGGCGCCTTTCCCCAGTATGCCAGCCTGGAGGGGTCCTGGGTCCAGCCTCCCTCTGGGGTGGGGGGGAGGGAGGGGGACAGGGGTCTGTTTGATATGGGGACACACACACACACACACACACACACACACACACACACACGAAGGAATGGGTCCCTTGCCAAGCCCTGCAGCCCTCCCCTCCCTTCTTTCCAGATCCCCCTGCAGTCAGGGACCCCCCCTTTCTCCTTGAGAACCTCTAAGGACAGACAATCCTTTATGTGCAGATCTGACTAAGGATTTGGGCCCTTGTGGGGAGAATGGCACTCTGGCCCCTGGTGTGGAAGGAGGAATGGATGATAAGATGATTGGGAGGGGGGGGAGGGTTGTTGGGCACACATAGGAATGAGAACATCAGGGAGGGGCAATGGACTTTGACGGGCTCCTTGAGGACAACTAATAACATAACAGCAGATCATACTGCTCAGCCAACCGCAGTTTTTGCCCAGGACCAACATCTCCTAACAGACAATTTTGAGGTTGACATTGCGGATCTAATGATAAACAGAGGCAGATGGACCTCCAGGAGGGCGGTCTGTGATTCATTAGCCCAAATCTTAGGAAAAAGACCACGGGATATAAGATTGGAGGCCATAACATGGCTGCGGAGGGACTATCAATCTCCTGACCGCTCCTCTCGCCTTCTAATAACACCAGAAGACAACCGCTGGCTTGGCGAGCTTATGTCAATGCAATCCTGTCTGAAGAAATGGGGCATTACCATCAGAAGGGTAGTTGTGGACCCCTTCATTCGCCCCCTTTTTGACACCGGGGTGCCTTCTCGCCCTGTTCCACCAGCCCCCCGGGAGAATTCCACAGACAGTTCTCCGATTAGGGCTCCCCCTCCTGGTTTGTACCAATTCGAGACCCCATCTGCCCCAGTTGTCCCTTCACAATCAGTCACTCTTTCCCGCCCAAGGACTCTTCCCCTATTTAGTCCACTCAGTTCCCTCGCTGACTCTCCGCCCACCCCATCATCGGAAACATCCCTATCAAACACCCAGGGGAGATTATACTCCAGCCTCACCTCTTCTGAGAGTTGACTAGCCACAGATTCCATCCATGTAGGGGGGGGGGGGCCAGAGAGGGGGGGCGCCATCCAGGTCGTGTGGGGGAGGAGACTCGTGGGTCACCAACATCCCAGGGAGAAGCGCAACAGAGTTTTTGCGACCCTGGAGAAGGTAGGAAGTGGTAGGCGCCATGGCAGTCCCCTCGGTCTTAAGGTCCTGCTGATTAACGCCAGATCCGTTAATGGTAAGACCTCCGCCATCCAGGACTTGATTCTGGATGAGAGAGCGGATCTGGCATGCATCACGGAGACCTGGCTGGACGAGCTGGGGGGAGTAAATCTCACTCAGCTGTGCCTGCCGGACTTCGGGGTGCATCAGCAGGCCAGACAGGGAAGGCGGGGAGGAGGGGTCGCAGTGGTCTTTCGGCAATCCATCGTCGTGACCAGATGCGCTGTACCGCAGCACCTGGGTTTGAGTCTGTCCTCCTGAGGGTGGGGAACTGTGACAGTGTGGGGTTCCTGCTGGTGTACCGCCCACCCCGCGACCCAGCAGGTTCCCTGTCTGAGCTAGCGGAAGGTAGCGGGGTATAGAGTGGCAACCTGTGTTGGACGGGGTTACACTCCCCCTGAAGCCACAGATCCGTAGCTTGGGAGTCCTCCTGGACTCATCGCTCACGCTTGAGGCTCAGGCGTCGGCGGTGGCCGGGAGGGCTTTTGCACAACTGAGACTCGTGCGCCAGCTACGCCCGTACCTCGCTAAGGCTGATCTGGCCGGGGTGGTCCATGCCTTAGTCACCTCTAGACTGGATTACTGCAATGCGCTCTACGTGGGGCTGCCCTTAAAAACGGCTCGGAAATTCCAATTAGTCCAACGGGCAGCAGCCAGGATGTTAACTCGGGCCCATTACAGAGAGAGGTCAACCCTCCTGTTCAAGGAGCTTCACTGGCTGCCGTTTGTATTCCGAGCCCAATTTAAGGTGCAGGTGCTTACCTACAAAGCCCTGAACGGTTTGGGACCACCCTACCTGCGTGACCGTATCGCTGTCTACGAACCCACACGTTCACTCCGATCATCGGGAGAGACCCTGCTCGTGATCCCACCCGCGTCACAAGCGCGCTTGGTTGGGACGCGAGACAGGGCCTTCTCTGTGGTGCCCCCCCCGCCTCTGGAACACCCTCCCGAAAGACCTCAGACAAGCCCCTACATTGGCAGTCTTCAGAAAGAATTTGAAAACCTGGCTGTTCCAATGTGCCTTTTCAGACTAGGAACCCCACTACCAAATCCCAGAAGCACTTTAGCAGAACCAAGATCACCGCACCTTGCACACCGCACTTATATACTATAATCCCATATCCCTCCGACACATCAGCACTTTTAACCCTCTACCCCACTCTGGCCGGCTCAGTTTTTAATAATGTCTTAATAATGTATATTGCTATTTGTTTGCTTTCTGCT
>NW_026845477.1:311949112-311962832 GCF_025583915.1 Anolis sagrei ordinatus | reverse complement strand
CCTTCCTTCCTTCTTCTCCCCTTCTCATCGTTGTTTTTGTTTCCTTCCCCTCGCTCCCTTCTCCAGCTTTGGGAGGGAATTATTTCACAAATATGCGTTTCCAGGATGAAATGGCCAAATCATGGTTTGCTTTTCGGATTAAAGAAAATTGCAAAAATATTTGTGAATCTCATCAATATCCATCCTTGGAACTCTTTCTCTGGGACTCTTTGCAGTTAGCGAATCTCCCCGGGTGTCTCCAGATATCCAAATTTCTGGTATCTCTTTCTTCCCCTTTCCTTTCTCTTCCTTCAGTTCTTTTTCCTTCCTTCCTTCCTTCCTTCCTTCCTTCCTTCCTTCCTTCCTTCTTCTCCCCCTTCTCACCCTTGTTTTTGTTTCCTTCCCTTCCCTTCCCCTCGCTCCTTTCTCCAGCTTTGGGAGGGAATTATTTCACAAATATGCGTTTCCAGGATGAAATGGCCAAATCATGGTTTACTTTTTGGATTAAAAAAGTATTTGCAATCCATGGATGAGGCTCCTATGGATACATTGTGCTCTTTGCTTTCAGGGATGTGTATAGCGTATCACTCGAGTGAGTATAATACAGAGTCACGTGCGTACAACGGATATGGACTCTTTCAATTGAATGCTCATTTTTGGTGTCAACTACCTGGTGTAAAATCAGAGAACATCTGCAACCTTTGCTGTTCAAGTAAGTCCTCTGAGAGAAGTTCTCTCTCTTTCTTAAAAGTTTACAATTGCAAATTCAAAGCAGGTAAAAGAGGCAGCACTAAATAAAGAAATGGAATAGATAAAATGGGTGAGACAGGGTTTGGAAAGAGAAAGAATGAGAAGGAAAGAGAAAAAGAAGAGGAAGGAAGGAAGGAAGGAAAGAAAGAAAGAGCGGAGAGAGAGAAAGTGCATAAGGATGTAGGCAAACCCCAACTTCCATCATCACAGGCCAGTTCTCCCCAAAATCCATGAGAGGTTTTTGTGCTCTCTGGAGTTAGGTGCACTGCAAATCCTATCATCCTGGGACAGTCCTGCCCACCCCACCCCCTTTATCTTAAAGTGGTTGTGTTGGGTATGTGTACCAAGTTTTCTGGTAGGACTGACAGGGCTTTCTGGATATCGATACATGCATTTCTCTGAATGCAGAATAAATATAGAATAAATATAGTTCCCCACCAGAAGAAAACCAATCCAGTATATTCTGCTGGTTCTGGGGGGTATGTGTGCCAAGTTTGGTCCAGATCCATTCTTGGTGGGTTTCAGTGTGCTGTGGATGCAGAGATAACTCTGACCCCATCATACCTGGGGGCCACAGTGGTCTGTGGGAGCTGAACCTGGCGAAGCTACTGCAAATCCCATCACCCGTGGTCCATCTTCACCCCAAACCACTGCAGCATGAAATGTGGGTAATGCAAGGTCTGTGTGCCAAGTGTGGTCTAGGTCCGTCATTTGTGGGGATTGCAGTAGTCTGTGGAAACAGGAATATTTTGAACCAGATTGTGAACCTGAATCCCATCATTCTCATCAGAGGCACTGTGTGATTCCAGCTGTGTCACAACAGGTAATGCGAGGTCTGTGTGCCAAGTTTGGTCCAGATCCATCATTTGTGGGGATCGCAGTAGTCTGTGGAAGTGAGTACAGGTACTACAAATCTCATCATCCATGGCCCATCCTCCCCCAAACTGTACAAGGAAGTGGGTCATGGGCGTTCTGTGTGCCAAGTTCAGGTCTGTCATTCGTGGGGTGATTCAGGAGGCTTTGGCAGTGCCCTTTCCAGCCTAGCGCAATTGGTTTTTTGTCCTTCAGAAGTTTGGTTCCATCTGATGAGCGTAGAGGCTGGGAGGATGTCTTCTGAAAGGGGTAGAAGGCAGTTTGCAAAGATTCTTGCAAGGATTTTCCCAGCGGAGGTTAGGAGGGAGATACCTTGATAGTTTCCGCAGTCTGTTCTTTCCTGTTACGCAGAATCAGTTTGTTGCGCAGTAGCAATGTCCAACATGCCCAGAAACCCAATGCCAAAGACACAGACCAGTCAGAAGAAACAAAACAGTAGAACTTTACTCTTGGTTGCAGAGTTGAAAATAAAACAGTTTGGCACACTTACATAGTCACTGTAAGTAATACAGAATAAATCTTCTGTGTTTTAAATCATAGAGCATAACAAAATAAAACATGGTTACTTCACCATAGCATAAGTTTCTTGCTTCTTCTCTCCAGCAATTCAAACTTCCAACTGCCAGCCGTCTGCACATGCCTCAAATTGTTACATTTAAAAGGTGTGGCCTAGCTAGCATTCTGCAGCTGCAGTTAATCATTAATACTTTGCAAGGCTTTTCTGGTTAGGCTTTCTTTAACACACACACACACACACACACTGGGCTTAAAGCAATATACCGTAATATTTCCCCCCCTTTTTTAAGAGGATGATGATGGTGGCATCCTTGAAGTCTGCTGGGATTATCTCGGTCACCCACACTTTTTCAATGAGCTGGTGAAGTTGRTGTGTCAGTTCAGGTCCTCCCTCTTTAAAGATTTCAGCAGGGATCCCATCAGGTCCGCTGACTTTGTTATTTTTTTTGTTGGCTGATGGTGTTGCTGACTTCTTCCAAACTAGGCAGTGCTGCAAGCTCATCCCTGGTTTGTTGTTGCGGGATTTGTGAGAGAACCTCTTTGGCCGCATTGGAGCTGTGGTTAAYGAGGCTTTGGTAATGTTCTTTCCAAGGCAGTGCATTTGATTTTTGGTCCTTCAGGAGTTTGGTTCCATCTGATGAGCGTAGAGTCTGTATGCCATGGTTTCTTGGTCCATAGATGACCTTTGTGGCTTTGAAAAATTGCTGAGCATCATGGGTATCTGCCAGGTGTTGGATTTCTTCAGCCTTCTTTGTCCACCAGATGTTCTTGAATTCTCTTGTCCTTCTTTGGACCTCAGCTTTTGCGCTGGCATCTTTTTCTTAGCAGCACAGTTGATGTCTCTCTGCCATGTTTGGAAGGCTTTCCTTTTCTGGTCAATGAGCTGTTGGATCTCGATGTCATTTTCATCAAACCAATCTTGATTTTTCTTGGTTTGATATCCAATAGTTTCTTCGCAGGCTGTGATGATGGAGGTCTTCAGTCTGTTCTAATGTTCCAATGTTCTTCAACATTTTCGGGGTGCATTGTGGGTAGATGGTCCTTGAGTGCTGTTTGAAGATGGGCTCGTCTGGAGGGCTTCTGAAGGGCTTGGGTGTTCATTTTGCGCCTTGTCTTTCTTCCTCGGAGTCTGCGCTTGGGGGTGATCTTGATAGCCATCGTGGATCGGATTAGTCTGTGGTCAAGTCCAGCAGTCATCAGCACCTGTCATGGCTCTTGTGAGCAGCACATCATGGCGGTCTCTGGCACGTATAAGAGGTGCCAATGCTTTGACCGGGGAGGCTTCCATGATGTCTTGAACTTGTTTTTCTGGCAGAAGAGCGTGTTGGCGATGACAAGGTTGTGTTCCGCACATTTGGTGAGAAGCAGGATGTCATTCGAGTTGCTGTTTCCAACCTCGTCTTTTCCTATGGTCCCTGGCCACAGGTCGAAGTCTCTCCCGACTCTTGCATTGAAGTCCCCCAGGAGGATGATTTTGTCTTCCTTAGGTATTTCTGATAGGATGGTGTCCAGCTGACAGTAAACATTTTCCTTGATGTCTTCATCAGCATCTAGTGTTGGTGCAGAGGCACTTATGATGGTTGCCTGTTCGTTTTTGGCAAGATCAATTCGGAGGGTTGAGAGTCATTCGTTGATGCCAGTTGGTGCTTCGGTGAGATGTTTCACCAGATCATTTCTGATAGCAAAGCCAACTCCGTGCATTCT
Source organism: Anolis sagrei ordinatus (assembly GCF_025583915.1). Lineage (NCBI taxonomy): Eukaryota > Metazoa > Chordata > Lepidosauria > Squamata > Anolidae > Anolis > Anolis sagrei. The sequence continues at coordinate 311,959,010 of NW_026845477.1, read as the reverse complement.
TTGCTCTTCTTCGGGCAGTCCCTTCCAGAAGAAGGTGTAGCCTCCTTTTTCTTCCTTCCGCTGTCCTTCTCCTGCTCTCTGGGTCTCCTGAAGGGCTGCTCTGCCGATGTTAAAGCAACCCAACTCCCTTGCAATGATGGCAGTTCTGCGTTCGGGGTATTCACTGTCAGTTTTGTCCATCAGTGTCCGTACGTTCCACGTACCGAAGTTCTTTTTTCTTTTTTGGCCACAGTGTGGTGACCCCACTGGACACGACAGTCCATTCAGGGATAAGAGAGGCAGACTATGTTTAGGACACCTTTTTGAACCCCCTCCCCATGTGGGGTGAGCAGAGTGGATCCTCAAAAGTTGTGGATACAGCTGCCGAACTACTTAACTGCCTCGGACCTTGAGGTAGAACGACTGAGTCCGTATCCACCGTCCATGTGCCAGTCTGTGACTACGGGCTTCCAGATTTCACAGTCCTGCCCCCGTCGCCACTCGCTGATTGCCATGGGACTTTTGTTGGTTTATTTTTTTCCCTTGGAAGATGCCTGTGTGTGAATGTTTTTAATGTGTGGAGGTCAGTGCATAGCCAATCAACACATAGTCTTCACAGAGTAAGGTCCCATCCAGTGGCATGGTTGACGGCAGCTTCTCAATCTGTTGCAGGCTTCTTCCGTCTTCCCAGAAATTGAAACATGTACCATGTTATCCTCCGACTGCTCTGCCATTGAGGCCTTTGGGTCTTTGGATGGTGCTTGGTCTGGAACCTCCCCTGTGGCCCATCCTGGTAGTGTATGACTCCAGTGTTTGCACCCTCAGGTTCATTGGAACATGCAAGCCCCCTCACCACGACAAGGTGACAATCCACCAAGGGGGTGGGGGTCTGTGTGCAACGTTTGGTTCAGACTCATTGTTGGCGGGCGTCACAATGCTCTCTGGAAGTAGGGGCTGTCTTGGAAAATACATACATACAGAGCTACCGAGATACATTGCAGTCTCCATTTTTAAAAATATGGGTTTCTCTCCTTTTTCTAGAGTTGCAAGATGCTGATCTCTCCGATGACGTTAGGTGCGTCAAAACACTTGTGGGGTCGTCAAAAAAACTGCAGTCCTTGTAAGTCCCTCTTTTCCAAAAAGATCCTTTAATATTTTTGGTTTGCTTCCTTGTTTATAACCCTGACCATCCAAGCTACAATCGTAATTATTGACATTTAACGCAGCAAACGGAGGGAAAGAAGTGGAAAAGACAGGATTTAGGAACAGAAGGGCTCTGTCCTGACTGGGCATATTCTACTACACAGTCAAATGGAGGCAGTTTGGCACCCTTTGAGCTGCCATTGATCCATGCGATTGGATCCTGGGAGTTGTAGTTCTACTAAAGTGCATCTATCCTGCCAAATGAAGTCAGCTTGCTACCATGGCTCCATGCAATGGCAACCTGGGAGTTGTCGTTTAGTGAAGCACCTGCAATTCCCCATCAGAGAAAGATAAAGACCTTGTGAAACATCAATGCCTGGGAATCCGTTGCAGTGAATCATGGAAGTTAAAGGGGTTCCAGATTGCATTAATTCCACAGTGCAGATACACCCTTATGGACTAAGTTCAGCTTTGTGATGGTTTGGGGTTTTTGGCAGAATAAGCAAGATATCCCTGTCTGTTCTGCAACTTTTTTGGCCTCTTTAATTTGGGACGGGGCTTGGTTTCACCATTTCTGTGCCTTTGATTGAGACTCTTTCCCTTCTGTGTTTAAAACCAGAGCAAGCTAATCTGCAATAATCTTGAGCTCCATCCCTCCATTCCCGCTTCCTTCTCTCTTGACTTCTAGCTTGCCATGGGTAAGGTATTGCCAAAAGGGATATATTGCAGACTGGCTACATGACTGCAAACGGCTCAATCGTCCATGGAAGACTATAGCATGAGCCAAAGAAAGAGTTTCTCTTGATTCATTCCAGAAGAAAGCGGAGGATGGCCTTCTCGCCTTTTGATCCACATTCTATCTCCTTTTTGCTTTGGAAGAATGTCCTTTCATTGAAATGGTCAATAAATTGAAGCAAAGATTCACGGTTCTGCTGAATGAATAAAAGTGATCAAGTTGGGGGTTATTTAAGAAAAACTGGTAACTATTATTTATTTTTGAGAAGTCTGCACAAAATGCATAATATCACAGCTCTAAGATCTTATTTATTTATTTGCTATAGTTGTATACCGCCGTTTCTCAGCCTAGCCGGCGACTCAACGCGGTTTACAACAACTTATAACAAACAACAGTACACAATTTAAAAGCATGAAGACATAATCAACAATACATATATCAATAAACAATCCAATTCATCTCTTGACTAAAATCATGATTCAGTTTCGTCATCCAAATTGCCAGTCCTTCAATCATTACACTTATTGCACTGAGTTAACCGAACGCCTGCTCGAACATCCAGGTTTTTAGTCTTTTCCGGAATACCATCAATGAGGGGGCTGATCTTACCTCCATGGGAAGGGCGTTCCATAGCCGCGGGGCCGCCACAGAAAAGGCCCTGTCTCTCGTCCCCGCCAGCCGCACCTGTGAAACAGGCGGGATAGAGAGCAGGACCCCCCAGAAGATCTTAGGGTCCTGGTGGGCTGATAGGCCGAGATACGTTCGGATAGGTAGGTTGGGCCAGAACCGTTTAGGGCTTTAAAGGCCAACGCCAGCACTTTGAATTGAGCCCGGTAGCAGATCGGCAGCCAGTGGAGCTGGTGCAACAGGGGGGTTGTATGCTCTCTGCGCTCCGCTCCTGTTAGTATCATGGCTGCCGAGTGTTGGACTAATTGGAACTTCCGGGGCCCTCTTCAAAGGCAACCCCACGTAGAGAGCGTTGCAGTAGTCTAAACGGGATGTAACCAGAGCGTGGACTACCGTGGCCAAGTCAGACTTCCCAAGGTACGGGCGCAGTTGGCGCACGAGTTTTAACTGTGCGAATGCTCCCCTGGTCACCGCCGAAACCTGGGGTTCCAGACTCAACGATGAGTCCAGGATCACACCCAAACTGCGAACCTGCGTCTTCAGGGGGAGTGCGACCCCATCCAACACAGGCTGTAACCCTATACCCTGTTCGGCCTTGCGACTGACCAGGAGTACCTCTGTCTTGTCTGGATTCAATTTCAATTTGTTCGCCCCCATCCAGACCGTCACAGCGGCCAAGCACCAGTTCAGGACCTCGACAGCCTCCTTAGTAGCAGGTGGAAAGGAGTGACAGAGTTGGACATCATCTGCGTACAGATGACATCGCACTCCGAAACTCCGGATGATCTCACCCAGCGGCTTCATGTAGATGTTAAACAACATGGGAGACAATATTGAACCCTGAGGAACCCCACAAGACAAAGGTTGTGGGGTTGAACAGGAGTCTCCCAGTAACACCTTCTGAGACCGGCCCTCAAGGAATGAGCGGAGCCACTGTAAAACAGTCCCTCCAAGACCCATTCCCGCGAGGCGTCCCAGAAGGATACCGTGGTCGACGGTATCGAAGGCCGCTGAGAGGTCCAGCAGCACCAACAGGGACACACTCCCCCTGTCGAGCTCCCGGCGCAGATCATCCACTAAGGCGACCAAGGCTGTCTCGGTACCATGCCCCGGCCTAAAGCCAGACTGTGCCGGATCCAGATAATCCGTGTCTACCAAGAATGCCTGGAGTTGTGAGGCCACCACACGTTCCAGGACTTTGCCCAAAAAGGGGAGATTGGAAACAGGCCGATAGTTGACGAATTGAGTGGGGTCCAGTGATGGTTTTTTCAACAGCGGTTTTATTACAGCTTGCTTTAAGCTGGCTGGAATTTTGCCTTCCCGAAGGGAGGCATTAACCACCACCTTCACCCACTTGGCCAATCCCCCTCTGGCCTCCTTCAGAAGCCAGGATGGGCAGGGGTCTAGGATGCATGTGGTAGCTCTCATTCCTCCAAGCACCTTGTCCACATCCTCGGATTGAACCAATTGAAATGAATCCATCAAAACCGGACAAGCAGATGCTCGTGTTACATCCTCAGAGACTGCCGTTAATATGGTATCCAGACCAGAGCGGATCAAAGCGACTTTGTCTGCAAAGAACTGAGCAAAGGCTTCACAGCGAGCTGCCGAGTCATCAGGGCACCCATCCTGCATGGTGGGTTTTAACAGGCCTCTGACAACTCGGAACAGTTCAGCCGGACGGTTCTTTGCAGACGCAATAGTGGCCGCAAAGAAAGTCTTCTTTGCGGCTTTTATTGCCGCGGCATATGCCCTTAAAAAGGACACAAACCGTGTTCGATTTGGCTCGCTCGGATTCGAACGCCACACGCTCTCTAGTTCCCTCTTCTTTCGCTTCAACGCTGCCAGCTCCTCAGTGAACCAAGGAGCTGGTTTAGCTCGGCTACTTGAGAGGGGACGTTCTGGAGCGATCGTGTCTATTGCCCTAGCCATCTCCCCATTCCAGAGAGCGACCAGGGCATCGACAGGATCACCAACCGAGGCGGCGGGAAATTCCCCAAGAGCTGTCAGGAATCCATCCGGATCCATAAGCCTCCTGGGGCGGACCAACTTAATGGGTCCTCCACCTCTGCGGAGGTTAGGGGGTGCAGTTAGTCTAAAGCTGACCAGGTGGTGGTCGGTCCATGGCAACGGAGAGATGGATAACTCCTCAACACCGCCACCTTCCTCCCATCCCTGGCAGAAAACCAAGTCCAATGTGTGTCCAGCACTGTGGGTGGGGCCAGATACCTGTTGGGACAGCCCCATGGTTGCCATGGCAGACATGAAGTCCTGAGCCGCTCCCGATAAGGCGGTCTCGGCGTGGACATTGAAGTCCCCCAGCACAAGCAGCCGCTGGGACTCCAATGCCAGGTCCGAGACCACCCCCGCTAGCTCAGTCAGGGAGACTGTAGTGCAGCGAGGTGGACGGTACACTAACAGAATCCCTAATCTGTCCCGGTCACCCACCCTCAGGTGGACGCATTCAAAATTTGTTGACTGCGGGATGGGGGCCCTGGTCAGAAGAATGGAATCTCTATAGACCACTGCAACCCCGCCTCCCCGCCCTCTGGATCTTGGCTGGTGCTGCACAGAGAAACCTGGTGGGCAAAGCTGGGTCAAATTAACACCTCCAGCTTCGTCCAGCCAGGTCTCCGTGATGCATGCCAGATCTGCCCGTTCATCCAGGATTAAATCCTGGATGAAGGCTGTTTTGCTATTGACAGATCTGGCGTTCAACAGCACCACCTTCAATCCGGGGGGACCGCCATCCTGGTTACACCAATTCACCGTATCAGGAGACCGATTAGGAATTACTAAAGTTGTTGTACGGTCCCTAGGCCGAATTGCCTGAAACAGAAAACAAGCTTGCTCCCTCCTCCTCCCTGTGGCTTCCTCTCACATATTTATACATGGCTATCATATCTCCTCTCAGCCTTCTCTTCTTCAGGCTAAACATGCCCAGCTCCTTAAACTGCTCCTCATAGGGATTGTTCTCCAGACCCTTGATCGTTTTAGTCGCCCTACTCTGGACACATTCCAGCATCTGTCTTGAATTGTGGTGCCCAGAATTGGACACAATATTCCAGGTGTGGTCTAACCAAAGCGGAAGAGAGCATGGGGAGCATGACTTCCCTAGATCTAGACACTATGCTCCTCTTGATGCAGGCCAAAATCCCATTGGCTTTTTTTGCCGCCACATCACATTGTTGGCTCATGTTTAACTTCCTGTCCACGAGGACTCCAAGATCTTTTTCACACGTCCTGCTCTTGAGCCAGGCCTCGTCCCCCATTTTGTATCTTTGCATTTCGTTTTTCCTGCCTAAGTGGAGTATCTTGCATTTGTCACTGTTGAACTTAATTTTGTTAGTTTTGGCCAATCATCTCTCTAATCTGTCAAGATCGTTTTGAATCTTGCTCCTGTCAATACTCTAATGCACTAGTTCTCAAACCAGACTCTGTGGAACCCCAAAGTTCCGTGAAAGGTTATCAGGGGTTCCATGAGAAGAATAGAATAGAATAGAATAGAATAGAATAGAATAGAATAGAATAGAATAGAATAGAATAACTTTATTGCCATTGTATGTTGTACAACGGATGCATAATGGCGGTAGAAAAATATCATCTGTAGATCTTTTTCCATAAACATATGGTACCTCATATGTCAAGAAATGCACCACACACAGTTGACTGGTAGCTCTCGACAACTTACTGATAGCTAGATGAACTACATCCAAGAGTAATTACGGAACAAACAGAAATGATTTCAGAACCACTGGCAAGAATCTTTGAGAATTCTTGGAGAATGGGAGAAATCGCAGCTGCAGACTGGAGGAAAGCAAAATTTGTCCCTGTCATCAAGAAGGCAAAAAGGAGGACCTCAACAATGTCTAGTGTCTAGTCAGCCTGACATCAATACCAGAAAGAGTCTGGAGCAGATTGTTAAGGGGGAAGTCTGCAATCCCTTAGAAAGGAATGCTGTGATCACTAAAAAGTCAACATGGATTTCTCAAACACAAGTCATATTAGACTAATCTTATTCTTTTTCAATAGAGTTACAAGCTTGGTAGACACAGGGAATGCTGTGGATATAGTATATCTTGATTTAAGCAAGGCCTTCGAGAGAGTCCCCCATGACCTCCTTGCAAGCCAGCTAGTCAGATATGGGCTAGGCAATGCTACTATTAGGTGTTATTGTTTAAGCAACCGAAGCCAAAGGGTGCTTCTCCCCAATGGCTCCTCTTCTTCATCCAGGAAAGAAGTCACTATTTGGGTGCCATAAAGAGGGTTTGGTTCTTGGCTCAGTTCTGTTCAACATCTTCATTAATGACTTGGATGAAGGTTTAGAGGGCAGGCAGATCAAGTTTGCAGGTGGGACCAAATTGGGAGGGAGAACTAATACTCCAGAGGCCAGGATCAGAATTCAAAATGACCTTAATGGATTAGAGAGCTGATGGACCAAAAGTCACATAATGAATTTCAACATGGACAAGTCTAAGATACTATACTTAGGCAGAAAAAGTGAAATGCAAAGATACAGAATGGGTGACTCCTGGCTTGACATTAGGGCTGTACGTGGATGACTGGAGACCATTTCCTGCGGCACTTCCACCTCCTGTGGCTCCTTTGGGACCTCATAACTGGGAAGTTGCCCCCAAAACAAAAGCCAGCTCAATATGAAAGCAAGAGGGAGCTGGTCATTGGCTTCCTCTCTGATTTCGCTGAGCACATGGCACTGCTCACGCAGTGCTGTCACATGCCTCTTTCCCTCTGAGCCCTGCCTTGGGCACATTATTGATTGATTGATTGATTTACTTCACTTGTATACCACTCTTCTCAACCATCAGGCGACTCAGAGCGGTTAACAACCAGTATCAACAACACAGTACAAAATCATTAATCATTTAAAACAGTAATATCAATTAATTAACATCAGAACATCAATACAACAATACAGGAAAACAACAATCCATCACGTCTCATCAATAGAATCAGCATCCGATCTCATTGTCCATTAATCCATATTCCAGTAATCAATCAATTGCACTGCTTAGTTGAAAGCCTGTTCGAAGAGCCAGGACTTCACTCTCTTCCTGAATGCCAATAAGGAGGGGGTCGATCTAATATCTGCAAGAAGGGCGTTCCACAGCCGAGGGGCCACTACTGAGAAGGCCCTGTCTCTGGTCCCCGCCAGGCGTGGTTGTGAAGCTGGCGGGACCGAGAGCAGGGCCTCCCCAGACGATCTTAATGTCCTAACCGGTTCATAGGAGGAGATGCGTTCAGACAGATAGGTCGAGCCAAAATCGTTTAGGGCTTTAAAGGCTAAAGCCAGCACTTTGAATTATGCCCGGTAGCAAATGAGCTGGCGCAACAGAGGAGTTGTGTGCTCCCTGAGTGCCGCTCCTGTTAACAACCTGGCTGCCGATCATTGGACCAATTGAAGCTTCCAAGCAGTCTTCAGAGGCAACCCCACGTAGAGCGCGTTGCAGTAGTCTATGCGGGATGTGACCAGACCGTGGACTACCGTAGCCAGGTCAGACTTCCCAAGATACGGGCGCAGCTGGCGCACAAGTTTTAATTGTGCAAATGCTCCCCTGATCACCGCTGAAACCTGGGGTTCCAGGCTAGCTAGATGAACTACATCCAAGAGTAATTACGGAACAAACAGAAATGATTTCAGAACTAGTGGCAAGAATCTTTGAGAATTCTTGGAGAATGGGAGAAATCGCAGCTGCAGACTGGAGGAAAGCAAAATTTGTCCCTGTCATCAAGAAGGCAAAAAGGAGGACCTCAACAATGTCTAGTGTCTAGTCAGCCTGACATCAATACCAGAAAGAGTCTGGAGCAGATCGTTAAGGGGGAAGTCTGCAATCCCTTAGAAAAGAATGCTGTGATCACTAAAAAGTCAACATGGATTTCTCAAACACAAGTCATATTAGACTAATCTTATTCTTTTTCAATAGAGTTACAAGCTTGGTAGACACAGGGAATGCTGTGGATATAGTATATCTTGATTTAAGCAAGGCCTTCGAGAGAGTCCCCCATGACCTCCTTGCAAGCCAGCTAGTCAGATATGGGCTAGGCAATGTTACTATTAGGTGTTATTGTTTAAGCAACCGAAGCCAAAGGGTGATTCTCCCCAATGGCTCCTCTTCTTCATCCAGGAAAGAAGTCACTATTTGGGTGCCATAAAGAGGGTTTGGTTCTTGGCTCAGTTCTGTTCAGCATCTTCATTAATGACTTGGATGAAGGTTTAGAGGGCAGGCAGATCAAGTTTGCAGGTGGGACCAAATTGGGAGGGAGAGCTAATACTCCAGAGGACAGGATCAGAATTCAAAATGACCTTAATGGATTAGAGAGCTGATGGGCCAAAAGTCACATAATGAATTTCAACATGGACAAGTCTAAGATACTATACTTAGGCAGAAATGGGTGATGCCTGGCTTGACAATAGGGCTGTGTGTGGATGCCATTTCCTCTGGCACCTCTGACTCCTGTGGCCCCTTTGGAAGCTCGTAATACACAAGCTAGAGGGAGACGGTCATCGGCTTCCTCTCTGCTTTTGCTGAGCACATGGCGCTGCTCACGCAGTGCTGTCTTTCCCTCTAAGCCTTGCCTTGGACACATAATAGGACTGCAATGCCATGAAAATGCCATGACATGGCACGCATGCAAGCTGAGTCTCTTTAATAGGGCAACCACCCCATTAGCTCAGTTGTATCCAGTGAAGCCTCGAATCGCCTCACCTGTGCTGCCTCACTTACTTGTTTTAGCCCTGGCTGCTGCACTCAGTGCTACAATAGAAACAGATTTATTTATTTTTTCTTTGCTGCTGTTGTATGTCAACCTGTTCAGCCTGCGATTGTGTCTCATGATCAGATTGCTTTGGATGATGGGAATGAGAATGATATCCATGTTCCAGCTGATTTCCCTAATGGAAACGGGGATGCTGACGTAGAGCACGAACTTAGGGGGCTCTGACGAGGCAGAGGCCAGCCAGACCCAAAAAGAGGATCCTCTACGCCTGGCGAGACAACAAGCACCAATAAAAGTTTCCCCTGTTTCCCAATAAATCTCAGCAGGATGAAGCAAGGCCACTGAAGTTTATTTCCTATTCTAGCTGAAAAGGGTGACGACCGCAGTAATCTGCTAAGAAGCTGACATAACTTTTTGGCAGGCAAATACAGAATATGTAGGGCTGTCAAATTCAAATTTCCTGCACCCGCCCCCTGAGCCGGCTTCACTGTGATTGGTCATGATGTGAGCGAGCCAGGAGGAACAGCCAGGGTGGATGTGGCTCCTCCAATTTCGGCCGCTCAGCCAATGAGGTGGAAGGAAGCGCAGCCGCAAGGGAAACAATGAAGCAATGTCCTGGTGATTGGATTATGGATGGCCCTTCCCGGACCTAAATGACAAGCAATCAAGGGGGGTGGC
>NW_026845477.1:311895413-311927844 GCF_025583915.1 Anolis sagrei ordinatus | reverse complement strand
GGAGTTGTAGTTCACCTACATCCAGAGAGTACTGTGGACTCAAACAATGATGGATCTGGATCAAACTTGACATGAATACTCCATATGCCCAAATATGAACACCGGTGGAGTTTGGGGGAAACAGACCTTGACATTTGGGAGTTCTAGTTACTGGGATTTATAGTTCACCTACAATCAAAGAGCATTCTGAACCCCACCAACGAAAGAATTGGGACAAACTTCCCAACAAGTGACCATCACTGATAAATAATAATAATAATAATAATAATCCTTTATTTATACCCCGCTAACATCTCCCGAAGGACTCGGTGCGGCTTACAAGAGGCCAAGGCCAAATACATCAGTAAAACAACAAACATAACAAATACAACAATAAATAAACTCATAAAAACAAAGCAATAAACACAAACCAATAACAATAAACATTACACATAAAAACACTGAAAAACACAGAAGGAGACTTAAAAACCCAAAAAACAAAAAAATACATTACAACGAATGCACAAAGCCACATGCATATATACACAAACACACATATACACAAATATATACGCACACATATACACACACAAAACACATATACACAGACTGGGCCACAGCAATGCGTGGCAGGGGGTGGCTAGTGTGTGTGCGTGTGTGTATATCTATATAAATAAAAATGTAATGTTCGTTTGTGGGATTAACAGAACTCAAAACCACTGGATGAATTGACACCAAATTTGGACACAAGACACCTAAACAACCCAATGTATGTCCTTCACTCAAAAAAACTGATTTTGTCATTCGGGAATTGTAGTTTCTGGGATTTATAGTTCACCTACAATCAAAAAGCATTCTGGACTCCACCAGCAATGGAATTGAACCAAACTTGGCACACGTTCTCCCATGACCAACAGAAAATAGTGGAAGGGTTTGGTGGGCAGTGTCCTTTGGTTTTGGAGTTGTAGTTCACCTACATCCAGACAGCACTGTGGACTCAAACAATGATGGATCTGGACCAAACTCTACACACATACTGAATATGCCCAAATGTGAACACTGGTGGAGTTTGGGGGAAATAGAATCTTGACATTTGGGAGTTGTAGTTGCAGGGATTTATAGTTCACCTACAATCACAAAGCATTGTGAACCCCACTGACGATAGAATTGGACCAAAGCTCCCACACAGAACCCCCATGCGGGCCACAGCAACGTGTGGCAGGGACAGCTAGTGTGTGTGTGTGTGTGTGTGTATATATACACACACAGACACACACTATAATGATGTATGTGACAGAAACATTTTGTGATGGACGAATTGGACTTTGCAGGAATTGTGCCATGGGTGTAGAGAGATGCCACTGAGTCCAGGGATTCACTGCCCACCCCACCCCTTTGCAGCAAGTCCTATCTCTCACCAGCCCCGCATGCAGGCAGGCAGGGACCACGCCGGGGGGGGGGGGGGGAGGATGAAACAGGCATGGGGGCTGAGCTGGTGTGTGATGTGGACTTGAAGGGAAATGGGGCTCCCTCAAGCCCAGGCAGAAACAGCTTCAGCCATTATTCATCATTATTCACCTGTTGATCGGCTCTACAAGCTACCTGGCATTGCCCCCCACCCCACCCCAGACGTGTGACAGGAAGTTTCAGCTAATTGGGAGAGAAATAAGGCTGAACCCTGTGAGAGCCCCCCTCTGCATGTCCTCCCAGTGGACTCAAATCAAGGGAAAGCCTCACGAGAGCCCCCCCCCCCCCTTAATGCTCTCCCAGCAACAGCAGCAGGAGTCTCCCTCTGGATGCCCACCCCCCACCCCAACCACGAGGGAGGGTCTGCCTCCCCTCCAAACCAAGAATGGGCAACGTGGATGCAGAGTGGGCAGATCAAGAAGGGAGCCTGGCAAAATGGCCCCACCTAGAAGTATATCCCCTCCGCCCCCCCCCCCCGCACCTTGTGTGACTGTGGAGCAGAACAGACCACTCTGTGCCTGCCTGCTTGCCCACGGCGCCCTGCCTCACGCACATAGGAAGAATGGTTTCAAGCGACAAGCAAGGCTGTTGCCCGTTTTTGGTCCAAAGATATTTAGCCGCTTGGGCTCCTTCTATTTTTATCCGTTTTATGCTAATTTATGTCATGCTTCGGACACAAAATAAACAAACCATTATCCTTTCCTAGGCCTATTCTTATTCTGTCCCGGGGGGGGGGGGGGGCTTTGAAGATGTCAGAGTATAATGAAGTTTTGTAATGTGTTTTAAATGTAATTCATGTATTGCCAATATGGATGCCACATAGAGTGTAATGCTGTGCTGGATTGTTTATCTTTGAGGCTGTGATTGAGTCGTCATGAGATAAGCTCTCTACTGAGTTGTGTGAGAAATTTAGGGAGTCGCCCGTTTGCAGCAGAAGAGCCAAGCAGCTGCACCGGGATTGTGGTGCAGCGGGCTGAGTGTCAGCTGCATTAAGATCACTCTGACCAAAAGGTCATGACTTCGAAGCCAGCCCGGGTTGGAGTGGGTTTCCAACCAATTGTGTAGCCTGTTGTCGACCTTTGCAACCCGAAAGACAGTTGCATCTGTCAAGTAGGAAAATTAGGTACCACCTTAAAAGTGTGGGGAGGCTAAAATTAACTAATTTATGAGGCCATAAAGAAGCACTCCAGTGGGGAAGCATGCGAGGAATGCGGAGGTACTTCATCAGCATCGCAGATGGACGATGAAAGCGACAGCTCCCCCGGCGGCCAGAAAAAGTTAAATAGTCTCTGTCTATATCTGTATATGTCTGTACGTCAAAATTGGCATGGAATGTTTGCCATAGATGTGTACACTGTAATCCGCCCTGAGTCCTTGCGGGGTGAGGAGAAGGGCGGAAGAGAAACGCTGTCAATAAATAAATAAAATAAATTTTGACTGTTAGTTTCCTGTGAGTTCTCTCCATGCTTAGACGCTCGCTGTAATGGACGTGCATTTGCTTTGTGCTTAGTAAACTTGAATTGGCTTGTAACCTGACGTCTCCAGAGTCCATGATTTTCAGAGTTGTATCTGGTGAACCTGGCAGAGCTTCTGTGGAAAGGCACTTAAGACTGACAGAAGGTGATGTTCCTGCTCTTTGGCAGGAAGGGGTTGGCCTGAAGGATGGCCCACCAGGGGGTCTCTTCCCACTCAAGGAGGGGGATGATGACGATTATTATTATTATTATTATTATTATTATTATTATTATTATTATTTACGGTATTTCTATTTGGCCCTCCTCACCCGCAGGAGACTATGGGGATCATAATGCACATATAAATGGGAAACATTCAACGCCACAGACCAGGGGTCCTCACACTTTTTAGACAGAGGGCCAGGCCACAGTCCCTCAAACTGTTGGAGGGACGGATTATAATTTGAAAAAAAAAACCATGGATGAATTCCCATGCACACTGCACAGATCTTATTTGTAGTGCAAAAAACACTTTAAAACAATACAATAATTAAAATGAAGAACAATTTTAACAAATATAAACTTATTAGTATTTCAATGGGAAGTGTGGGCCTGATGAGATAGGGTTGTTGTTGTTGTTGTTGTGTGCTTTCAAGTCATTTCAGACTTAGGTTGACCCTGAGTGAGGGCCGGGTAAATGACCTTGGAGGGCCGTATCTGGCCCCCGGGCCTTAGTTTGAGGACCCCTGCCACAGACACACAACATAGAGAGACAGAGACACACAGGCTATTTAACTTTTCCAGCTTCATGAGAGTATGCTTTGAATTCTGGCCACCGGGGAACGGCTGCTTCATCGTCCACTTGTGACACCGAGTCCTTGATGGAGTACTTCCTCATTCTTCCACACACTGCTGGAAGGTTTTATGGCGTCGTAAATTAATCAAATTAGGGTTAGGTAAAGGTTTTCCCCTGACATGAAGTCCAGTCACATCTGACTCTGGTGCTCATCTCTATTTCTAAGCCAAAGAGCTGGCAGTGTCCGTCGATACCTCCAAGGTCATGTGGCCAGCATAACTGCATGGAGCACCATTACCTTCCCGCTGGAGCGGTACCTATTGATCTACTCACATTCGCATGTTTTCGAACTGCTATGTTGGCAGAAGCTGGGGCTGACAGCGGAAGTTTACGCCGCTCCCCGGATTTGAACCTGCGACCTTTTGGTCAACAAGCTCAGCGCATTAACCCACTGCGCCACTGGGGGCTCCAAATTAGGAGTTAGGGTTACCTACATTTCCTACAGGTGCAACTGTCTTTTGGGCTGCAAAGGTCGACAACAAGCTAGACAAATGGTCGGGAGCTTACTCTGACCTGGGCTGGCTTACGAACTCATGACCTTTCGGTCAGTGGTAATTCAGTGCAGCTGACTGTCAACCAGCTGCTCAACCAGCTGCTAAACACTATCCCAGAATACTTGTAGGAGGTCAAAATAATCTATGTAAAGAAAAACAATAATACTCAAGGTGCATAAAGTATACAATATTCAGTGCATAGTTCTGTATATTTACATAAAGGGAAGAAAAAAGTAGCAGCTGCTCTCCAACCTAAAACTTACAGCACAGTCTATAAAGTGTATTTTAAATACATGTGCTATTGTGGTTTTTAATGCTTATATTGTTAATTCTAAGTTGGGATGAAAGCTTTCATGGCCGGAATCACTGGGTGCTGTAGGTCTTTTCGGGCTATCTGGCCATGTTCGAGAGGCATTTTCTCCTGACGTTTCGCCTGCATCTATGGCAAGCACCCTCACCTCACTACCTCTGAGGACGCTTGCCATAGGTGCAGGCGAAACGTCAGGGCAGAATGCCTCTAGAGCAGTGGTTCTCAACCCAGGGTCCCCAGATGTTTTTGGCCTACAACTCCCAGAAATCCCAGCCAATGTATCAGCTGTTAGGATTTCTGAGAGTTGAAGGCCAAAAACATCTGGGGACCCCAGGTTGAGAACCACTGCTCTAGAACATGGCCAGGTACCCCGAAAAGACCTACTGCAACCCAATTTTAAGTTTGTTCTGTTTGTTCCGTCCCCTGCCACACGTTGCTGTGGCCCACATGGGGGTTCTGTGTGGGAGGTTTGGCCCAATTCCATTGTTGGTGGGGTTCAGAATGCTCTGTGATTGTCGGTGAACTATACATCCCAGCAACTACAACTCCCAAATGTCAATGTTTATTTTCCCCAAACTCCACCGGTGTTCATATTTGGGTATTTGGAATATTCTGCCAGGTTTGGTCCAGATCCATTATTGTTTGAGTCCACAGTGCTCTCTGGATGTAGGTGAACTACAACTCCAAAACCAAAGGACACTGCCCACCAAACCCTTCCAGTATTTTCTGTTGGTCATGGAAGGCCTGTGTGCCAAGTTTGGTTCAATTCCATCGTTGGTGGGGTTCAGAATGCTCTTTGGTTGTAGGTGAACTATAAATCCCAGCAAGTACAACTCCCAAATGACAAAATCAATTTTTCTGAGTGATGGTCACTCGTTGGCCTATTGGGGGTATAGTGTCCAAATTGGGCGTCAATTCGTTCATTCGTTGAGTTATGTTAATCCCACAAATGAACATTACATTTGTATTTATATAGACTAGCTGTACCTGCCACGTGTTGCTGTGGCCAACTTTTCCTCCCTCCCTCTTTTTCTTTCTCTTCATCTTCTTATGTTATTGGGAAACTGCTCTGAGTCCCCTCGGGGAGAGGGAGAGAGAGAGCGGTATATGTATACAATATGTGAGAGGAAGCCACAGAGAGGAGGAGGAGGGAGCAAGCTTCCTTTCTGCTTCCCTGGAGACTAGGACGCAATGGAACAATGGCTTCAAACTACAAGAGAGGAGATTCCATCTGAACACGAGGAAGAACTTCCTGACTGTGAGAGCCGTTCAGCAGTGGAACTCTCTGCCCCGGAGGGAGTGTGGTGGAGGCTCCTTCTTGGGAAGCTTTTAAACAGAAGCTGGATGGCCATCTGTCGGGGGTGATTTGAATGCAGTATTCCTGCTTCTTGGCAGAATGGCGTTGGACTGGATGATGGCCCAGGAGGGGGTCTCCTCCAACTCTTTGATTTGATTCTATGATATCAATGAAGTTTAGCTGTTGTTTTGTTGTCTGCTGTTTAGCTGTTGTTTTGTTGTCCCTGACATCTGTCTACATTGGGATCATCTTACTGTTGTGATGGAGAGCGGCGGCGGTGGCTCCTTTTTAGGTCACTTGATGTGGACAGACTGCACTACGCACTGAATATTATGCACTTTAGGCACCACCTTGAGCATTATTGTTTTTTCTTTACATAGACCAGGGGTCCTCAAACTTTTTCAACAGAGGGCCAGGTCACAGTCCCTTAAACTGTTGGAGGGACGGATTATAATTTTTTAAAAATGAACGAATTCCTCTACACACTGCACATATCTTATTTGTAGGTCAAAAAAACCCACTTTAAAACAATGCAATAATTAAAATGAAAAACAATTTTAACAAATATAGACTTATTAGTATTTCAATGGGAAACGTGGGCCTGCTTTTGGCTGATGAGATAGGATTGTTGTTGTTGTTGTTGTTGTTGTGTGCTTTCAAATCACTTCAGACTTAGGCTGACCCTAAGTGAGGGCCGGGTAAATGGCCTTGGAGGGCCAGATCCGGCCCCCCGGCCTTAGTTTGAGGACCCCTGACAGAGACTATTTGGTGTATCTCAACCAGCTAGGCCACAGCCCCTGGCCTAAGGGAGGGAGGCAGGAAGGGAGGGAGGGAGGAGATGCCCCCGAAACGGGAGGAGGAGTGAGGAGCAGCTTGGCACTCTCTCTCTCTCTCTCTCTCTCTCTCTGCCTTCCCCGGATGGAGGGAGGGGAGTGTGGGGGAGGCTGGCTGGCCATCTGTTGGGGGGGCTTTGAAGGCCCGGTAGGGAACCCTCGCCAAGACACACACCCCCCGGGCACCCTCTTCGAGGCCTGGCGTGGGCCCCCCCCCCCCCCGTCCGTCCCTTGCTGTCTTGTCCCCCTCCCCGGCCGGGCATTCTGGGAAAGGAAGGGAGCGAGGGAGCGAGGGAGGGAGCACTCACCGGAGTCGGCCTCGGAGGAAGAGAAGAAAGAGAGAAGGAGGGAGGGAGGGAGGAACGCCGGAAGGAGGGCTCCGCGTGGCCACCCTCCTGCCCGGAAGAGGAGGGCCTTTCTCTCGGGCCGGCGGAAGCGGCGAGGCTCCTGAGGGAAGCAGGGACAAGAAGGCAGCGTCTGCCTGGCAACAGGGAAAGGGGCGGGGCCCGGTGGCCTTCTCCTGCTCCCTGATTGGTGGCGCCTCGTTCCCTCCCTCCCTTCCTCCGGGGTCCGCCTGGCAACAGGGAAAGGGGCGGGGCCTGGTGGCCTCCTTCTGCTCCCTGATTGGTGGCGCCTCGCTCGCTCGCTCCCTCCCTCCCTCCCTCCCTCCCTCTCCTCCGGGGTCTGCCTGGCAACAGGGAAAGGGGCGGGGCCCGGTGGCCTCCTCCTGCTCCCTGATTGGTGGCGCCTCCCTCCCTGCCTGCCTCCGGGGTCCGCCTGGCAACAGAGAAAGGGGCGGGGCCTAGTGGCCTCCTCCTGCTCCCTGATTGGTGGCGCCTCGCTCCCTGCCTGCCCCAGGGCGGGGCTTCGGAGGGGAGGAGGGAGGAGAAGGCGGAGTCTGCGTGGAAACAGGGAAAGGGGCGGGGCTCGGTGGCCGCCTCCTGCTCGCTGATTGGTGGCGCCTTCCTCCCTCCCTCCCTCCCTCCCTCTCTCCGGGGTCTGCCTGGGAACAGGGAAAGGGGCGGGGCCCGGTGGCCTCCTTCTGCTCCCTGATTGGTGGCGCCTCGTTCCCTCCCTTCCTCCGGGGTCCGCCTGGCAACAGAGAAAGGGGCGGGGCCCAGTGGCCTCCTCCTGCTCCCTGATTGGTGGCGCCTCCCTCCCTGCCTGCCTCGGGGCGGGGCTTCGGAGGAGAGGAGAAGGCGGAGTCTGCGTGGAACCAGGGAAAGGGGCGGGGCCCGGTGGCCTCCTTCTGCTCCCTGATTGGTGGCGCCTCGTTCCCTCCCTCCCTTCCTCCGGGGTCTGCCTGGCAACAGGGAAAGGGGCGGGGCCCGGTGGCCTCCTCCTGCTCCCTGATTGGTGGCGCCTCCCTCCCTGCCTGCCTCCCAGGGCGGGGCTTCGGAGGGGAGGAGGGAGGAGAAGGCGGAGTCTGCCTGGCAACAGAGAAAGGGGCGGGGCCCGGTGTCCTCCTCTCTCTCCCTGATTGGTGGCGCCTCGCTCCCTCCCTCCCTCCCTCCCTCCCTCCCTCCCTCCCTCCCTCCAGCAGAGGGTTCTTCTGCCCCTGAGCTCCTCCTGAGGGAGGTCCAGGGAAGGCCCGCTCCTCCTCCTCCCCACGCTCCCTTCTCTCCTGCCTCGGCCTGGAATCACACTGCGTCCAGTTCTATCGAAGGGAGGCGTTGACTCCCAGTTGGAAGAATGCTGTGTCCAGAGAAAAGGCGACTCAAAGGATCAAGACTCGAGAACAAGCCCTATGAGGAGCGGCTGAAAGAGATGCAGGGCATGTTGAGCCTGAAGGAGAGAGGCTGAAAGGAGACATGATGAGAGGCCATGTATAAATACGTGAGGGGAAGTCACACGGAGGAGGGAGCGAGCTTCCTTTCTGCTGCCCTGGAGAGAGACTTGGACGCCATGGAGCCATGGCTTCAGCCTACAGGAAAGGAAGGAGATTCCACCTGATTCTGAGGAAGGCCTTCCTGACAATGAGAGGCTGTTCAGCAGTGGAACTCTCTGCCCGTTGTGGAGTGTGGTGGAATGAGCTGCCTTCTCTGAATTCTAGAATCCTCGCGTTGGAAGAGACCACATGGGCCCTCATCCAGTCCAACCCCATTCTGCCAAGAAGCAGGAATATTGCATTCAAATCACCCCTGACAGATGGCCATCCAGCCTCTGCTCAAAAGCTTCCAAATAAGGAGCCTCCACCACACTCCCTCTGGGGCAGCGAGTTCCACTGCTGAACAGCTCTCACAGTCAGGAAGTTCTTCCTCATGTTCAGGTGGAATTCTTGTAGTTTGTAGCCATTGTCCCATTGCGTCCTAGTCTCCAGGGAAGCAGAAAGGAAGCTTGCTCCCTCCTCTTCCCTGTGGTTTCCTCTCACATATTTATACATGGCTATCATGTCTCCTCTCATCCTTCTCTTCTTCAGGCTAAACATGCCCAGTTCCCTAAGCCGCTCCTCATAGGGCTTGTTCTCCAGACCCTTGATCATTTTAGTCGCCCTCTTTCTCTGGACTCTTTCCAGGTTGTCTACCTCTGCCTTCAGTTGAAAGTCCAGAACTGGACACATTGGCCCCGCAGCTGGCCTCGCTTTCTCCTTCCTAGCAGGAGGGTGGCCGTGTCTCCTGGGCGGCCCTTCTTCCTCTGCATCTGGGGCCTCTTCGCCCTCTCTGGGGACTTGGCCACGGATGTGGGCTGAGGCCTACCATTGATTCCCTCCTGGAGGCCCTTCCTCGCTGCTGGCCCCACGGCCTGAGAAGGGGCAAAAGTGCGGGAGGGGGTCCTTCCTCTGGGTTCAGCAGGCCGGGCCCCTTCCCAGGAGAGAGTCTGCCTGTGGTGGGGAGGGCCCTTCCCTTCCGTGGGCCTCTCTGTGGCAAACCCCAGGCAGGGGCCGCAGTCGCACAGCAGGTTAAACCGCTCGCTGCAGAACACTTGCCGACCCAGTTCAAAGCTGCGGATGGGGATGAGCTCCCGCTGTTAGCCTTAGCTCCTGCCAATCTATGCATTTATTTATTTATTTGCTGTTTTGACACCCGCCCTCTCTCACCCCGAAGAGGACTCAGAGCAGCTTACAAGGAGGCAACAGTCACTACCTCTGAGGATGCTTGCCGTAGATGCAGGCGAAACGTCAGGAGAGAATGCCTCTAGAACATGGCCAGATAGCCCGAAGAAACCCACAAGAACCCAGCTGCAGCAACAGTTTGAAAACATGCAATGCGAGGACATCCATAGAGCGGCCGCGGCCTCAGAGGGAGGCGCAATGCGTCCAACCCTTGTGCTGGCAGGACTGAAGACCAACAGCTTGGAGGAACGGATCCAGAGAGAGTATGGATGAGCTCCCTCTGTCAGCTCCGGCTCCCCATGCGAAGGGGCCATGAGAGAAGCCTCCCTCCCACAAAGATGGTCAGACATGAAAACATCCATCCAGGCAACGTCCCCTGGGCAACCTCCTTGCAGACGGCCCTCTCTCTCACCCCTGCCCATTGCGCTTGCCAGGGTGGCCGGATGGAGGTGGATCTTAGAGGGAGAGAAGTTGGCCCTGAGAGGAGCCTCCCACAGGGTGGTGGGAACCCATCGGGCCCCATTCTCTCACCCCAGAAGCCCCCCCCCCCCCGCGCAGTTTCTCCACTCGCTCCTGACACGAGGGAAACAACACTTCGGACAAGTTTGGGGGAGGTCAAGAGGGGGCGGGGCTAAGGGGAGGGGAGGGGCTAAGGGGAGGGGCGGGGCTTCTTCCCCGACGGAGTGACAGAGAGAGAGAGAGCGAGAATGGTGCGGGCTGCGTGGGTGGTGGTGGGCTTGTCCCTGGTGTGGGGCTGGGGGCCGGGACCCTCGGGGGCCTCCCAGGAGGGAGAGGGTAAGGCCGACCCCCCCCCCGCTTCCCCTTCCCCTCCTTTCTCCCCCCCCTTGCCTTCTTCCTCTGCACCTGGAAAGGAAATTGGGGGGGGGGAGGGGGCGGAAAAGCAGGAGCCTAAGGGGGAGGGGGGGTTGGAATGGGGGGGGCAGGTGCCTGTGGGGCGCGAGGAAGGAAGGGGTCCCTTGCCAGGCCCTGCAGCCCTTTCCACCGGCTTTGCGCACTCCCCCCCCCCCCCCAGATAATTCTTTCCTCCCCTGCAGGCAGAGACCCCCCCTTCTCTCTCTCCCTGGAAATCTCTTGGGTTTCATCCCTGGGCTGCGGGGGGGGGGGGGGGGGCCCTGGGTCCAGCCTCCCTCTGGGGTGGGGGGGAGGGAGGGAGGGGAGCAAGTGCCTGTGGGGTGAGTGGGGGGGCGACGAAGGGGTGGGTCCCTTGCCAGGCCCTGCCGCCCTCCATGTCCCCCCTTCTTTCCAGACTCCCCTGCAGTAAGAGACCCACCCCCTTTGCATCGATCCCGGGGCGCCTTGAACTCCTTCCTTATCCAAAGACTCCCTCTTGCCTTTGGCCTGGGGGTGCAGGGGGGGGTCAGGCTGGGCCAGGAGCCGAGGGAGGGGCGGCCCAGGGCCCAGGCCGGGAGGGGGGGACCCTTCTTCCCTGCCCCCCCACCCCCGGCTTGGCCCCGTGCTTTTTGGAACCAGGTCCTTCCTCTTGCAATTCCCCAGCGAGAGAGAAAGGGTGGGTCAGAACTTTGACAGAACTTTTTACTTTTCCAAAGAATGGCATTGGACAGACAGGCAGATAATGTGGAACTACATTGGATTCAAAAACAGCTTACAGCTACATTGCCTAACAAACAACAATGGTGGGACCTGTACGCAGATGACGTCTAAATCTGTCACTCCTTCCCACCCGTTACCAAGCAGGCCGTTCAGACCTTGAACCGGTGTTTGGCGGCTGTGTCGGACTGGATAAGGGTGAACAAATTGAAATTGAACCCAGACAAGACAGAGGTCCTCCTGGTCAGTCGCAAGGCCAAACAGGGCATAGGGTTACAGCCTGTGTTGGATAGGGTGACACTCCCCCTGAAGACGCAGGTTCGCAGCTTGGGTGTGACCCTGGACTCATCGCTGAGCCTGGAAACCCAGGCCTCGGCAGTGGCCAGGAGAGCTTTTGCACAATTAAAACTTGTGCGCGAGCTGCGCCCGTACCTTGGGAAGTCTGATCGGGCCACGGTGGTCCACGCTCTGGTTATGTTATGAACCCAAAGAGGTTCCTGTTCTTTTGCAGAGTGTTCAAGGATAGTGGGGCAGTTTAGATCAATAAGACACCTTAGAGACCAAATTTGGCTTTGACACTATTCATGTAACTTTTATTGAAATACAATCATCACAGAATCACATCAAGGAGAGCTCTCATACACACACACATACACACATACTCACACATACACAGGCCTTCTCCAGACGAAGATGATCAGCTTTCCTCTGAGGAGGTGTGGACGTTCCTGTTGCCACGGATCAGGAAGCGTGCATGTTGTTGGGGTCCCGTGCATTTATAGGCCAAAATCCATTTTTCTTCATTTCAATAATCAGGTTGTTCTGTTCTCTTTCAAGTTCTTTCAAGTCCTTGTTCTCCCCAAAGTTCAGGACATTGCATTCCAGGCCTCATGACTTATGGGGTACCTCCTGCATGCATCCTGCCCTCCTTACATGCTTGGCCCCATACCTTATTGTTCATTGTCACTCAGTTATGCCTTGCTGCCTCCTCGCTTCGATGGCCAAGGCCGTCCCACATAATGCTTTGCGAGAACTCCATGTTGGTTTTCTTCAGGCCTGTTTCTTCTCTTCTAAATGCATTCAAAACATTCATTCTTTACAGTTACATCCCGAATAGACTACTGCAACGCACTCTATGTGGGGCTGCCTTTGAAGACTGTTCAGAAACTTCAACTAGTCCAATGGTCGGCAGCCAGATTACTCACTGGAGCATCGTTCAAGGAGCATACCACCCCCCTGTTACATCAAATCCACTGGCTGCCGGTCCATTTCCGAGCACAATTCAAAGTGCTGGTCTTGGCCTATAAAGCCCTATACAGTTCCAGCCCAGCCTACCAGTCCAGACGTATCTCCCTCTACATCCCGCCTCAGAGTTTAAGATCATCCGGAGAGACCCTGCTCTCGATCCCACCTTCATCACAAACACATTTGGCAGGGATGAGGGACAGGGCCTTCTCAGTGGTGGCTCCCCGCCTGTGGAACTCCCTCCCCAGTGAGATTAGGTCAGCTCCATTCCTCCTTCCCTTTAGGAAGAAGCTTAAATCATGGTTCTGGGGCCAGGCGTTTGGGGAGCAGGCTTGATAGCGACTGCAATGTTGACGTGAAGTGCCAATGGAGAGGCTCTGACAAAGTCTTGGGATGCCGAAGTGGATTGCATTTGGCCACATGGTTATTAGTAAAGTTTTTAAATGGATTTTAACTTGATGGTTTTATTTCATGTGTAATGTTGTGATGTATTGTGTATGTGACATATTGTGTATGTATTATGTGTGTGTTGGCATCGAATTGTGGCCGTTGTAAGCCGCCTCAAATCCCCCTTTGGGGGTTGAGAAGGACGGGGTGGAAATATTAGTATCAATTAATGATAGACGTCTTCCATCCTGGCTCCATCTCAGTTTCTTGGCAGATGTTGGCTGTGCGTCATTGGCGTTGGTAATGAACCATTGTGTTCTGGGTTTGGCTTGAAAGAGCATTCTCTTTGGCGAATGGAAGCAGAGACCATTTTCTGTTGACAGATGTAAACATTTCTCTTATCACTGTCACAGTTCTTATCACAGTTTCCCATTTCAGTTCTCATTAGCAGGGTTTAATTACAGTCCATGAAGCAGCAGTTAATGATTTAGTCATTGAAGGCCTTGATCTTTAGAACGGTGTCTGCAAAATAATTAACTGTGATTCATTGATCGTTCATACAATCCCATTCATTCCCACACATATCAATTCCATATTTGTTGAATCTGTGCATTGTATTTCCTCGTGACCTCGTGACCTCCTGCCTCTTGCCTCCAGGTCCAGAGAGCGCCCGTCCAACGGTCTCCACCCGACTGGGGCGCCTGCGTGGGACGCTGCTGAGCGTGGAGGGCGCCTCGGCCCCCGTGAAGGCCTTCCTGGGGGTCCCGTTTGCCAAGCCCCCCCTGGGCGCCCTCCGCTTTGCGCCGCCTGAGCCGGCCGAGCCCTGGACCCACCTGAGGGAGGCCGCCTCCCAGCCCCCCATGTAAGCAGCCCACGAGTGGGTGGCCCTCTGTCCACCAGGGGACACCTCACCCCCACTCTCCCCCTGAAGCCCAAGGGTTTTGAGGTGCACCTCAAGGCTCCCCACCTTGGCCTGCGGAACAGGAGCCGGGTGGGCAGCAGGGCCAGGAACCCACACATTTGGGGTGCCTTTGATGGGGACAGGGGAGCCATTTGGAGGGCAGTGGGGGTGGTTGGGATCAAGCCAGCCCCCAAAGTGATGCAATGGGTGAAGAAGCAGCAGGAAAGCCAAAGTTGGAACTCCACAAAGAGCCATTGCGTGCTTCCTTCAAGGTATCAAAAATGGACTCATGAAGATCGGGTGTGCTGAATCGGGAAAGAATACAACAAACATTAAGCTGAACTATTATCCCGATATATCCCATTGCTGGACGTGATGGAGTTCCTTGCTTGTTGTCTTTCAAATGAGGGAGTGCGCCCCCCCCCCCCTCGGCTGACCTCCCTTCCCCTGGTCAGCTGCCAGGCTGGGGAGAAAGGAAGGGTCACTCCAGGCCAGCCGGCCATTGGGCCTCTTCCTGTCCTTCAAGAGGAGTGGGCAAGGTCGCCTTCAGCCCTGGGAGCCCCTGTCAAAGGATCCATTCACAGCAGCGTTTCTCAACCTGGGGGTTGGGACCCCTGGAGGGGTCACGAGGGGTGTCAGCCCATCAGAAAGCACACTATTTTCTGTTGGTCATGGAGGTTCTGTGTAGGACGTTTGGCCCAATTCCATCACTGGTGGGGTTCAGAATGCTCTTTGATTGTAGGTGAACTAGAAATCCCAGCAACTACAACTCCCAAATGTTAAAGTCTCTTTCCCCCAAAGTCCACCAGTGTTCGCATTTGGGCATATTGAGTATCCGTGCCAAGTTTGGTCCAGATTGGCTCCACAGTGCTCTCCGGATGTAGGTGAACTACAACTCCCAAACTCAATGCCCACCAAACCCTTCCAGTATTTTTTGTGTTGGTCATGGAGTTGTGTGGGCCAAGTTTGGTTCAGTTCCATCGTTGGTGGAGACCAGAATGCTCTTTGATTGTAGGTGAACTATAAATCCCAGCAACTACAACTCCCAAATGACTAAATCCATCCCCCTCCCCAACCCCACCAGTATTCAAATTTGGGCGTATTGGGTATTTGTGCCAAATTTGGTCCAGTGAATGAAAATACATTCTGCATATCAGATATTTACAATCAATGACAGGAGCAAAATGGCAGTTGTGAAGTAGCAACACAAATCATATTATCAGCACAACATGAGGAACTGTATGAAGGGTCATGGCATTCAGAAGATGGAGAAACGCTGACGGACAGGAAGCCTGGCGGGAAGGAGAACGGGAGGGGCGAGGAAGGCCTGGGGGGGCAGGGGGGTTCCCCCGGATGGCCGGTGAGACCGGGCCTGTCCTTCTGCCCCAAAGGCACAGTGGCTCCTTGTGTCATGGGGCCTCAGCAGAAGGGACACGGAGAAGCCTGGGGTCCCCCTCCTCCGGGAAGAGCCTGGCCCGCTCTCTCTGCAGGGAGCCAAGGGCGGGAAGGGCCTGGCCGGACTCACCTTTCTGCCCTTTCTGCCCTGTGACAAGGTGCCTGCAGGACATGGGCTGGATCCAGGGGCTGAATGCGACGCTGCCCAACATGCCCGTCTCGGAGGACTGCCTCTACCTCAACGTCTTCACGCCGGACACGGAGGCCAAATTGCCGGTGAGGCAGGCACTGCTCCCCTGACCACCGCTATGGCCTTTTTGGGAATGGGTCACCACTGGTCCTTGGGGGCTGGTGTTGGGGCTCCTCTGTTTTGATCCTGCCCTTTGGCCCCAAAGAGCTCTGGCCCTTCGTCCGTTTAGGGACCCTGCAGCCTTAGGGCCGAAGATGGCCAGGAGGGCAGGAAGGTGCCCCGTAAGGACCGCCATGTTTGGCCGCGAGCCCCATCCTCATCCTCCTCCGCTGTGCCCTGTCCCTCCGCAGGTACTGGTTGGGATCCATGGCGGGGCCCTGATCGTGGGATTCGCCTCCCTTTACGACGCGCCTGGCCTCTCTGCCCTCGAGAATGTGGTGGTGGTGGTCCCTCAGTACCGGTTGGGGATCCCGGGCTTCTTCAGGTGAGAAGGCCTTGGGCCGTTTCATTGGCCCGTTGCCTCTCGGCTATTCCCTGGCCTCAAGGGTCTCTGAGAAAGGCCTTCCGGTTGCTCTTGGCTTGACCGGCCGGTCTCGGCTTGTTCTGACCTTCCGCTTCTCTGTGGTATTTCGGAAAGAGCTCGTAGTGCTCACTTACCACAAGTATTTCTAAAATATCTTTGGATGCTTTACTTTCTGAACGATGAAGATGTTGCTAGAAGGTCTGGAATTGATTAATTCCTCATTACGGAACCCTCTTTTTGCTTTCCAGGAGAGTCTCGCTTAACCGACCTTCGCTTATCCGACATTCTGTATTTTCTGATGGATATGGAAGGCCTTATTCAAAAAATTTGGGGGAAAGGGAATGAAGGGGGTGCTCCTGGAGGGAGGGAGGGAGGGCCCTCCTTGTCTCCTTGCCCCCTCCCCAATTGTTAAGCCCCTCCAAAAGCTTGCAAACCTCTCCCCAAAGAGAGAGAGCGACCCACACACTTTCCCTTTGGTAAAAGGATGGCGCATGGCTTTCAGTTGGAAGAAAGCAGGAGGGATCCAGGAGGGGATCTGGTCCCCAAGGGAGGGGGCTCCTGACCGGGGGTGGGGCCCACTTGGGCGTCCATCTATGCCGCCGTTGCTGTAACCCAAGGAAGGAGAGCGAGGGACCGGCTTCCCTCCTTGACGGGGGCCCCATCCGCATTGCAGGGAAATCCCGGGCTGGAGGGGCCGGGAAGGGAGGCAGAGGAGGAAAGGAGGGGGCTGCCATTCGGGGATGGCGTGAAGCCCCCACCGGCGGGCCAGGAAGGAGGGGAGAAGGGGAGAAGAGAGGGGACAAAGTGGGGTCAGGCAGGAGGCCCCTCTTCAGCCCCTAAAAAAAGAGAGGCGCACGCGTTTAATATCACTCCCTATTATCCAACATTTTGTTTATCCGACATTCTGTCGGCCCCTTTATGTCGGATAAGCGAGACTCTCCTGTCTTCTGCTAATCATTGGCCTGTCTGTATTCTTCCTTTGGGCTTTATTTTAGGAGTATTTTCCCCAGCTGTGTCATCCCTCTGCATCAGATCTCTTCTCTCTTCAGAAGTCTCCATTTTGTGTTGCTCATTGCCTGTTGCAACAAAACGGCGGAGACAAACCTCCAGGCCCCGCAATTCCTGCCTTCCTCCCCCTTTCCCCACTGGACTATTGCGCTGACTTGGCCTGGCCACTCCCTTGACCGGCCCTCCTTGGCACCATGTCTTCCAGCACCGGGTCCAAGGAGGCGCCTGGCAACTGGGGCTTGCTGGACCAGGTGGCCGCCCTCAGGTGGGTCCAGGAGAACATCGCGGCCTTCGGAGGAGACCCCACTTCGGTGACCATCATGGGAGAGTCGGCCGGAGGGTTCAGTGTGGGGGTCCAGGTGGGTCAGGAAGTTGCAACGGTTTTGGCCAGAGAGAAGCCCCGGGGACACCTCCTCTGGGGTGCCCCTGACCCCTTGCTTCTGTCTACCAAGACAATAATAGAAACTATAAAACAGCAAAGGCAAGGACGGCCACACTCTCTGCAAGACCCCATTGGGTGCCATTCTCATGCCTCAAGGTGGGAAGCAGAAACCAAGGAGCTCTAAGGCACAAGCCCACCCGCCCTTCCCTTCCCTTGCCCTGCTTTCTGTCCTTTTCCGGTGCAGGTATTGTCCCCGTTGTCCAGGGGCCTCTTTCACAGAGCCATCTCCCAGAGCGGAGCCGCTGTCACGTCCTGCCTTGTTGTGGAGAACCCCAAAGCCATAGTCCAGGTGAGTCCATGGGTCAGTTGTGTCTATGGGCCAGGTATATTCATAACCCAGGTGACACTATGGCCCAGTTGAGTCCGTAGCCAAGGTGTGTCCATGATCCAGGTGAGACTATGGCCCAGGCGAGTCCCTGCCCCAGGTATGTTCATAACCCAGGTGTGAGATGTATTGAGAGGTGGGTAGAGTGTACGAGAAGCTGTGCTGAGGACATCATCAAGGGATTAAAAACGATTGAGTCTCCACGGATGAGTCCTGTCCCTATGAGACACAAACCCCTGATTGTGAAGGAGGTGGTTTGAGGTGAGAAGGAACCTGAGATGAGGGCTCCTGGGCTGAGCAGGAGTCGGGGAAGGATACGGCCTGCCATAGATACGGCTTCTGCTGAGGCTTCCCATTGTACACAGTGGTGGTTGTTGTTCTTGTCTGTCTCCTTGAAGACGGTGGCCAATGTCTCTGGCTGTGAGTCCAGCAGTCCAGCTGCCCTGGTGCTTTGCCTGAGGAGCAAAACGGAGGAGGAAATGGTCGCCCTGAACATCCAGCTGTGCCGGGTGAGAAGCCAGGAGGCCCCGATAGCCCCATGGCCCTGACATTTTAGCCCACTCAGGACCCAACTTTCCAAATGGGATGGGGAGGAACCATGGAGGTCACTGGAGGCAAAAAGGCCCCAACCTTCTGCCCATTGAATGCCCTCCAGACCCTTTCCACTCCCAAGGGATGGCTCCTTAAGAGTCCCTGCACATACCTGGAGACGGCCCTGCAAGTCCACTCTCTCGGCTGACCCACCAAAGCAGACTCTTCTTCCTTGGGATTCACATTGGTGAATCCTTCCAACATTCCCAGCTTGGCTTCATGTGGCCACCTTGCAAATCAATTTAGGAAGAAACTACACGTTTCTTCTGAAGGGTTTCCACTTAGTGAACTGTCCCAAAGGCATTGAGTGGGGGATCTGAGTGGCCAATGGAAGATATCTAACCCAACCCAACAGGTCTTTGGAGTGGTCCCTGCGGTGGTGGACGGGGAGTTCCTTCCCAAGGCACCGGAGGAGCTGCTGGCCGCCAAGGAGTTCAGCCATGTTCCGTATCTGATCGGCATCAATAACCACGAGTATGGGTGGGTTCTCCCTCAGGTGAGTGGGACAGTCACCATTTTTACATTATGCTTATGTTTTGGGCCGCGGGTTCAGATCCCTTCACTTGGCAATGGAAACCCACTGAGGGGCCTTGGACAAGTCACACTCTCTCAGCCTCAGAGGAAGGCAAGGACAAGCCTCCTCTGAGCAAACCACTAAGAAAACCCTGGGAGAGGGCCAGCTTAGGGCCACCATAAACTTGAAAGGACTCAAAGCACACAAACTGTGTGCTAAATTTGGTCCTGATGCATCATGTGTGACGGTCGTAGTGATTTCTGGAAATGAGTGAAGATACTGCAAATCCCATCGTCCCTGGTCCATCTTCTCCCAATCCTCACCAGGACAAAAAGTGCATCATGGAAAGTCTGTGTGGCAAGTTTGGTCCAGGTCCATCACAAGAATCCAACGCTGTGGACAGGGTCAACTGTCATAGATTAAAAATTTAAAACACTGGGTGTGAGCAGAGATGGAGTATATCTAAGCCGGGGTTTTAGAGGGTAATATAGGGCAGTTACTCCAACGGGCAGGTCAAGTGCTTCAGAGGACCTATTGCAGATGTTGGTCAGATCCAGGTGTTGTTTCCTTTATTCAGGGAAGGCACACTGGGACAGCCACGTTTTCAGGCTCCTCCTAAAGACTGCCAACGTGGGGGTGTGGTGAAGTGTAAATTTTAATCTACTGTTGTGTATAGTTATAGATAGGCGTTGAAAGGGTAAGTATTTAGAGTAGCATAAATGGGGGGATGGTAGCCAGCTCAGCTCACTTTGAGCTGGGTTGCTGTGGAAAAAGGGCCGGAACCATCTGCCACTTTGGCAGGGCAGCCATTTTAAAACAGTCAGTCTGCAGTCTGTGAACTGCAGGAGTGGCTGGTTCTGTTGTGTAGTGAGAACCAGGAAGGTAGTCTGTAGTTTAAAAACTACAGGAAAAGTCTGATTCTACTGTAGTGAGAATCAGGACGGTTTTGGCTTTTAGCCTAGGTAGTTTAGATAAGTCGAGCTGACTTATTTATAGTAGTATTTAGTGTATGAGTAGAAAGGGTGAG
Source organism: Anolis sagrei ordinatus (assembly GCF_025583915.1). Classification (NCBI taxonomy): domain Eukaryota; kingdom Metazoa; phylum Chordata; class Lepidosauria; order Squamata; family Anolidae; genus Anolis; species Anolis sagrei. The sequence goes on along the minus strand of NW_026845477.1, from coordinate 311,907,985 downwards.
AGAAACCCAGTGAGAATCTTTATTGCAATAGAAATATCACAATGAAAGAATAAGCTTGTATCTGAAGTAATCTATTAAAGAAAGAAACACAGTTTGAAGAAAAATAGTTTGAAACCTGTTTAGTGGAAGGAAGAGTCCTTTCCAGAGTTGTTTTAAGAAATGTTATAAATGTAACCTCTGAAGATATGTGCCTCTAAGAGTCAAGAAACATTGAAACCATCAAGCTTCTGCTACATTTCAATAAACGTGTTACAGTTTCTTGTAAAGCCCGGTCTCTGTTACAAATCCTTTCTAAGTTAAGTCATGCTACACATTGAAGAAAGACCAATTCAATATCACTAGCGATTAGCTACGCTACCAATTTAATAAGCCCTTACAAAGCGGTGGCTCCTTTACAAAACCATTACAAACTGGTGGCTTCTTTACAAATTGGTGGCCTCGTTGCAGGGGGCTTGTCTGATATCCCTGGGGAGTGAGTTCTAGAGTCGGGGGGCCACCACAGAGAAGGCCCTCTCCCTCGTCCCCACCAATTGCACCTGCGAAGGAGGTGGGAGCGAGAGCAGGTCCTCTCCGAATGATCGAAGAGATTGCGTGGGTTCATAAACAGAAATGCGGTCATGCAGGTAGGCAGGTCCCAAACTGTTCAGGGCTTTGTAGGTGATAACCTGCACCTTGAATTGGGACCAGGAAATTTTATTTATTTATTTATTTATTTATTATTCATACTTATATGCCGCCACTCCCCTCGGAGCGGCTTACAAAAACAAACGGACACAAATTAAAACAACATATCAAAGGTCAAAAGCCTGTCGAAACAAATATGTCTTACAAGCCCTGCGGAAGGCTGATAAATCCCGCAAGGCACAAACCTCTGGCGGCAGAGTGTTCCAGAGCGATGGTGCCACTGCTGTGAAGGCTCTGCGTCTGGTTGCTGTTAGGCACAAGGTCTTAACACTGGGAACTTCCAAGAAATCTTGGTTCTCTGAATGGAGAGATCTCTGGGGTTGGTAGGGGGTGAGGCGGTCCCTCAGGTACATCGGCCCCAGACCATGCAAGGCCTTCAAGGTGAGGACCATCACTTTGAAATGAACATAAGGTTTTAATTTTTTGTGTGTTATTGCTTATATGTGAGTTATATTAATTGTACTGTTTTACTTGCTTGCTGTCTTGTTGTTTTACTGCTGCGTTGTTGGGCTTGGCCTCGTGTTAGCCGCCCCGAGTCCCCTTGGGGAGATGGTGGCGGGGTATTATTATTATTATTATTATTATTATTATTACATCAGATGGATGCCCATCAGATGGATGCCAAACCTGGGAATGTTCTGGAAAAGACTGTGAATCCATCACTCAGTGGATGCTTCGGAAAAGCTGACTCTGAAGCCTGTGTTAGGAGTGCGGGAAGCGTGAATTCACCCCGCCAGAGGCCCAGCTGACCAACGGGAGCCCTTTAGGTCCCCGCTTATGAACTGTGTCCCAAAGGCATTGAGTGGAGGGTTTCAGTTCTCAATGGAGTCTTGCCTTTCCTCTCTCAGTCAGGTCTCTTCCATCCCGTCTTGGAGGCGTGGACCGGCCAGCGGTGATGGCTGCCTTCCAGAAATCGACTTCCCTCCTGGTGAGAGAGCGCTTGGACCCTTCTGCTAGGCTTAGGAATCCTCCATCCTGGAGTGGGAGAAGGAAGGAAGAGGGTGCCAGGAGGTGGGAGATCTCTATCTCAAATGCTATCTTAAATTGTAAGTCACTTGGAGCACCTTGGTGGAGAGCGACTAATTAAGAAATAAAGTGGAGATCTCCCTGCGAAGAGGAGGAGGAGGAGGAGGGCTCTGGCCTGAGGCTAGGCTATGGGCTCCCTGCATCTGCACCTGGCACCAGGGGGGCCCTTGGGAGCCCTTTGGGGCGTCCGGCACATGAAGGACAGTCCCTCCCCAAGGCGCAAGGAGGGCATCCCGCCTGGAAGAAGAAGGGCACGGGCCTCCCTCCCTCCTGCAGCCAATGAGGGGTCAAGGGACCCTGGGCCAGAGGGCAGAGGAGCCCCCCAGGCAGGCAGAATGGGGCACAAGGGAGGCCTTCCAGTTTGGGGGTGCAGAGGGGGGCCCCGTCCTGGTGCCAAGCGCTGCCTTACTGGGTCCCCAAAAGGTGTCCCAGAAAGCTCTCCAGAGTGACAGAATGCGGCGTTCCTTTCCAACTCAGGTGAGAATGGCAGGGAGAGGTCTTCCTTGTTTTGCCTTTGTTACGGGAAGCAATGGGCTCCTCTTGGCAGCCTTGGAAACCTTCCCCCTCCACCAGGTTTAGCGGAAGGAAGGCCGAGCAGCCCAGGTTTGAGGGCCGGAGAGACCCGTGTCCCTCCCAGGGCTGGGGGCCTTTCCTGCCCCGCTCCCCCTCCCAGGCCCCTCCTCTTCTGGGGGATTCTGGGAGAATCGTAGCATCCTAGAGTTGGAAGAGACCTGGTGGGCCATCATCCAGTCCAACCCCATTCTGCCAAGAAGCACCCCTGACAGATGGCCACCCAGCCTCTGCTCCAAAGCCTCCACCACACTCCCTCCGGGGCAGAGAGTTCCACTGCTGAACAGTTTCTCTCTGTGTCAGGAAGCTCTTCCTCATGTTCAGGTGGAAGCTCCTTTCCTAGACTTTGAAGCCATTGTTCCATTGCGTTCTAGTCTCCAGGGAAGCAGAAAAATAAGCTTGCTAGAAGGCACCTCCCTGGTCGTCTTCTCCAGTGTCCCATTGCTCTGCCCCACACGGATTGGCCCCTGGGGAAGCCCTTTCCCTTCCGGGCTCTGTCCCAACTCGGGCCCACTCCTCCCCCAAAGAATGAGTGGACACAGTGACCCTCCCTTGGGCCAGACTTCAGTGGCCTCCTGCCATGTAGACAGAGTCTGCGCCACAGCTGTGGCTGCCAAAGGGAGGCCAAAGAAGAAGGGGTCGAGGGACGGGGCCCGTGGGGCAGCGGGTGAGGGCTCCCTTTCTCTCTCTTCCCACAGAATGTCCCGGTGGAGGCCACGCAGAGGGTCCTGGAGGAGTATCTGGGGGAGATGGAAGACCCCCAGGAACTACGGGAGCAATTTCAGGATTTCATGGGGGACGCCATGTTTGTCCTTCCTGCTCTTCGGGTAGCGAGAGCTCATAGAGGTGAATCCTCACACAAAGCACATGGTACTGGTGTGCCATTTGATGTTTGGGAGGAAACATCAAATGGGGGAGGGGCAAGGGCTGTGAGGAAATAGGTGCTTGAGCTCCCTGAATGCCTACAAAGGCAACCCCCAAGGACCGGATCCCGTTGGGCCTCAAGGACGCCCTTTGAGTGTCCTGGGAGTAGGGGAGGCACCCTGAGGACATCTCTGTCTGAGGTGGGAGCCCAGGGATCTCACCCAAGGATCGGGTCCAAGGAAGCTTCCTCCTGCGTGTTTTTGTTTGTTTGGGGTCTTCATAACTCCAGGCACTGACTTCCCCTCTACCTCTCTCTTTCCTTTCTTCAAAGACTCGGGTGCCCCCGTCTACTTCTACGAATTCCAGCATCGCCCTTCCATCTTCAGAGACACCAGGCCGGCTTTTGTAAAGTCCGACCACGGAGACGAAGGCATCTTTGTTTTGGGAACGCTGTTCTTAAGCAGCAAGGATTCCCCGTTTGGTGAGGCCTCCACAAGGGAGTGAGCGCCTTTCGGGTTGGAGCAGCAGCGGGGAGGTTTAGGGGGTCTCGCTTCAGTTTTTGCCTTGGGAGGAGGCAGCTCAACTGAATGGCTGCTCCACTTCACGAAGGAGCATTCAAGGGTGGATAAGACGCCAGTAAGCACAGCCTATGCCACAGGTCCCCCCACCAAGTCATTGGGCGCAAGGACTCCCAGCAGCCCCTTGATGGCCGAGGGTCCCAGATAGAAAGGGCCCCGCAAAGACTGGGGCGGAGTGCCTTGGGCCCCACAGAGCAGCCAAAGGGGCCCCTCCTGCCTTGCTCCAGAGCAGCCCGTGCCAAGGCAGGCCAGGCGGACCCTGTGCCTGTTAGGGAGAACTACCCTAAAATGTGGCAGAGCACCCAAAACTCAAACAGGATACTAAGAGTTGTGCATCGGCTCTTGAGCTAGCAGAGCGTGAAGTGCCGTGTGATGTGGCTGTAAAGAATGTAGAGCTTAGGCAGGCAAAGACACAGAGTCCAGTCTTAAATATCGCAAAAGGTTTATTTACAATAGTAATAAGCCATAACCTCGTTTCCTGAAAACGAAAGAACTGGGTCTGAGCCACTCCCACGCCCATCTCTTCTTAGGTTCCAAAGAGAGGGGGAAATCCTCCAAGCGCTGCATCTCCCAGAGACACACGCAGAGAGAGATCTCAAAGCACACAGCACATACTCAGGAGTCAGATTTCAGAAGGGTTGTAGTTGAAGAGTATCCATTGTACACAACCCATCCGAATGAGAGCAGACACGGAGAGGAGAGAAGAATTCTTAGATGCATTCCGACTGTCATAGGGGAGACATGGGGGAAGGAAACCCTTGGCCTATTCTTACTAACTAAACGGTTCCTCATTGAGACTTGGGCAGTGTGGGGGTGAATTCCAACGATGCCCCGCTGGCCCTGAGCAGGGACAGGCTCCTCTCCCGTTCCCCTCCCCACATCTGTGGGTCCCCCTTGGCCCCCCGCTCCCTGAGAAGCATGCTCAGGGCCCCTTCTTTCCTTCTTCCTCTTAGCCTTTGCAGGGGGATACACCGAGGAGGAGAAACGGCTGAGCAAGACGGTGATGCGATACTGGGCAAACTTTGCACGCAGCGGGTGAGGCTCCCTCTTGGATCCGCGCGGCCCTGATGTTGTGGTGAGCCAGGTTGCGCAAGGCCTCACCTCTGCCTGCCTCTGGTGCTTCCAGGAACCCCAACGGCCACGGGCTGGTGGAGTGGCCCCGCTACGACCAGGAGGAGGGCTACCTGGAGCTGGGCTTGGAGCTGAGAGGAGCCCACAAGCTGAAGCAGAGCAAAGTCGACTTCTGGCTGAAGACCCTGCCGGAGAAGATGAGGAAGGAGGAGGAGGAAGAAGAGAGGAAAACACACCAAGAGCTGTAGGCAAGGGAGGGGTGGCCACAGAGGAGAACAAGGCACCTCGAGGGAGGAAGAGGAGGAGGAGGAGGAGGAGGAGGAGGAGGAGGAGGAGGAGGAGGAAGCAGAGCCTGGTGATGTGATGGGGAAATTGATGTCGAGCAAGAATTTGGGGGTCTTTGCCAGGAGGCAGAGACCAATCAGACCCAACAAGGAGAGTCCGGAACCCTGGCGAGACGAGCAAAGCACCCCAGATTTTTCCCTAAATTTTCCCAAATAAAGTCTCACCAAAGTTGAAGAACAGCCACCGAGTTGTCTTTATTTCGTCCCAGCTGGTATGGATGTCAAACCTCAATCCCTTGCCAAAGTCGACATGCGGATACGGAGGCCCAATGGGTTTCTGCATCCGCGGTTCAGAGGAGCGCAGTTTCGGCCTCCCCGGGATACGGAAATCGCATCCCGGGCAGGCCAGCAGCCATCTGCAGCCTGGGAGAGGAAAGATTTATGCAGAGAAGAGTTTGGAGGCAGTAAAAGACACAAAGTAACACTAGTGAGAGAAAAAAGTTACAGTGAATTGATACTTTATTGGGGGGAGTAGTTACAATGTTAGGAAGGGGAAGAAAGTGAAGTAAGAAGAAGCCTTCTGGGTTGCAGCTGCTGCTGTGGCCACATTCATGGAGGTTGGCCCAAGTGGGACAATGGAGAACTGAGGAACTCCCTGCTGCAAGTCAGATCAGCTTGAAAGCAGGGAGTTCTGGGTTCGACCTTAAAATAACTGGGTGCAGAAGAGTCCTGGGCCTGTCGGGAAGGGCTGGGCCTCCTGGCGATCCAGCAGAATTATTATTATTATTATTATTATTATTATTATTATTATATTTATTTGTACCCTGCTAGCATCTCCCGTAGGACTCGATGCGGCTCACACAGGCCGAAGCCTCAAAACACAGTACAACAGAACATAATACAACAGCAATACCAGAAGCAAATCAAAACAGTTAAGCAAAATAAACAATAACAGTAACACTTTAAAACAGGACACTTTAAAACTGGGCTGGCCAGAGCAGTGGGTACAGGAATTAAAAGTGCTGAAGTGGCAGGAGGAATGTAGGATTATAAAATAAGTGCGGTGTGCAGCGATCTTAATTCTACTAAAGTGCTTCTAGGACTTGGTGATGGGGATTCCTAATCTGAAAAGGCACATCGGAACAGCCAAGTTTTTAAATTCTTTCTGAAAACTGCCAAAGTAGGGGCCTGTCTGAGATCTTTTGGGAGGGCGTTCCAAAGTCGGGGGGCCGCCACAGAAAAGGCCCTGTCTCGCGTCCCCACCAAACGCGCTTGCGACGCGGGTGGGATCACGAGCAGGGCCTCTCCAGATGACCGGAGTGAGCGTGTGGGTTCGTAGATGGAGATGTGGTCATGCAGGTAGGGTGGTCCCAAACCGTTCAGGGCTTTGTAGGTGAGCACCTGCACCTTAAATTGGGCTCGGAAAATAAATGGCAGCCAGTGGAGCTCCTTAAACAGAGGGGTAGACCTCTCTCTATAATGAGCCCCGGTTAGCATCCTGGCTGCTGCCCGCTGGACCAATTGAAGTTTCCGAGCCGTCTTCAAGGGCGGCCCCACGTAGAGCGCATTGCAGTAATCCATTCTAGAGGTGACCAAGGCGTGGACCACCCCGGCCAGATCTGCCGTCACGAGGTACGGTCGCAGCTGGCGCACAAGTCTCAGTTGTGCAAAGGCCCTCCCGGACACCGCCGACACCTGAGCCTCAAGTGTAAGCGAAGAATCCAAGAGGACACCCAAGCTGCGGACCTGTGGCTTCAGGGGGAGTGTAACCCCGTCCAACACAGGTTGCCACCCTATACCCCGATCCGGTTTGCGATCGACCAGGAGGACCTCTGTCTTGTCAGGATTGATCTTCAGCTTGTTCCTCCTCATCCAGATAGACACAGCGGCCAGGCACTCGTCCAGCACCCGAGAGGCCTCCTTGGAATTAGGTGGAAAGGAGTAGTAGAGTTGTGTGTCATCTGCATAGAGATGGCACCCAACTCCAAAACTCCGGATGACCTCTCCCAGCGGTTTCATGTAGATGTTAAAAAGCATGGGAGACAGAATAGAGCCTTGCGGGACCCCACAGGTCAAAGGCCAGGGGTCCGAGCAGGCGTCTCCCAGCTTCACCATCTGGGTTCGTCCCTCCAGGAAGGACTGGAGCCACGACAGAACCGTGCCCCCAAGGCCCATCCCAGAGAGACGACCCAGAAGGATACCATGATCGATGGTATCGAAAGCCGCTGAGATGTCCAAGAGAACCAACAGAGTCACACTCCCCCTGTCCAGCGCTCTGCGGAGGTCATCCACCAAGGCGACCAAGGCTGTCTCGGTGGCGTGACCAGGCCTGAAACCAGACTGTGACTGATCTAGGTAGTTGATATCATCCAAAAAGCCCTGGAGTTGGGAGGTGACCACCCGCTCCAGCACCTTACCCAAAAAAGGGAGGTTGGAGATTGGTCTGTAATTGCTCAGCACCGTGGAGTCAAGGGAAGCCTTTTTGAGGAGTGGGCGAACCACAGCCTGTTTCAGATTAGATGGAAAAATCCCTTGCTCCAACGATGCGTTAACGATCAACACAAACCAATCAACCAGCCCCTCCTTGGCCGATTTAATGAGCCAAGATGGGCACGGGTCTAGAGACGAGGTGGTCGCCCTCACAGCCCCAAGAACCTCTTCCACGGTTTGAGGAAGAACAAGCCTAAAAGAATCCCACAAAATTGGACAAGCAGATACCTCCGTCACCTCTTCTGGTGCTGCGATGAAATTGGAGTCGAGCTCAAGGCGTATCTGAGCAACTTTGCCTGCAAAATGGTGTGCGAAATCGCGACACCGAGCTGCTGGGTCGTCAGTGACCTCCTCCACCACAGGTGGGTGAAGGAGTTCTCCCACAACCCGGAACAGCTCCGATGATCTATTTGCTGCAGACGCTATACGGGTGGTCGTGAATGATTTCCTGGCCACCCGTATAGCCACGGAGTATGCCCTAAGAGAGGCTTTAGCCCGTGCTTGATCAGACACGTCCCGAGATTTCCTCCATTTGCGCTCTAGCCCCCTTCTCGTATGCTTCATCACAGCCAGCTCCCCGGTGAACCAGGGAGATGGCCTGTCACGACGCAACGAGATGGGGCGTTCGGGAGCGATCGTATCTATCGCCCTGGACATCTCCCTATTGTAGAGAGTCACCAAGGCGTCGATAGAATCGCCAGGCTCCAAGGCAGGAAGAACCCCAAGATTCCTCAGGAATCCATCCGGATCCATCAGTCTCCTAGGGTGGACCATTTTAATCTGTCCTCCACCCCTGCGGAGGTTAAGCGTCGCAGTGAGTCTAAAACTGATCAGATAATGGTCAGACCATGACACCGGAAGGATGTTTTGTTCTTCCACTCTAATCATTTCGCTGTCCGCCACGAAAACGAGGTCAAGTGTATGTCCAGCCTGATGGGTGGGTCCAGATATTATTTGTGACAGTCCTATGGTCGTCATGGTGGCCATAAAGTCCTGAGCTGCGCCAGACAGGGTGGTCTCAGCGTGGATGTTAAAATCTCCCAGCACCACCAGGCGCTGGGAAACCAAGGCCGAATTAGAGACCACCTCCGCTAGCTCAGACAGGGAAGCTGCTGGGTCGCGGGGTGGGCGGTACACCAGCAGGAACCCCACACTGTCACGGCTCCCCACCCTCAGGTGGACACACTCAAACCCAGAAGCTTGCAGAACAGCGCATCTGATCACGGCGATGGATTGCCGAAAGACTACTGTGCCCCCTCCTCCCCGCCCCCCCTGTCTGGCCTGCTGATGCACTCCGAAACCTGGTGGACACAGCTGAGTGAGATTTACTCCCCCCAGTTCATCCAACCAGGTCTCAGTAATGCACGCCAGATCCGCCCTCTCATCCAGAATCAGGTCCTGAATGGCCACGGTCTTACCATTAACGGATCTAGCATTAATCAGCAGGACCTTGAGACCGAGGGGACTGCCATGGAACCTACCACTTCCCACCTTCTCCAGGGTCGCAAGAACTCTGTTGCGCTTCTCCCTGGGATGTTGGTGACCCGCAAATCTCCTCCCCACACGACCTGGATGGCACCCCCTTCCTCCGGGACCCCCTCCCCCCCTACATGGTTGGGATCTATGGCTAGTCAGCTCTCAGAAGAAATAGGGCTGGGGAATAATCTCCCTTGGGCGTCAGGTAGGGATGCTTCTGATGTTGAGGTAGACAGTGAAACATCAAGGGAGCTGAGTGGGCTGAACAGGGGAAGTGTTCTCGAGCGGAGGAGTGTGGCTGGTTGAGTGGGGGCGACCGGGGCAGATGGGGTCTCAAAATGATACGAACCAGGAGGGGGGGCCCTAACCGGGGAGCTGTCTGTGGAATTCTCACGGGGACCTGATGGAGTAAGGCGGGAAGGTACCCCGGAGTCAAAGAGGGGGCGTATATGAGGGTCCACAACTACCCTTCTGATGGTAATGCCCCATTTCTTTAGGCAAGATCGCATTGCCATTAGCTCGCCAAGCCATAAGTTGTCTTCTGGTGTAATTAGAAGACGAGTGGAGCGATCAGATGACTGATAGTCCCTCCACAGCCATACTATGGCTTCCAGTCTTATTTCCTGTGATCCTTTACCGAGGATTTGGGCCAAGGAGTTACAAACCGCCCTCTTAGAGGTCCATCTGCCTCTGTTTACCATTAGGTCAGCAATGTCCACCGCAAAATTGTCTGTTTGTAGATGTTGGTCCTGGGCGCAAACTGCGGTTGGCTGTACCATAAGATCTGATGTTGTATTTTTGGTCGTCCTCTGAGTGGCCATCACAGTCCGCTGCCACTCCAAAAGAAGCCCCTTCTGTTGCCTGGGAAGCCCTTGGCCAGGCAGCACATTTCCATCCTGCATGTCTTTCGAAGCCGACTGACCCATGACTTCTGCTGCCCGAGAAGGCCACGGGAATGCTTCACCCTCTGTGCCCTCATGGAACCCTAGAAGAGGTGGAAGAGACCTGGCGGGCCATCGTCCAGTCCCACCCCCTTCTGCCAAGAAGAAGGGAAATCGCATTCAGAGCACCCCTGACAGATGGCCAGCCAGCCTCTGCTCCAAAGCCTCTTCTGGGTCACGGCTCCTAGCCCAAGCAACCAACCCAGAGACACTAGGGTGGAGGGTCTTTGTTCTGGGGAGTGGGGGGTGGGGGTGGGGGCCTCTCGGGGATCTTTCCATGGTTCTGCTGCATTGTGTGCTGAGTTCCTTTCCCTCCCTGAAGGCATGTTTGTACTCGCGAAATGAATAAACACCCTTGCTCTTGGCTGGCAGGAGAGTCCGGGCACGCAATGCTCCGTCCTGCGGAAAAACATGCCTGCAAACACAGGGCTATGCACACATACACACACACACACACACACCCCGCCTCTAGAGCCAAAGTCCCGAATGGCTGAGCAGGGATGGGGCAACCCCAGGGAGAAGCCGGGCAAAGGCCAAAGTCCTCTCCCGTTGTGTGCCCGGCCCCGCCCTCTCTGCCACTCTTTGATGACAAGGGGGGGGGGTGTCCCTCCTGGCCGGCCTCACCTTCGTCCCCTCCCTCCTGAGTGTTCTCTGAGAGCTGCCTGGAGAGCAGGCCCCTGAGCATGGGCAGAGTGCTTGGCCAGGAACAACACTGCGCGCAAGAGTGGCCATTCATCGGCTGAGAGGCTCCTCCAACCTGGCCTTGCCTGCGGATGGCGCTCTCCCAGCAAAGGCTCCAGGTGTGTTTCTCGGGGGGAGGGGAGGTGTAGAATGACCTTGGGGAGTGCTGGGCGTTGTAGTCCCCGACGAGGGCGGCATTCCTGAGGGCGCATGGGGTGCATTTATTTCATTATTGATTTATTAGACTTAGAATTCTCCCAGGAGAAGAATGGCATCGATTTTGGAGCAACAATGTCATAGAGATACAACAGTGACATAATAAGTAAAACATTAAAATTAGATTAAAAACCATTGAAAATAGTGCAGATTGAATTAGGTGTGTGGGGGCAGTTTATATATCACATATATATGATATTAATATTACAATATTAAAATTACAATATAAACCTTTTACTATACCTGATTTTTTTTCTGGAAGGGTTTCTTTGTGGAAAATGTCACTAGAACAGCATGTATTGATTTTTCCTGCCTGAACTGCCCGTGTACGTCAGATCTGCCGACCAGCACAAGGTCACGGGAGAGAGGACCGGAACACGCGGACTCTCCAGGTGATTAAGATGTTTTCCTATGTATTCATAATTATTTATTTTTCGTGTCAGGGCAACCTGTCAATTATATTACATTTCTAACAGAACAAAGCAAACAAACAGACAAAACACAAAATTTGTGTGTTTGGTAGTTGATTAAATGTCCTTTGACCAGTCTCTGTCCCCTTGGAGTGCCTCTGGTGTTGCCGCAAGAAGGTCCTCCCTTGTGCATCATGTGGCAGGGCTCAGGTTGCATTGCAGCAGGCGGTCAGTGGTTGGCTCTTCTCCACACTCGCATGTTGTGGACTCCACTTTGTGGAATCCCCATTTCTTGAGGTTGGCTCTGCATCTCGTGGTGCCAGAGCGCAGTCTGTTCAGCACCTTCCAAGTTGCCCAGTCTTCTGAGTGCCCAGGGGGGAGTCTCTCATCTGGTATCACCCACGGATTGAGGTTCTGGGTTTGAGCCTGCCACTTTTGGACTCTCGCTTGCTGAGGTGTTCCAGCGAGGGTCTCTGTAGATCTTAGAAAACTATTTCTAGATTTAAGTCATTGACATGCTGGCTGATACCCAAACACGGGATGAGCTGGAGATGTCTCTGCCTTGGTCCTTTCACTAATGGCTGCTACTTCCCGGCGGATGCCAGGTGGTGCAATACCGGCTAAGCAGTGTAATTTCTCCAGTGGTGTCGGGCGCAGACACCCCGTGATAATGCGGCATGTCTCATTAGGAGCCACATCCACTGTTTGAGCGTGGTGAGATGTGTTCCACACTGGGCATGCGTACTCAGCAGCAGAGTAGCACAGCGCAAGGGCAGATGTCTTCACTGTGTCTGGTTGTGATCCCCAGGTTGTGCCAGTCAGCTTTTGTATCCTATAAAAATAAATAACATACTGTCTGTGTATTTATGATTGACATAAATCAAAAACCACTGGGAGAATAGACACCACACTGGGACAAAAGACATCTATCTCAGGCCAGCCACAAGTGACCCTCACTCATCACAACACTGAGAAAGAAACACAGCAGAAGAAGAGACTCAAAAAGCAAGAGATGCTCAACAGATGCGCAAAACCCACATATTTACACATATACTCACACACATATATGTATACACACACACACACACAATGCATATACGGAGACTGGGCCATAGCAACGCGTGGCAGGGGGCAGTGTTTACTATTTCTGATCCAGAGAGAGAGAGAAAGAGAGTGAGACTGGATTGGGAGCAGAACAGGAGCCCAGCCCAGGCAGGGAGGGAGGGAGGGAGGGAGGGAGGGCCAGGCTTGGGGATTGGGCTGAGTGGTCCTTGGGTGAGG
>NW_026845477.1:311868391-311888084 GCF_025583915.1 Anolis sagrei ordinatus | reverse complement strand
GCAGAATGGGGTTGGACTGGATGGCCCATGAGGTCTCTTCCAACTCTTTGATTCTATGATTCTATGAATATAGGGCAGTTACTCCAACGGGCAGGTCAAGTGCTTCAGAGGACCTATTGCAGATGTTGGTCAGATCCGGGCGTTGTTTCCTTTATTCAGGGAAGGCACACTGGGACAGCCACGTTTTCAGGCTCCTCCTAAAGACTGCCAAGGTGGGGGTGTGGTGAAGTGTAAACTTTAATCTACTGTTATGTATAGGTATAGATGGGCGTTGAAAGAGTAAGTATTTAGAGTAGCATAAAGGGGGGATGGTAGCCAGCTCAGCTCACTTTGAGCTGGGTTGCTATGGAAAAAGGGGCGGAGCCAACTGCCACTTGGCAGGGCAGCCATTTTAAAATGGTCAGTCTGCAGTCTGTGAACTGCAGGAGTGGCTGGTTCTGTTGTGTAGTGAGAACCAGGAAGGTAGTCTGTCGTTTAAAAACTACAGGAAAAGACTGATTTACTGTAGTGAGAATCAGGAAGGTTTTGGCTTTTAGCCTAGGTAGTTTAGATAAGTCGAGTTGACTTATTTATATTAGTATTTAGTGTGTGAGTAGAAAGGGTGAGAGAAACCCAGAGAGAATCTTTATTGCAACAGAAATATCACAATGAAAGAATAAGCTTTTATCTGAAGTAATCTATTAAGGAAAGAAACAGTTTGAAGAAAAATAGTTTGAAACCTGTTGTTTCAAACAGGTTTGTTGAAACCTGTTGTTTCAAACAGGTTTGTTGTTCCAGTGTGCCTTCCCAGAATAATGATCCCATAGCACTTTGTCCTCCAAAGCACTTTATATTGTTTTTAGGTCTGCTCGTATGTTCCCACAAACTGCCCCATCACTTTTTTTGCCCATGTCCAGCATTATTTTTTAATCTTTTAATTTTAATTACATTTGGCCTACTCATAGATTTTAAAGTGTGTTGTCTTTTTAATAATGCTTGTGTTATTGTTTTATTGTTTTGTTGTTTTTAAATTGCTTGTATTGTTATTGTTATTGCTTGTATTGTTGTATTTTGGCTCAGCCTCATGTAAGCCGCACCGAGTCCCTTGGGGAGATGCTAGCGGGGTATAAATAAAGTGTTATTATTATTATTATTATTATTATTATTATTATTATTATTAGTGGAAGGAAGAGTCCTTTCCAGAGTTGTTTTAAAGAATGTTATAAATGTAACCTCTGAAGATATGTGCCTCTAAGAGTCAAGAAACATTGAAACCATCAAGCTTCTGCTACATTTAAATAAACTTATTACAGTTTCTTATAAAGCCCGGTCTCTGTTACAATCCTTTCCAAGTTAAGTCACACTACACATTGAAGAAAGACCAATTCAATATCACTAGCTATTAGCTACGCGATTAATTTAATAAGCCCTTACAAAGTGGTGGTTCCTTTACAAAACCGTTACAAACTGGTGGCTTCTTTACAAATTGGTGGCCTTGTTGCAGTGGGCTTGTCTGATATCTCAGGGGAGTGAGTTCCAGTCGGGGGGACACCATAGAGAAGGCCCTCCTCCTCGTCCCCACCAATTGCGCCTGCGAAGGGGGTGAGAGCGAGAGCAGGACCTCTCCGGATGATCGAAGAGGTCGCGTGGGTTCGTAAACAGAAATGCGGTCACGCAGGTAGGCAAGTCCCAAACTGTTCAGGGCTTTGTAGGTGAGAACCTGCACCTTGAATTGGGACTGGGAAATGAACATAAGGTTTTAAATTTTTGTGTGTTATTGCTTATATGTGAGTTATATTCATTGTACTGTTTTACTTGCTTGCTGTCTTGTTGTTTTACTGCTGCGTTGTTGGGCTCGGACTCATGTTAGCCGCCCCGAGTCCCCTTGGGGAGATGGTGGCGGGGTATAAGTATTATTATTATTATTATTATTATTATTATTACATCATCAGATGGATGCCAAACCTGGGAATGTTCTGGAAAAGACTGTGAATCCATCACTCAGTGGATGCTTAGGAAAAGCTGACTCTGAAGCCTGTGTTAGGAGTGCAGGAAGCATGACGTGTGAATTCACCCCGCCAGAGGCCCAACTGACCAACGGGAGCCCTTTAGGTCCCCGCTTATGAACTGTGTCCCAAAGGCATTGAGTGGAGGGTTTCAGTTCTCAATGGAGTCTTGCCTTTCCTCTCTCAGTCAGGTCTCTTCCATCCCGTCTTGGAAGGCGTGGACCGGCCAGCGGTGATGGCTGCCTTCCAGAAATCGACTTCCCTCCTGGTGAGAGAGCGCTTGGACCCTTCTGCTAGGCTTAGGAATCCTCCATCCTGGAGTGGGAGAAGGAAGGAAGAGGGTGCCAGGAGGTGGGAGATCTCTATCTCAAATGCTATCTTAAATTGTAAGTCACTTGGAGCACCTTGGTGGAGAGCGACTAATTAAGAAATAAAGTGGAGATCTCCCTGCGAAGAGGAGGAGGAGGAGGAGGGCTCTGGCCTGAGGCTAGGCTATGGGCTCCCTGCATCTGCACCTGGCGCCAGGGGGGCCCTTGGGAGCCCTTTGGGAGCCCTTTGGGGCGTCCGGCACATGAAGGACAGTCCCTCCCCAAGGCGCAAGGAGGGCATCCCGCCTGGAAGAAGGAGGGCACGGGCCTCCCTCCCTCCTGCAGCCAATGAGGGGTCAAGGGACCCTGGGCCAGAGGGCAGAGGAGCCCCCCAGGCAGGCAGAATGGGGCACAAGGGAGGCCTTCCAGTTTGGGGGTGCAGAGGGGGGCCCCGTCCTGGTGCCAAGCGCTGCCTTACTGGGTCCCCAAAAGGTGTCCCAGAAAGCTCTCCAGAGTGACAGAATGCGGCGTTCCTTTCCAACTCAGGTGAGAATGGCAGGGAGAGGTCTTCCTTGGTTTTGCCTTTGTTACGGGAAGCCATGGGCTCTTCTTGGCGGCCTTGGAAACGTCCCCCTCCACCAGGTTTAGCGGAAGGAAGGCCGAGCAGCCCAGGTTTGAGGGCCGGAGAGACCCGTGTCCCCTCCTCCCGTGGCCCTCCCAGGGCTGGGGGTCTTTCCTGCCCCCTCCCCCCCAGGCCCCTCCTCTTCTGGGGGATTCTGGGAGAATCATAGCATCCTAGAGTTGGAAGAGACCTGGTGGGCCATCATCCAGTCCAACCCCATTCTGCCAAGAAGCACCCCTGACAGATGACCACCACCCAGCCTCTGCTCCCAAGCCTCCACCACACTCCCTCCGGGGCAGAGAGTTCCACTGCTGAACAGTGTCTCTCTGTGTCAGGAAGCTCTTCCTCATGTTCAGGTGGAAGCTCCTTTCCTAGACTTTGAAGCCATTGTTCCATCTCCAGCAGAAAAAGAAGCTTGCTAGAAGGCACCTCCCTGGTCCTCTTCTTCAGTGTCCCATTGCTCTGCCCCACACGGATTGGCCCCTTCCGGGCTCTGTCCCAACTCGGGCCCACTCCTCCCCAAGGAATGATTGGACACAGTGGCCCTCCCTTGGGCCAGATTTCAGTGGCCTTCTGTGATGTGGACAGCGTCTGCGCCACAGCTGTGGCTGCGAAAGGCAGGCCAAAGGAGAAGGGGTCGAGGGACGGAGCCCGTGGGGCGGCTGGCGAGGCCTCCCCTTCTCTCTCTTCCCACAGAACCTCCCGGTGGAGGCCACGCAGAGGGTCCTGGAGGAGTATCTGGGGGAGACGGAAGACCCCCAGGAACTACGGGAGCAATTTCAGGATTTCATGGGGGACGCCATCTTTCTCCTTCCTGCTCTTCGGGTAGCGAGAGCTCATAGAGGTGCATCCACACACAAAGCACCTTGTACTGGTGTGCCATTTGGTGTTTGGGGGAAAACATCAAATGGGGGAGGGGCAAGGGCTGTGAGGAAATAGGTGCTTGAACTCCCTGAGTGCCTACAAAGGCGACCCCCAAGGACCGGATCCCGTTGGGCCTCAAGGAGGCCCTCTGAGTGGCCTGGGGGCAGGGAAGGCGCCTGGGGCCAAGCCTTGTGTCCCTGAGGACGTGGGGCATCCCTGTCTGAGGTGGGAGCCCTGGGATCTCACCCAAGGATTGGGTCCAAGGAAGCCTCCTCCTGCGTGTTTGTTTGTGTGGGGTCTTCATAACTCCAGGCACTGACTTCCCCTCTACCTCTCTCTTTCCTTTCTTCAAAGACTCGGGTGCCCCCGTCTACTTCTACGAATTCCAGCATCGCCCTTCCATCTTCAGAGACACCAGGCCGGCTTTTGTAAAGTCCGACCATGGAGACGAAGCCATCTTTGTTTTGGGAACGCTGTTCTTAAGCAGCAAGGATTCCCCGTTTGGTGAGGCCTCCACAAGGGAACGAGCGTCTTTCGGGTGGGTTGGAGCAGCGGCGGGGAGGTTTAGGGGGTCTCGCTTCAGTTTTTGCCTTGGGAAGAGGCAGCTCAACTGAATGGCTGCTCCACTTCACGAAGGAGCATTCAAGGGTGGATAAGACACCAGCAAGCACAGCCTATGCCACAGGTCCCCCCACCAAGTCATTGGGCGCAAGGACTCCCAGCAGCCCCTTCATGGCCAAGGGTCCCAGGAAGTAAGGGCCCCGCAGACACGGGGGCGGAGTGCCTTGGGCCCCACAGAGCAGCCAAAGGGGCCCCTCCTGCCCTGCTCCAGAGCGGCCCGTGCCAAGGCAGGCCAGGCGGACCCTGTGACGGTTAGGGAGAACTACCCTAAAATATGGCAGAGCACCCAAAACTCAAACAGGATACTAAGAGTTGAGCATCGTCTCTTTAGCTAGCAGAGCTGTAAAGAACGTAGAGCTTAGGCAGGCAAAGAACCAGAGTCCAGTCTTAAACATCACAAAAGGTTTATTTACAATAGTAATAAGCCATAACCTCGTTTCCTGAAAACGAAAGAACTGGGTCTGAGCCACTCTCACGCCCATCTCTTCTTAGGTTCCAAAGAGAGGGGGAAATCCTCCAAGCGCTGCATCTCCCAGAGACACACGCAGAGAGAGATCTCAAAGCACACAGCACATACTCAGCAGTCAGATTTCAAAAGAGTTGCAGTTGAAGAGTATTGTACACAACCAATCCGAATGAGAGCAGACACACAGAGGAGAGAAGAATCATTAGATGCATTCTGTCAGATGGGAGACATGGAGGAAGGGAAACCTTTAGCCTATTCTCAGCTAACTAAATGGTTCCTGATTGAGACTTGGGCAGTGTGGGGTTGAATTCTGACAATGACCTTGACCTTGAGCAGGGGTAGGTTCCTCTCCCGTTTCCCTCCCCACATCTGTGGGATGGTCCCTCTTGGCCCCTCCCTCCCTCCCTTCGGGGCCCAGGAGAGAGGCGTGCTCAGGGCCCTTCCCTTCCTTCCTTCCTTCCTTCCTTCCTTCCTTCCTTCTTCCTTCTGGCCTTTGCAGGGAGATACACCGAGGAGGAGAAGCGGCTGAGCAAAATGGTGATGCGATACTGGGCCAACTTTGCACGCAGCGGGTGAGGCTCTCTCTTGGCTCCATGTGGCCCTGATGTTGTGGTGAGCCAGGATGCGCAAGGACTCACCTCTGCCTGCCTTTGGTGCTTCCAGGAACCCCAACGGCCAAGGGCTGGTGGAGTGGCCCCGCTACGACCAGGAGGAGGGCTACCTGGAGCTGGGCTTGGAGCCAAGAGGAGCCCACAAGCTGAAGCAGAGCAAAGTCGACTTCTGGCTGAAGACCCTGCCGGAGGAGATGAGGGAGAAGGAGGAAGAGGAGGAGAGGAAGACACACCAAGAGCTGTAGGCAAGGGAGGGGCGGCCACAGAGGAGAACATGGCGTCTCTAGGAAGGAGAAGGAGGACGAGGAAGAGGAGGAGGATGAAAAGGAGGAGGAGGAAGAGGATGAGGAGGTGGAAGAGAAGGAGGAGGAGGAAGAGAAAGAGGAGGAGGAGGTGTCACAAGAAATTCAATGTGCAGATTTGACAAATATGAATTTAATAATTATGTGTGGGAATGAATGGAAGAATGGAAGGCTGTATGAATGGAGCTAATAATTTTGGAAAGATCAGTATAACATGAAGGCCTGCAATGACTAACTCCCTGCTTGCTGCTTTGTGATTAAAACCTGTTAATGAGATCTGAAGAGTAAACTCTGATAAGAATTGGGACAGTGATAATAGAAATGCTTGCAAAATTCCTTATGTTAAGAAGGAAGTCAACATAAGATCAACACCAATCAAGAAGATCAACATCTGGCCAGGATACTGAGATGGAGCCAGGATGGAAGACGTCTACCATTCATTTGCAACTTTGGGACGACATCAGCAGAATATTCCTATAAAAGACTCAGCCTAATAATGATCAAAGTGTGGCAGACCTGTGGAGTCTGTTCCACCCGCTATGCTCTGCTCCATGGGAAGGAGAGAGATCGTGTAGCTATGGAGAGTAATACTAATACTAATACTACTACTAATAATAACTTTACTTATACCCCACTCCATCTCCCTCAGGGGGACTCGGTGCGGCTTACAAGAGGCCACGCCCATCAATACAATACAACAATATGACACAAAAAACATAGTAGAACCAAGCAAAATACATAAAATGCAAAATCAAAATAATATATACGACACAACAATAAAATCAAGCATTAAAAACACAGAAAATTTCACTAGGCTGGGCCAGATTCAAGGATAAAATTAAAAAAAATTAAAACACTGGGAGATAGGACAATGTAAATTACAAGGAAGGGGCTCCGGGAATGAGGAAGGATTTCATTGCACAAACCGTTAAGAGCTTTGTAGGTCAAAACCTGTATCTTGAATTGGGCCCGGAAAATAAATGGCAGCCAGTGGAGCTCCACACCAGTTAACAATC
This sequence comes from Anolis sagrei ordinatus, assembly GCF_025583915.1. Lineage (NCBI taxonomy): Eukaryota > Metazoa > Chordata > Lepidosauria > Squamata > Anolidae > Anolis > Anolis sagrei. The sequence continues at coordinate 311,881,289 of NW_026845477.1, read as the reverse complement.
TGGCTGCCCCCCCGTTGGATCAATCGGAATTTCCGGGCTGTCTTCAAGGGCAGCCCCATGTAGAGTGCATTGCAATAGTCCAATCTAGAGGTGACTAAGGCGTGGACCACCGTGGCCAAGTCCGACGTCACGAGGTACGGTCGCAGCTGGCGCACGAGCTTTAATTGTGCAAATGCCCTCCCGGCCAACACCGATACCTGAGCTTCAAGCGTGAGCACTGAATCCAAGAGGACACCCAAGCTTGGGACCTGTGACTTCAGGGGGAGTGCAACCCCGTCAAGCACCGGTTGCCTCCCAATACCCCGATCCGGCCTACGATTGACCAGGAGGACCTCTGTCTTGTCAGGATTGATCCTCAGCTTGTTCCTCCTCATCCACACCGTCACAGCGGCCAGACACTCGTCCAGCACCCAAAGGGCTTCCTTGGAGTTAGGTGGAAAAGAGTAGTAGAGTTGGGTGTCACCTGCATAGGGATGGCACCAAACTCCTAAACTCTGGATGATCTCTCCCAGCGGTTTCATGTAGAGCAGTGGTTGTCAACCTTTCTGATGACACGACCCCTTAATCCAGTTCCTCCTGTTGTGGTGACCCCCAACCATAAAATTATTTTTGTTGCTACTTCATAACTGCAATTTTGCGACTGTTATGACTCATAATGTAAATATCTGATATTTTCATTCACTGTACCAAATTTGGCACAAATACCTGATATGCCCAAATTTGAGTACTGGTGGGGTTGGGAGTGGGGGATTGATTTTGTCATTTGGAGTGGTAGTTGCTGGGATTTATAGTTCACCTACCATCAAAGAGCATTCTGAATTCCACCAACGATGGAATTGAACCAAACTTGGTACCAGAACTCCCATGACCACCAGAAAATACTGGAAGGGTAGTTCACCTACATCCAGAGAGCACGGTGGACTAAAAAATGATGGATCTAGACAAAACTTGGCACGCATACTCATTATGCCCAAATGTGAACACTGGTGGAATTTGGGGAAAGTAGACCTTGACATTTGGGAGTTGTAGTTACTGGGATTTAGACTTACTTCCTTAGGCGATCCCTCGTTAGACGAGTAAGATGGTCTTCCGTTATGGGTTTCCTTGTGGGTCCGTAGGTGGCTGTGGAGCCCTATTCTTGCTCTGCATCTTCTTCCGCAGTGAGGAGGGCATTGGTTTCTAGGTGGAAGGTGGTCCCAGTCGGGGTTGGCTTGACGCGCCTTCCGCCTGGCATGTTTCTCTCTTTCACCCTCCACTCGTGCCTCCTCGAATTCTGCAGCACTGCTGGTCACAGCTGACCTCCAGCTGGAGCGCTCAAGGGCCAGGGCTTCCCAGTTCTCAGCTGTCTATGCCAGAGATTTTAAGGTTGGCTTTGAGCCCATCTTTCAATCTCTTTTCCTGTCTACCGACGTTCCGTTTTCCGTTCTTAAGTTCAGAGTAGAGCAACTGCTTTGGGAGATGGTGGTCAGGCATCCGGACAACGTGGCCGGCCCAGCGGAGTTGATGGCAGAGGACCATTGCTTCTATGCTGGTGGTCTTTGCTTCTTCCAGCACGCTGACGTTTGTCTGCTTGTCTTACCAAGAGATTTGCAGGATTTTCCGGAGGCAGCGCTGATGGAATCGTTCCAGGAGTTGCATGTGACGTCTGTAGACAGTCCACGTCTCACAGGCATAGAGCAGGGTTGGGAGGACAAATGGCTTTATAGACAAGCACCTTGGTCTCCCTACGGATGTCCCGGTCCTCAAACACTCTCTGCTTCATTCTGAAAAATGCTGCACTCAGAGCTCAGGCGGTGTTGTATTTCAGTGTCAATGTTGACTTTTGTGGAGAGGTGGCTGCCAAGGGAGTGGAAATGGTCCACATTTTCTAATGTTACACCATTAAGCTGTATCTCTGGCATTGGAGAGGGATTGGCTGGTGACTGCTGGAACAGCACTTTGGTTTTCTCAATGTTCAGTGACAGGCCAAGCTTCGTGTATGCATCTGCAAAGGTGTTTAGAGTGGCTTGTAGATCTTCTTCTGAATGCGCACAGACGACGTTGTCATCAGCATATTGGAGTTCTATAACAGATGTGGTTGTAACCTTGGTTTTGGCGCACTTTGGTTTTTTCAATGTTCAATGACAAGCTGAGCTTCTCGTATGCTTCTGCAAAGGTGTTTAGAGTGGCTTGTAGATCTTCTTCTGAATGCGCACAGACGACGTTGTCATCAGCATACTGGAGTTCTATAACAGATGTGGTTGTAACCTTGGTTTTGGCTTTCAGTCTGCTGAGGTTCAACAGCTTGCCGTCTGTCCGAGAGATGATTTCCACTCCGGTGGGAAGCTTCCCGTCCACAAGGTGAAGTCTCATAGCGATGAAGATGGAGAATAGAGTGGGGGCAATGACACATCATCCCTGTTTGACACCCGATTCCACCTTAAATGGGTCTCTTTGGGAGCCATGGCTGTCCAAGACGGTTGCCATCATGTCATCATGGAGGAGCCGCAGGAGCTCCTCATAGCCCACCACCATCTCCCCCCCAATGGGGACTCGGAGCGGCTGACATGATGAGGCCAAATCACAGCAGCAGAACACCGGAAGCGCAGGCAGTGAACAAGAACAGAAGCCCAACCCGGGAGGGGGGGAGGGAGGGGGCGAGGGAGGGCCAGGCTTGTGGATTGGGTTGAGTAGTCCTTGGGTGAGGCTGTGGTCCAGATCCAGGCTGGTCTGTGTCCCTCCCTCCCTCCCTCCCTCTCTCTCTCTCTCTCTCTCTCTCTGAATGGCAGGAATGGGCAGCAGCAGCAGCCAGAGGGAGCCTCAGCCCGGGAGGCCGGGTCTGCCTGGAGACTGGTGACGCGGAGAGCGGAGGCCCATTCCCATTGGCGGATCCCATTGGGAAGGCAGGCAGGCAGGCAGGCCCTCCCTCTCGGAGTGGCAAAAGAAGGAAGGAAGGAAGGAAGGAAGGGCGGAGGGAGGGAAGGAAGGAAGGAAGGAAGGAAGGAAGGAAGGAAGGAAGGAAGGAAGGAAGGAAGGAAAGGAAGGAAGGAAGGAAGGAAGGAAGGAAGGAAGGAAGGAAGGAAGGAAGGAAGGAAGGAAGGAGGCGCTCTTGCTCCTAACTCGGCAGAGCCGCCAAGAAGCCCCGCCCCTCTCTGGGCACCCAGCCCGCGGCTGCCATGTTTGGTGTTGGCGGAAGTGCAGCGAGAGGGGCCGGCCTCCGTGTCCTAGAGAGGCGAGGGAGGCGAGGGCGAGGAGGCCTTTCCCCGTGAGCTCACTTCCGGAGGATGGAGGGGGAGAGAGAGATAGCGGAAGGAAGGAAGGGGAGGAGCCAAGGGCGGTGTCGTGCTTGTTGACGAGCGAGAGAGGAGGAGGAGGACAAGGACGCTTTCCGGTCAGAGAGAGAGAGAGAGAAGGCGACCCGAGTGGGGGTGAGTGAGTGTGCCTGGGGGAGGCCTGGGCTCCGCCTACTTCTTGGGGGGGGGAGGGCGGCCTCTCTCTCTCTCTCCGGCTCTCTCCTGCCCTGACCACCCTGGACCACGGGGAGGCTTTCCTGGGGGTCCAGCGGGGGGGGGGGGGGGCTCCTCCTTCTCGGGAGGACTCTCAGCAGAGGCCGGGTGGACATCTCTCGGGAGGGCTTGTGTTGTGTCCTCCCTCTCTGGGGTTGGGTGACCTTTGGAGTCTCTTCCAACGCTATGTCTCACCATCTATTCATTTACGACATCTCTCTGCCGCCCTTCTCAGAGACTCAGAGCGGCTCACAAGAGGCATTTACATACAATATATTCTATTAAGTTCTTGTGGGTTTTTTCGGGCTATATGGCCATGTTCTAGAGGCATTTCTCCTGACGTTTCGCCTGCATCTATGGCAAGCATCCTCAGAGGTAGTGAGGTCTGTTGGGACTAGGAAAATTGGGTTTATATATCTGTGGAATGACCAGGGTGAGACACAGGACTTTGTCAGTTGGGCTGGGTGTGTTAATGTTCCAATTGACCACCTTGATTAGCATACAATGGGCTGACTATGCCCGGAGCAAACTCTTCTTGAAAGGTAATTAGATGTCCCTGCCTGTTTTCTCTCTGCTGTTTTTGCTTTTTTTTTTTGAATTTTTTAATACTGGCAGCCAGATCTTGTTTATTTTCATGCTTTCCTCCTTTCTGTTGAAATTGTCCACATGTTTGTGGATTTCAGTGGCTTCTCTGCGTAGTCTGACATGGTGGTTGTGAGAGTGGTCCAGCATTTCTGTGTTCTCAAATAATATGCTGTGTCCAGGTTGGTTCATCAGGTGCTCTGCTATGGCTGACTTCTCTGGCTGAAGGAGTCTGCAGTGCCTTTCATGTTCCTTGATGTGTGTCTGGGCAAAGCTGCGTTTGGTGGTCCCTATGTAGACTTGTCCACAGCTGCATGGTACACAATGGTAGACTCCTGCAGAAGTGAGAGGATCCCTCTTGTCCTTTGCTGAACGGAGCATTTGTTGGATTTTCTTGGTGGGTCTGTAGATTGTTTGTATGTTGTGTTTCCTCATCAGCTTCCCTATGCAGTCAGTGGTCCCCTTGATGTCTGGCAGGAACACTTTTCCTCGGGGTGGATCTTCATCTTTCGTGGCTTGTTCTTGGCCTTGCAGCTCTTCTGATGTCTGAGGTGGAGTCTCCATTGGCCTGGAGAGCCCAGTTGAGGTGGTTCAGTTCATCTTGGAGGAGAAGGTGGGGTTCACAGATTCTTTTTGCACAGTCTGCCAAGGCTTTGATGGGGCTTCTTTTTTGACTTGGGTGATGGTTGGAGTTTTTATGTAGACATCTACCTGTGTGTGTGGGTTTTCTGTAGACGGTGTGACCCAATTGTTGATCCAGTTTGCGGATGACTAGGACATCTAGAAAAGGCAGTCTTCCTTCATTTTCTTTTTCCATTGTGAACTGGATGTTTGGGTGGATGCTGTTAAGATGGTCCAGGAACCTGTTGAGTTCTTCTTCCCCATGGCTCCAAATGGTGAAGGTGTCATCCACATCTCTGAACCATATCGTGGGCTTTTTGGTTGCTGTTTCAAGAGCTTGTTCTTCAAAGTGTTCCATGTAGAAATTAGCGATGACCGGCCTGAGAGGGCTCCCCATAGCTACTCCATCTTTCTGTTCGTAGAATTCATTGTCCCACTGAAAGTAGCTGGTGGTGAGGCAATGGTGAAACAGAGCCGTGATGTCTTCTGGGAACCTCTGGTTGATGAGTGCATGGTGTCTGCTACTGGGACCATGGTGAATAGAGACACCACATCGAAGCTGATCAGTTTGTCATTGGTATTTAGTTTGAGATTGCTAATAATTATTGTTATTAGGATTATATTGTATTACATTATAAAGTCATAAATATTATATGTATACACATTATAATATATTGTTCACATACCACAGGAGACAAGGTGGGACTGTCTTCTGGCCCCTCTCTCTTCACTCTGGCCCAGAGCAGCGGTTGGGGCCCTGCGGTGATCATAGGGGCCATAGGGCAGTGCTGAAGGGGCCCCCTCCCTCCCCCCCTCTCTCCCTCAGGCAGGCACTCACTCACTCGGCAGCCCTTCATTCCTCCCCCTTGGAGCCCTCCTCCCCTCCTTCCTTCCTTCCTTCCTTCCTTCCTTCCTTCCTTCCTTCCTTCCTTCCCGCCCAAAGCAGACCCTTCAAGGAGGGAGAGGGAGGGGTGGTGGTCCCAAGGAAGGAGCTTGGTTGGGAGGGAGGGAAGCCCTTCGCCCAAATAGGGGACCAGGGCGAAGAGTGAGACCCGCCTGGTGTGCCCACAGATAAAAGATAGGGAGAGATGGCCTTCCATGCTCTTCAAGGAAACCATTGGGAGCCATTACATACAATATTACTTACAATACATTATATTATGCGCATAGTACAGGATCAGTATTATATATTACTCTAATGTACTATACCATTGTGTTGTAATATTATTAGTAATATTACATGTCCTATAAAATATATCTTTATAATATAATTGTGAAGAAGTCGTTAAACTGCTGCCACCAATTTGTAAAGGAGTCGTTAAACTGCTGCCACCAATTGTCAACGGTGACCGTTTTAATGCCACCGAATGTGAAGGTGCGAGTGGTAAAACACCCACTGCCACCTAATCTATGAGGGAAGCCGGCAACGATCAATATCAGCCTAGGAGCTATTTTATATAGGGACTGTTTCTGGCTGACTTTAGTATTGCAGGCTGTTCAACTTAGAAGAAACTGTATCAGGCAAGGCTTGAGGAAATCAGTAACAAGTTTATTTTAACAGGAGTATAACAATGTATAACTGTTCTTCACAAGAGGCACAAATCTTGATGGATACATTGGAAAGGTTTCATGAGTAAACTCAGGCAAACACTTCATAAGGTTTCACAGCTGGCACAACAGGCTTAAACCCAGCCAAACCTTGATTCTTAATTTAGAATCAACAACCCCCTGTACCGGGTCCTTCTCTGCAACCACTTGGTCACCAATTGATTCCCTGAATCTCCACCAAAAGATTCAGTTCACTCAGTAGCTCACTGGCGTACTGACTAATTCCCTGTTTCTCCCACTAGAGAAATCAGTCCCTTCCTGTAGCTCACCGGCCACTGACTGCTTCTTTTCAAACGCAGCTAGATTTTTCTTTCTAGGCTCCGCCCACTTCTCACTCTCTTCTGCTTGGTTTCCCCGGCAACGCCACAGTGGAGATAACTAGTTCACTCCAGCTTTCAGCCATTGCCACCCAGCAAACAGTCAAACAGCTCAAATATATTCAAAGCATTGATAACTTCCTTACAATCATATTGTTATTATTATTATTAGGATTATATTGTATTACATTATAATGTCATAAATATTATATGTACACACAATATATTACAGTATATTATATTATTAGGATTATACTGTATTACATTATGATATTATGAAAATATGTATATAACAATATATTATATTATTCGCACACCACAGGAGTCAAGGTGGAGCTGTCTTCCGGCCCCCCCTCTCTTCACTCTGGCCCAGAGCAGCGGTTGGTGCCCTGCGGTGATCATGGGGGCGAGAGGGCAGTGCCGAAGGGGCCTCCCTCCCTCCCTCAGGCAGGCACTCGGCAGCCCTGCATTCCTCCCCCCTGGAGCCCCCCTCCCTCCCCTCCTTCATTCCCTGCCCAAAGCAGACCCTTCAAGGAGGGGGAGGGAGGGGTGGGCCCGAGGAAGGAGCCTCCTTATGAGGGAGGGAGCCCCTTCCCCCAATTAGGGGGCCAGGGCGAAGAGTGAGACCCGCCTGGTGTGCCCACAGATAGGAGACAGGGAGAGGCTGGCCTTCCACGCTCTTCAAGGAAACCATTGGGAGCCATGTCGCTGGAACCGAGGCTCACGGGACTGGCTTTGCCCAGCTTGGAATTCTGAAGCCTCGGCCTGGATCCGCACTTCCCTCTCTCCCAGGGTCTGGCCCCACATCCTCTGCCTTGAGCTTGATTCTGGGAGTCTGCACAGCCAAATAACCCAGGATCAGATCCTGAGAGACAGGGCATGTGAATGTTGCCTGAGACAGGGAGCTCGAATTCTCAGCCCTGGGAAGCCAGAATGCCCCCCCTCCCCCCCCCCTCCCTGTTGTCCTTCTGGCTAAAACTTTTTCCTTCGGACAGGCTTTTGAAGAGGGAGGTTTTGAAGATCAAGTCAGGGGGTGTTGTGGTGTTTGCATATTTTTGAAGGATTTATTTATTTATTTATCATGTCATCCACAACCAGAACATTGTATTATATTTCTAACAGAACAAAACAAACAAACAGATATTAAAAACACACAAATTTTGCAAACTTGGCAGCAGATTAAATGTCTTTTGACCAGTATCTGGCCCCTTGGAGTGCCTCTGGTGTTGCTGCAAGAAGGTCCTCCCTTGTGCATGTGGCGGGGCTCAGGTTGCATTGCAGCAGGTGGTCAGTGGTTGGCTCTTCTTCACACTCGCATGTCGTTGATTCCATTTTGTGGCCCCATTTCTTGAGGTTGGCTCTGCATCTCGTGGTGCCAGAGCGCAGTCTGTTCAGCGCCTTCCAGTTTGCCCCGTCTTCTGTGTGCCCAGGAAGGGAGTCTCTCATTTGGTATCAGCCATTGATTGAGGTTCTGGGTTTGAGCCTGCCACTTTTGGACTCTTGCTTGCTGAGGTGTTCCAGCGAGTGTCTCTGTAGATCTTAGAAAACTATTTCTTGATTTAAGTCGTTGACATGCTGGCTGATACCCAAACAAGGGATGAGCTGGAGATGTCTCTGCCTTGGTCCTTTCACTATTGGCTGCTACTTCCCGGCGGATGTCAGGTGATGCAATACCGGCTAAACAGTGTAATTTCTCCAGTGGTGTAGGGCGCAGACACCCCGTGATAATGCGGCATGTCTCATTAAGAGCCACATCCACTATTTTAGTGTGGTGAGATGTTCCACACTGGGCATGCGTACTCAGCAGCAGAGTAGCATAGCGCAAGGGCAGATGTCTTTACTGTGTTTAGTTGCTATCCCCAGGTTGTGCGAGTCAGCTTTCGTATGATATTGTTTCTAGCGCCCACTTTTTGCTTGATGTTCAGGCAGTGCTTCTTGTAGGTAAGAGCACGGTCCAGAGTGACTCCCAGGTATTTGGGTGCGGTGCAATGCTCCAGTGGGATTCCTTCCCAGGTAATCATTCTCAGAGCTCGGGATGCTTCTCTGTTCTTGAGATGAAAGGCGCATGTCTGTGTTTTAGATGGGTTGGGGATCAGCTGGTTTTCCCTGTAATAGGCAGTAAGGGCACCTAGAGCTTCGGAAAGCTTCTGTTCTACCATCTCAAAACTCCCTGCTTGAGCGGTAATGGCACGATCATCAGCATAGATGAAACTCTCTGTCCTTTCTGGCAGTGGCTGGTCATTTGTGTAGATGTTGAACATGGATGGGGCAAGCACGCTCCCCTGAGGCAGGCCGTTCTTCTGTTTCCGCCATCTGCTTCTCTGGCCCTGGAACTCAACAAAAAAGCTCCTGTTTTGTAGCAGGTTTCCTATGAGGCGGGTGAGGTGGTCGTCCTTTGTGATATTATACATTTTTCTCAGGAGGAGGCGGTGGTTCACAGTATCATAAGGCGCTGACAGGTCTATGAAGACAGCTCCTGTGATCTGCTGCCTTTCAAAGCCATCTTCTATGTGCTGAGTCAGGTTCAGCACTTGCGATGTGCAGCTTTTGCCTTTCCTGAAGCCAGCTTGCTGTGGAATCAGACATGGGTCTATTTTTTCTGTAATTCTATGCAAAATAAGTCTCTCCAGAACTTTGTAGAGGTGGCACAACAGGGAGATTGGTCTGTAGCTTTTTGGATCATTATGGTCTTTGCCTGGCTTCAAGATGGCGATGACTCTTGCTTTCCTCCAGGTTTGGGGGATCTGACAGGATGCCGTGCAGTTGTTCATCAGCTCCAGCAGCCAGCGCCTTGCTTTTGGACCAAAGTTCTTGATTTGTTCCATCCGTAGGTCATCCAGGCCAGCTGCTTTGCCATTTTTACATTTATTGAGAGCCATGTCCAGTTCAGTAGATGTAAAGGGTTCATGAAGGTTGTTGTTCTCAATCTCTGGTTGTCTGGCTATTGGTTTCTTTCCTACTTTGGTGGCAAGGTTGGGTTTCCCATTCTTCAAGAGTTGGTGTGCTATCTGATCTGCCTTTATGTTGGCATGGGTATTAGTTTGTGAGGGGTCGTTGCTCAACCGTCTCAGCAGTCTCCACGCCTTCTGGCTGCTCCTGCCCATGTTGACCTCTGTGATCAGCTTGACACTCTGTTCTTTCTTGGCTTCAGAGATGGAGGACACGATGCTCTGCGCTGCCTGAAGGGTTTGCTCACTAAATGGGTCTTCGTTGTGGAGCCTGTAATAGTTTTCCAACAAGGCAGCTGTTTCAGGAGTAATGCCCTGAAGGTAGTGGGTTCTGCAGCCTCTCGGTATCGAGGTCCGTGAGCAGGTTTTCACGATTTCAATAAAATGCTCGTATTCCTCAGGGATTGGCGCGACCAATATGATCATGTCATCTAACATGTCTGAGAATTTAGTCCAATCTGCCTTTCTGAAGTTGAATCTTCATTTAAATTGAACTTCCTGAGGCCTTATTGTTGGGAACAGTTGGCATATTATTGGTCGGTGCTGTGTGTTTGGGATTGGTGCATTGCTGTACAATGCTGTCACTCACAAATAAGAGGTCTGGGTTATAACCTCGGTGCCATCTCCCGCTGTTGTAGGATGGTAACAGGGTATTATATCGTTATGCTCAAATACTTGCCTGTAGAGAGTCACTACTTCGTTGTCTCATTTCCTCCTCCTCCTCTAAATAGTCTTTGATTCCAAAAGGAGATTTTGAGGGAAGGTCATCAGGTTGGGAAAGTGGAAACACCTGCAACTATTATGTGCGTGCACGTCTCTCCTCCTTGCTTCCCCTCAATGGCGATCCATCTAGGGCAGTGGTTCTCAACCTGGGGGTCCCCAGATGTTTTGGCCTTCCACTCCCAGAAATCTTAACAGCTGGTCAACTTGCTGGGATTTCTAGGAGTCGTAGGCCAAAACACCTGGAGGGACACAGGTTGAGGACCACTGATCTAGGGAGCTGCAATCCCCCTGGAGACCTCCAAAACTCACAGCTTCCCCCATCTACATCACTGTTGCCAAGTTTGCAAAGGTCCGCACTTCTCCTGGGCTTATTTCTGTGTAGCCAGGGGAACTCCTGCCCTCATTTTGAGCTCGTTGGAGGCACTAATCTTGCTAACGAGTACGGACAGAGCTTTTCATCATTTAGCCTGCCGCCATTCCTAAAGCGGGAGTCCAAGTTGAGGTCTTTGAATATCGATTGTTTCTAATTAGACATCCATACATCAGTATTGTTTGCCAAATTGGATGCTCTGAGGAAGGCCACGTGACTTGTAGAGCTGGTGCCACACGTGGGGTCAAGCCGGGCTGCGTTCTGGCTAAGTCATGTTTTCGTTTTGCAATTGCGCAAGGGGAAGGAGCTTCCGGGGCTCCTTTCTCCCTCGTTTTTTGAGCTGTCGGGATGAAACTTGCTACAATGGGAGAGCACATTGACCACTGTTAGCCCCTCCCTCCCCCCAAGTTTCAGAATGTTGTTCATCTCATTCACTGATTTTGGGGAATTTTAACCAACATAAACTTAACAATACTATTTCATTGGAAGACCCCAGAGGCCATGCAGTCCAGGCCCCCTCTGCCAGGAAGGAAAAGCACACTCAAACCACCCCAACAGATGGCCATTCATTTATTTATGACATTTATAGCCTGTCTTCTCACCCTGAAGGAGACTCAATCAGTCTTTGAAACAACAACAACAACAACAACAACAACAATAATAGAAAACCTGTTGGGTAACCTTTGGAGTTCCTGCCTCTCTCAGCTTTGCTTTCCTCACAGAGTTGATTCAACCCACAACAATCCATTTTTATCCCTCAATCCCTTTAGAGAATGAACACGGGTTTTCCTCCAGCACAACTTTTAGGGAGGAGTAGGAGGCGGCACAAGGCAGTCAGGGAAATTCTGGGAAATGTAGTTTGTGGAAGAGAATGTAAAAGGCTCCGCTCTAAACTACATTTCCCAGAACTCTGCTCGCTTCCTGTGTCGATGCCTCAGTGTGAATGTGGGCCAGGGACCCCTCTCTGCCTCTGATGAACGAAGGAGTGGCAGGGATTGGCGGGTTGGATCCGTCCCCCGGAAGAAGAGCGAAGAAGGGAGTGCAGAGGGACCCGGGGGTGGGCAGCCCTTCCCAACACCAGCTTATTTGTCCCCCATTGAGGAGGGGGCCTTGAAGAGGGTATGTGGGAAATAAGAGGGAGGGGCCCCGAGGGAGAGGGAAGAGGAGGGGGAGGAGCCTAGGTTCAGACCAAGGAGAGAAAGGGAGACCCCCCTCTTGGAGGGGGGAAGAGGAGGGGGAGGGTCCTTGATTCAGACCAAGGAGGGAAGGGGGAAGTAACACCCCCCCTCCACCCACAGGACTGACTCTGAGGCATTAGACGTCATGCTCTCCTTGTGGAATCTGCCCCTGTCCTGCCTGACAGATAGCCAGCTTGATCTGGATGAAGGGATATCATGTTTGAGGAGGTCCAGTTCGGCAGCTAGAGAATGGATTGCGCTTTTGAACACAAAAGGAACAATATATTTGGGGGCCTTCTACAGATGGCAGAGGATTCAAATCCCCCTTTGCCCCTCCTTGTCCCCCTGCGTGCCTTCTGCCGGTCCCTTTGCCCTCCTCCGGTGCCTCTTCTGCGCGAGGCCAGGCATCGTGGACCCTGAGTGCCCAATCCGGCCGTGCCAGGGGTCAAAGGGGATGGTCGCAAGGGTCGGCAAAGGCCAAAGGGTTTCAGAAGGCAAAGGCTCAGCCTTGCAATTTACAGAGTTATCTCATCCTCATCATCATCCTCATCATCATCATCATCATCATATCTGTCTTTTTTGTCTTTTTTTAAAACATATTTTATTATGTTATAAACACAAATCAATAAGCTAAATTTCAAGTGTTACACGCATAAATCCTGGTAGTAATTCAACAAATATCAAAGACAATTTACACTGGTGTAGATGACAGTCTCCCCGCCTTCCCTCCCTCCCTCCTCAACCACAGTATATTTCTACTAATCTTGCAGATCCAGCCACTTGTAGAGTCTTTGTATTTTTTCTTTGATGTGATCGTTGGCTCCTCCATTTTTCACCCAGTTGCAGTAGACCTTCCATCTATTTATAATGATCTTTTCTTTATCCATTCTTGGTGCTTGGTTAGTCATAATTCCCGTAATATCGTAACAACACTTGGTCAGACACATAATCATTCCAATTACTTAATGTCCATTTTGATTTATCTTTCCATCCTCTAGCGATCACCGCATGGGCTGCTCTTATTGTTACCTTAAACAACTCCTGGCAATTACTTATTATACTCGGA
>NW_026845477.1:311767439-311823863 GCF_025583915.1 Anolis sagrei ordinatus | reverse complement strand
GAACATATTTTTTCCTGAGTTGGAAGAAATGAAGTCTTTTTCTCCCAAGACCGATCACTTGGGATGGTCTGCCCATAGAGGTGGTCACTCAGGTTCTGAGTTGGGATGTGAGGAAGCGGGATCCAGACAGGAAAAGCTTTGCAATCTGAGTCCTTTCTGCGCTGACCATATCGTTACAAGTCTTCCTTTGCAAAGGTTGGATGACACTCTGAACACACTGCAGTGCAAATAATCTCATGCAGAGAATCGTGGGCCACTCTCCCCTCTTTGCAGGGCTTGCTCTTTGTTGGGCAAGGGTTAAAGTACTTCTCAGCAGGCAGAGGCTCTCCTCAATAGGACCGCTCTTTCTCCCTTCTTCTCCGGCATTGGCTACAGCACCAAGCTATTGTTCTTATTGTTCAATGAGGTATTTCTGTGCTCTGCTCCTGATAAGATTTTCCTCTTATTTCTCTGGCAGGTGACCTCTGAATGAACCTTGAGAAGAACACTTCCCTTTGTCTTAGGTCAGGAATGAAATTACACGGCACTCACAAGAAATAAGTTGGAGAAGTTATATTTCAAGCTCCATAGCTGTGTATTCAAGGAGGAAAGGGAGGATTGTGCTGTAAACAGTGGGGCTTGGTAATTTGTTTATTCAAATGGACTAGAGCAATACAAAGACTGAGAAGAGGAAATCAGGAGAACATATCTGTGACCTTCTGGCATAATATTAGAATCATAAATGTAAAAGAATGGAAAATCTCAATTCCTTGTCAAAATCACACACAGGGGAGAAGCGACATAACTGTATGGAATGTGGGAAATGTTTCACTGCGAGAAGTTCTCTTACTACACATCAGCGAACACACACAGGAGAGAAGCCATATAAATGCGTGGAATGTGGAAGGAGCTTCAGTCAGAGTGAACATCTGCGCTCTCATCAAAGGGCCCACACGGGGGAGAAGCCACATAAATGCATGGAATGTGGAAAGAGCTTCAGTCGGAGTGATTGTCTGCGTACCCATCAGAGAACCCACACAGGGGAGAAGCCACATAAATGCATGGAATGTGGAAAGAGCTTCAGTCAGAGTGAACATCTGCGCTCTCATCAAAGGGCCCACACGGGGGAGAAGCCACATAAATGCATGGAATGTGGAAAGAGCTTCAGTCGGAGTGATTGTCTGCGTACCCATCAGAGAACCCACACAGGGGAGAAGCCACATAAATGCATGGAATGTGGAAAGAGCTTCAGTCGGAGTGATTGTCTGCGTACCCATCAAAGAACCCACACAGGGGAGAAGCCACATAAATGCATGGAATGTGGAAAGAGCTTCAGTGAAAGTGGGAATCTGCGTATCCATCAAAGAACCCACACAGGGGAGAAGCCACATAAATGCATGGAATGTGGAAAGAGCTTCAGTGAAAGTGGGACTCTGCGTAAGCATCAAGGATCCACACAGGAGAGAAGCCACATAAATGCATGGAATGTGGAAAGAGCTTCAGTCAGAGTGGGAATCTGCGTATCCATCAAAGAACCCACACAGGGGAGAAGCCACATACATGCATGGAATGTGGAAAGAGCTTCAGTGAAAGTGGAATCTGCGTATCCATCAAAGAACCCACACAGGGGAGAAGCCACATAAATGCATGGAATGTGGAAAGAGCTTCAGTGAAAGTGGACATCTGAGTATCCATCAAAGGATCCACACAGGGGAGTAGCTACATGTCGTATATACTTGAGTATAAGCTGACCGAATATAAGACGAGGCACCTAATTTAGCACAAAAGCTGGGAAAACTTATTGAATTGAGTATAGGCTGAGGGTGGGAAATGCAGCAGCTCTTGGTCAATTTCAAGAATACAAATAAAAATAGATACCAATAAAATTACAATAATTGAGGCATCTATAGGTTAAAAATATTTCTGAATATTTGCATAAAACGGTAATTTGAGATAAGACTGGCGAACTCTGATTAAATCATTATTTTAACCTTCTTCAGTGTAAATGTGCTTACGTATCCTTCCAATAATAATAAATAGGGTAAAATATTAAATGTATTATTAAAAATAAATAGGGTAAAATAATAAATGTAATAATATTTATTTATCGTGTCATCTGCCACCAGAACATTGTATTACATTAATTCACTCCCCGGGGAGATTAGATCGGCGACTTCCCTCTTGTCATTTAGAAAAAAATTGAAAACTTGGATGTGGGACCAGGAGGCATTGGGACGTTCTGGCAGGTAGAGGAAGGACCTTGATGATGGACAGGAATTGACGGAACGGTATGGATTGATGGAACTCTGAACACTGAGCGTGAGATTAGTATACTGATTGTGTTATGTACTGATGACTTTAACCTGTTAATGGTTTAATTGCTGTTTTGTATGCATGTATAGTTGACATAGGCATCGAATTGTGCCTTCTTTGTAAGCCGCCCTGAGTCCCCCCTCGGGGTAGAAGTAATCGAAATAAATACATAAAAATAAATTTCTAACAGAACAAAATAAACAAACAGATTAAAAAAACACACATTTTGCAAACTTGGTAGCTGATTAAATGTCCTTTGACCCGTACCTGGCCCCTTGGAGTGCCTCTGGTGTTGCCGCAAGGAGGTCCTCCATCGTGCATGTGGTAGGGCTCAGGGTGCATTGCAGCAGGTGGTCAGTGGTGTGGTCTTCTCCGCACTCGCATGTCGTGGATTCCACTTTGTGGCCCCATTTCCTAAGGTTGGCTCTGCATCTCGTGGTGCCAGAGCGCAGTCTGTTCAGCGCCTTCCAAGTCGCCCATCAGAAATTCTGTGTGCCCAGGAGGGAGTCTCTCATTTGGTATCAGCCATTGGTTGAGGTGCTGGGTTTGAGCCTGCCACTTTTGGACTCACTTGCTGAGGTGTTTCAGCGAGTGTCTCTGTAGATCTTAGAAAACTATTTCTAGATTTCAGTCGTTGACGTGCTGGCTGATACCCAAACAAGGGATGAGCTGGAGATGTCTCTGCCTTGGTCCTTTCACTATTGGCTGCTACTTCCCGGCGGATGTCAGGTGGTGCAATACCGGCTAAGCAGTGTAATTTCTCCAGTGGTGTAGGGCGCAGACACCGTGATAATGCGGCATGTCTCATTTTGAGCGTGGCGAGATGTGTTCCACACTGGGCATGCGTACTCAGCAGCAGAGTAGCACAGCGCAAGGGCAGATGTCTTCACTGTGTCTGGTTGTGATCCCCAGGTTGTGTAATAATAAGAACAATAAATAGAGTAAAATAATAAATGTAATAATAATAAATAGAGAAAAAATAATAAATAATATTAACACAATAAAATAAATGTAATAGTGATAGAGTAAAATAATAAATGTAATAATAATAGAATACAATTTTAACTACAGTATATATTTTGGGGAAAATGCTGTGTGTATATGAATAATAAAAAGTGGGGAAGACTGACTTGGGAAGGGGGTGGGAAAGAAGGACTGGAATCAAGGAAAAGTTGGAATGGGAAGGAGTGTTTGGAAAAGTGGGAAAGTGAGGTGGAAAGGAGTCTCTGGAAAAGTAAGACAGAATGGGATAGGAAGGGGGCAACTAGAAAAGGGGAAGACTGGGGTGGGAAAAGTGTGTAGGAAAAGTGGGGGGAAGACTGAGGGAGGAAGGGAGGAAGGCGTTGTCTGTCTCATCCAAAGAGGGACCAAGCCCTGGGTCTCCTCCTCCTCCACCTGAGCACTTGAGTCCTGGCTGTGGGTATACAAATAAGACATCCCCTGAAAATAAGCCATAGCATGTTGTAGCGAATTTGTTACTCTGTCTGAAAATTTTAGTGCATAGATCTATGTTCGCAGGGGGCAGATAAGGAAGATTATAGACAAGAGAGGATAGCAACAGAGGGACCGGATTTATTTGCATATGGAGGCTGATTGGTCATATGCAGATTAGCATAGCCCCAGGATTTCAAAAGGTTGGGAGACAAAATGACAGTTGGGAAGAGCAGGGCCGAACATTCTAAAGGGGCGGAGTTAAGTTCAAAAAGGAGGGGAGTTAGAAAGAGAGTTTTAAAAGAGAGTTAGTTGAGTAGGGATTGCAGTTTCTGAAGGACAGAGAGTTAGGGATTCCTGTTCATGAATGGTAGTTAATAAATCCTGTTAGAAAAGTAAGCCGCTAGTCAAATAGAGTACAAGTTTTGAGAACCTAAAGAAAAGCCAGTGGTGCTTGAATCGGAAAGTAATTTTAGTACTGTATGTGTAAAGCAAATACCATCTTGATAAATGAGAAACATTGAGAGCCTAATTCAAGAAAGTGCAACAAGTATATTATACGTGACTGAAACTCAAGTTTGCAACAAAAATAGTAATTGTAACCACAATCGTTTGGAGCTTGAATAAACGTTGATACTTTGTTTCATACAAGAGAGACTCAAGCCTGTGTTTCAAAGCCAAGAGGCTTTTGTTTTACAACACACAGAGCATCTCAGGTATTAAAGTGTTGACAGAGGACCGCACATGGGTGCATGCTTCTTTACAAAATGGTGGCTTCCTTCCCTGATTCTTTACACATGTCTTCTTGAAAACGAAATATAAGACAGTGTCTTATTTTTGGGGAAATACGGAGGGAGCAACTTTGTTTACTAGGACGCAGTGGAGCCATGGCTTCAAACCACAAGGCAGGAGATTCCACCTGAACATGAGGAAGAATTTCCTGACTGTGAGAGCTGTTCAGCAGTGGAACTCTCTGCCCCGGAGGGAGTGTGGTGGAGGCTCCTTCTTTGGAAGCTTATAAACAGAGGCTGGATGGCCATCTGTCAGGGGTGCTTTGAATGCAATTTCCTGCTTCTTGGCAGAAAGGGGTTGGACCGGATGATGGCCCACGAGGTCTCTTCCAACTCTAGGATTCTATGAAATGAGATTGGGACCCACTAATAATTCACGAGTTATAACAATGAGGGGACATTTGTTTATTGTGGGTTTTAGGAATGAGTTTATTATATTTAGAAACGGAAGAGTAAATATAGAACAGCATTTAAAGTGAATAAATACAGATAAAAATCAGTGTGCGGCAAGAGTTGTGTTGATCTGTTGTTCTCTTAGTTTTGTTCTTATTATGTCGGTGTGTGTTGTTCAGTCTTTCATGTTTGTTAAGGATTCCTTTCAAAAAATCCCCAAATTGTAATTTGTATAAACATACTTTTCTTTCTTGCCTTTGAATAAAAATTATTTTGAAAAACCAGAGTGTGATGTGGCAGCCACAAATGCCAATGTGATCCCAGGTTGTGCCAAGAGGAGACGTGGTGTCTACGTCCAAGGAAGTCACAGCCCTCTTTCTCCTGCTTTGCTCAGACCTCACCTGGAATCGCTCTGTCTCCCGTTCTGGGCAGCACAACTCAAGGCGGATATGGACAAGCCAGAGTATCTCCAGAGACGGGCTGTAGGGAATGTCTGAAAAGAGCTGGGTGTGTTTAGCTTAGAGCAGTGGGTCTCACCCTGTGGGTCTCTCCCCAGGTGTTGTGGCCTACAACTCCCAGAAATCCCAGCCATTTGACCAGTTGTGAGGATTTCTGGGAGGTGAGGGCCAAAACGCATCTGGGGAGAGACCCACAGGGTGAGAAGAGAAGGAAGGGCTTCTTCCAAGGGAGGGAGGGAGGGAGGGGAGGCCACAGAATGGTTTTTGGGGTTCACGTGACCCCCGGACTGTCGTGTAGAAAAAGATGGATAGGGATGCATGACACTCTACCTCCAGTGTGTAATGAGACAGTTCTTAATAGACACGTGTTCACAGCACAACAATCTAAAGGGTTAAGACAACAGAGAAGATGGCGTGACAGGGACGGAATCTGGAGAGAAGGATGGGAGCGGCTTGTATGTGCCCGTCCTTCTCTGCCATGCAGCTTGCTATCTGCCATTGGTTAGAGGCTGTAACGAAATAGCTAATTATAATGTATGTTTTAGAAATGTTGATTAATGTTACGATGTAAGTGCAGGCCAGCTGATGTGTCGCCTGAGCTGAGGCGTTGCCATAGCGACGGAACCGGCTGTGAGAATGTATCCAAGTTAGAGAAGCCAAAGGGGCGGAGCTAACTGCCACTCGGCCGGGGCAGGCGTTTGGAAAGAGTGCGTTTCTTTTAGTCAGCGGACAAGAGTGGAAGTTGGGTTCTGGTGTGTGGAGACCCTGAACCCGGGGGTTGAAGTCCTCAGCCTGCGTGTTTACAGAGTCAATTGGGCCTCTTTAAATTAGGAATTAGCTCGTGAGCGAAGGGGAAAGCGGAAGGGAGAAAAAGGCAAGTGAGTGCCTTGAATTGTCAGTGAATCCTTAAATAAATATTTCCTTGTTGAGGTCTTTATAATCAAGACTCATGTCCATTTATTGAGAAGAAGATTTACCTCAGAAGAAGGCGGCTGAAGATATTGGAAGAAAGGATTCTGGTTGGGGTCATAATGAATTCCTCCTTTTTTAAAAAAGTGCCTCCAGTAAAAGCATTTTAAAAGTCATACCTCGGCTCCACGCACCACCACTACTTTAGTCTCCTCGTTGCCCTGGTTATTTATTTATTTGTTTTGAACACTTTTACCCCGCCCTTCTCAACCCCTCCGGGGGGGACGAGGGACTCTGGGCAGCTTCCAATTGGCAACAATTGATGCCGCATAATAAAATACAAAACAGCAATTATAACAGTTAAAAGCATAAACATTAAGACATAAAGATGAAAACAGTATACTTACAGTCCATTGCGCTATTACCAGTCTGGTGGCCATTTATCTAGCCGTATACTATGACTGAGTACTCCGTTTAACTTACCCATAATCCACTTCCAAGTCATAGTCAACATTGTCAATTGTCCTTTTAACCTAATTGCCCGAAGGCCTGGTCCCACATCCATGTTTTTACCTTCTAAAGGTGAGGAGGGATGATGATGACCTAATTTCCCCGGGAAGTGATTCCCACAGGCGGGGGGCCACCACTGAGAAGGCCCTGTCCCTCATCTCCACTGAACGTGTTTGAGACAGAGGCGGGGCCGAGAGCAAGGCCTCCCCAGAAGATCTTAAACTCTGAGGTGGGACGTAGAAGGTGATATGTTCGGACAGGTATGTTGGACCAAAACCGTATAGGGTTGTATAGAGGTCCCGACAAGACAGAGGTCCTCCTGGTCCATCGTAAACCGGATCGGGGTATAGGGTGGCAACCTGTGTTGGACGGGGTTGCACTCCCCCTGAAGTCACAGGTCCGCAGTTTGGGTGTCCTCCTGGACTCATCACTTACGCTTGAGGCTCAGTCGTCGGCCGGGAGGGCCTTTGCACAACTAAGACTCGTGTGCCAACTGCGACCATACCTCATGAAGGCAGATCTGGCCAGGGTGGTCCATGCCTTAGTCACCTCCAGATTGGACTACTGTAATGCGCTCTACGTGGGGCTGCCCTTGAAGACGGCTCAGAAATTTCAATTGGTCCAATGGGCGGCAGCCAGGTTACTAACTGGTGCTTCTTACATGGAGCGGTCAACCCTCCTGTTTAAGGAGCTCCACTGGCAGCTGTTCATTTTCCGGACCCAATTCAAGGTGCAGGTTCTTACCTACAAAGCCCTGAACGGTTTGGGTCCTGCCTACCTGAGTGACCGCATTTCTGTGTACAAACCCACACTATCTCTTCGATCATCTGGAGAGGCCCTGCTCACGCTCCTGCCTGCATCGCAAGCACGACTGGCAGGGATGAGAGAGAGGGCCTTCTCGGTGGTGGCCCCTCGGCTCTGGAACTCACTTCCCAAGGACATCAGGCATGCCCCATCTCTGGCAGTCTTTAGGAGGAGCTTGAAGACGTGGTTGTTCCAGTGTGCCTTCCCAGAATAAGGAACCCTTAGCACTATGTCCTCTAAAGCACCTTCTACTGATTTAGGATTGTTTGTATGTTCCCACCAACGCCCCACCTCCTCTATCTTGTTCATGCCCAGCATTATTTTAAATGTTAATTACATTTGGCCCAGCCATAGATTTTAAATGTATGTTGTGCTATTGTCACAACCAGACACAGTGGAGACATCTGCCCTTGCGCTTGGCTACTCTGCTGCTGAATACGCACGCCCAGTGTGGGACACATCTCACCACGTTAAAACAGTGGGTGTGGCTCTGAGTGAGACAGGACGCAGTATCACAGGATGCCTACGCCCCACTCCGCTGGAGATATTATACTGTTTAGGTGGTATTGCACCACTGGGAAATGTTTGTGTGCATCAGGAGCAACTTGAGAAATTACAAGTCCCACAAGGATGGTAGAACATCAAAACATCTGGATGTCTCCTGGGAGACGTCCTTGCAGATGGCCCATTCTCTCACACCAGAAGTGACTTGCAGTTTCGCCGGGAAGCAGCGCCCGTAGATAACTCCATGATGTCCCCCCCCCCGGGGTGTATTGTGCCCCCTCCTTGCCCCGCTCTCTCTCTCTCTCTCCTGGGCCCACCCCCTCCTGAGTCCACCCCACCCAGCAATCCCCCCTTCCTGGCCCGGCCTCAGACGTGTTCCATAGCCGAGGCTGCTTTGTGGCCAGAGGATGGTCTTAGTGAGTGAGAGAGGGGGGAGAGCGGTGTCAGTTCAGTTTGAGACACCTCATGGGGAAGGTGCCTTCCCTCCTTCTCCTCCTCTGGGGAGTATTGGGGGGTGGGCCCTGCCCCCTCTTCCCTCCACACAGACTTCCTCTTGTCCTGCTTCTGAGGAAGGAAGGCCGGGCTCAGCCTTGGGACCCTTGCCCTTTCCATTGGCTTCTCTTTCCCTCCACACTCCCAGGCCTTCCCCTTCCTTCCTTCCTGGTCTAACCGGCTATTCCTGGGCTTCTTCCTCATGCAGATAAACAGCTTTGATCCCTCACAGAGGCTCCTCTCACACAACAAACTGACACAGGAGCTTCACACAGTAGATTGACACCTGAGGCCTTCAACCTGGGGCTTCTCTCACACTGAGGCCTTTTCACACTGAGGCCTGCTAAGCTACAGGTCCAGCTGCCTATATTGAACTGCATGCATTCAACCAATATTTCTGACACAGAGAGAGAGAGAGAGAGAGAGAGAGGCTGAAGGGGAGCAGAAGAGAAGCCCAGTCCAACAGGGAGGGAGGGAGGGACCAGGCTTGAGGCTTGGACTGAGTGGTCATTGGATGAGAGTGTGGTCCATCTCCAGGCTGGCTGGTCTCTCTCCCTCTCCCTCCCTCCCTCCCTCCCTCAGAATGGCAGAGTGGCAGGAATGGGCAGCAGCAGCAGCAGCCAGAGGGAGCATCAGCCCCGGAGGCCGGGTCTGCCTGGAGACTGGTGACGCGGAGAGCGGAGGCCCATTCCGATTGGCTCATCCCGGGACTTCTCCCTCGTAGTGGCAGAAGGAGGGGGGGAGGAAAGCCTTCTTCGGGGGAGTTTCTGCCCGGAGACCGGTGACGTCAGAGAGGACGGAGAATTCCTATTGGCGGGTGCTGGGCCTTTGGAGGAGCAGGAAGGAAGGAAGGAAGGAAGGGGGCGCTCTCTGGTTCCTCCTCTGTTCCGGACTCCACAGCCGCGAAGAAGCCCCGCCCCTCTCTGGGCCCCCATCCCGCGGCTGCCATGCCTGGCCCGGGCGGAAGTGCAGCGAGATGGGGGGGGGGCCAGCCTGGGTTTCCTAGAGAGGCGAGGGAGACTCGGGCGCCGCCTTTCCCGTGAGCTCCTCACTTCCGGAGGAGGGAAGGGGCGGGGCTTGGGTGTGGGGTTTCCTGTTGACGAGGGAAAGAGAGAGAGAGAGGTGAGTCATGATGGCGTTGGGCGCCCTGGGCGGGCCTGGCTTCCCCCTCCTCAGGCTCCTGCCTCCTCCTCAGGATCCCGGGCTTGGGGGGCGAGGGGGCTCCGGGGCCTGCGCCTCCTCCTCGGCCTCTCTGTCCCGGCTCGGCCCCTGCCCTCGGGTCTCCTCCTCCTCCTCCTCCTTCTTTGCGGCCTAGGCTTGGGAGGGAGCCTGGAAGGCCTGTCTGTCTGTGGAGGGGGCGCCTCCTCCTCCTCCTCGTTCTGCGGCCTGCGGGGCCCTCCCTGGGAGGCTGCTCATGGCGCCTGCCTGCCTGCCTGCCTCTTGGCCTGCCTCTCCCTCCCTCCCTCCCTCCCAGCAGCAGGCGAGAGAGAGAGAGAGAGAGCGGCCTTGGCCTGGACCCTCGGGCAGAGGGAAGGAGAGAGAGAGAGAGAGAGCGGGGGGGGGGGGGGGGGCGGAAGACAGCCAGCCCCACCTGCCCTCCCCTGGGCGAGCCTGATCCTATCATGCCATGGATATACATATCCTGTGTATAAGATTCTCATGGAATACAATATACTAACCATAATAATAGGATTTGTTTATTTATCGTGTCAGGGGCAAACAAACAGTTGTATGACATTTCTCACATAACAAACAGACAGCCAAAACACAAACTTTGCAAGCATGGTATTCTATGAAATGTCCTTTGACCAGTCTCTGGCCCCTTGGAGTGCTGCCTCTGGTGTTGCCGCAAGGAGGTCCTCCATTGTGCATCATGTGGAAGAAGGGCTCAGGTTGCATTGCAGTAGACGGTCTGTGGTTTGCTCTTCTCCACATTGGCATGTTGTGGACTCCACTCTGTGGCCCCATTTCGGAAGGTTGGCTCTGCTTCTGGTGGTGCCAGAGCGCAGTCTGTTCAGCGCCTTCCAAGTCACCCAGTCCTCTGTGTGCCCAGGGGGGAGTCTCTCATTTGGTATTAGCCATTGGTTGAGGTTCTGGGTTTGAGCCTGCCACTTTTGGACTCTCGCTTGCTGAGGTGTTCCATCAAGTGTCTCTGTAGATCTAAGGAAACTATTTCTAGATTTAAGTCGTTGACGTGCTGGCTGATACCCAAACAGGGGATGAGCTGGAGATGTCTCTGCCTTGGTCCTTTCACTCCCGGCGGATGTCAGGTGGTGCAATACCGGCTAAGCAGTGTGATTTCTCCAGTGGTGTAGGGCGCAGACACCCCGTGATAATGCGGCATGTCTCATTAAGAGCCACATCCACTGTTTTAGTGTGGTGAGATGTGTTCCACACTGGACGTGCGTACTCAACAGCAGAGTAGCATAGCGCAAGGGCAGACGTCGTCACTGTATCTGGTTGTGATCCCCAGGTTGTGCCAGTCAGCTTTCATGTGCTATTGTTTCTAGCACCCACTTTTTGCTTGATGTTCAGGCAGTGCTTCTTGTAGGTCAGAGCACGGTCCAGAGGGACCCCCAGGTGCGCTGCAATGTTCCAGTGGGATTCCTTTCCAGTTCCCCAGAGCTCGGGATGCTTGTCTGTTCTTAAGATGAAAAGCACACATCTGCATTTTAGATGGATTAGGAATCAGTTGGTTTTCCCTATAACAGGCAGTAAGAGCACCCAAAGTTTCGGAGAGCTTCTCTTCAACCATTTCAAAGCTCCCTGCTTGAGCAGCAATGGCACGATCATCAGCATAGATGAAGCTCTCCGTCCCTTCTGGCAATGGCTGGTCATTTGTGTAGATGTTGAACATGGATGGAGCAAGCACGCTCCCCTGAGGCAGGACGTTCTTCTGTTTCCGCCATCTGCTTCTCTGGCCCTGGAACTCAACAAAAAAGCTCCTGTTTTGCAGCAGGTTTCCTATGAGGCGGGTGAGGTGGTAGTCCTTTGTGATATCATACATTTTTCTCAGGAGGAGGATAATAATACGATACTACAAGCTTCGGAGAGCTTCTGTTGAACTATCTCAAAGCTCCCTAATTGAGCAGTAATGGCACGATCGTCAGCATAGATGAAACTCTCTGTCCCTTCTGGCAGTGGCTGGTCATTTGTGTAGATGTTGAACATTGATGGAGCAAGCACCCTCCCCTGAGGCAGGCCGTATCATGCCATGACAACACTGGACGGAGACGCTTTCCTGGGGGTCCAGCGGTGCCTCCTTCTCGGAAAGTCTTTCAGCAGAGGCTGGGTGGCCATCTGTTGGGAGGGCTTGTGTTCTGTCCTCCTTCTTGGGCTGGCTGACCTTTACAGTCTCTTCCAATTCACCATTTATTTGTTTATGACATTTCTGTGCCACCCTTCTCACCCCGAAAGGGACTCAGAGCAGCTGACAAGATGCAAATGCATACAATGTATTATATTATTCGCATAGTACAATATCAGTATTATATGTTTCCATATTGTACTATATCATTGCATTGTGATATTATTAGTAATATTACATGTCCTATAAAATATATATTTGTAATACCTTATTATTATTAGGATTATATTGTATTACATTATAATATTATAAATATTATATGCATACACAATATATTACATTATATTATTTGCATAGTACAATAGCATTAATAGTATTAATATATTGTACTATGTATTGTAATATCATTAGTAATATTACATGTATATCTGTATGCACAATGTATTATATTATACTATATTATTAGGATTTTATTGTATTACATTATAATATTATAAATATTATATGTCTACACAATATATTACATTACATTATATTATTCGCATAGTACAGGATCAGTATTATATATTACTAAATGGTACTATACCATTGTATTGTAATATTATTAGTAATATTACATGTCCTATAAAATATATATTTATAATATATTATTATTATTAGGATTATATTGTATTACATTATAATGTCGTAAATATTATTTGTATACACAATATATTACATTATATTATATTATTTGCATAGCACAGGAGTCAAGGTGGAACTGTCTTCGGCCCCCCTCGCTCTTCACTCTGGCCCAGAGCAGCGGTTGGTGCCCTGCAGTGATCATTGGGGTGATAGGGCAGTGCCAAAGGGGCCTCCCCCTTCCCTCACTCACTCACTCACTCACTCACTCAGGCAGGCACTCGGCAGCCCTTCATTTCTCCCCCTTGGAGCCCCCCCTCCCCTCCTTCCTTCCCTGCCCAAAGCAGACCCTTCAAGGAGCAGGGAAGAGGGAGCGAGGGGTGGGCGCAAGGAAAGAGTCTGGTTGGGGAGGGAGCCCCTTCCCCCAATTATGGGGCATGGGCGAAAAGTGAGACCCGCCTGGTGTGCCCACAGATAGGAGACAGGGAGAGGGTGGCCTTCCACGCTCTTCAAGGAAACCATTGGGAGCCATGTCACTGGAACCGAGGCCCACGGGATTGGCTTTGCCCATCTTGGAATTCTGAAGACTCGACCTGGATCCGCACTTCCTTGTCTTTTAGTATCTGTGTCCACGGAATGCTGCTCAGTGTTTCCTTCATTTTTCAGAAACCAGCTCTCCTAAAGTCCAAAATGCGGGTTTGACTTGTCTTAGTTTCGGCCTTCCTTTGTACCTCAAATTGCAGGAGCACATGGTCACTTGCCCCTAAGGATCCGTCCTCTTCAGCCGCATCAATCAGGTCTTTTGTTAGGATGAGATCAAGAGTAGCCGACCCCCTTGTTGCCTCTTCTACCTTCTGGACCATAAAGTTGCCTGCAAGGCAAGCGAGGAATTTGTTGGACTTTGTACTATTGGCTGAGTTTGTTTTCCAGCAAATATCGGGATAGTTGAAATCGCCCCCAGGACTACTACATCTCTTCTCTGTGCCTGTTTGGTCAACTGTTGGCAGAAGACTTCATCAAGTTCTTCCTCCTGGCTTGGAGGTCTGTAGTAGACCCCTACAATGAGATCTTTTTGAGTCCTAGTTCCCTTTATTCTTATCCAGATGCTTTCAAGCTGGCTTCCTGGATTGCTGTCTTGCATCTCTTCTGCAGAGTAACAGTTTTTGACATATAAGGCTACTCTGCCTCCTCTTCCCTTTGTTCGGTTCCTGTGAAAGAGGTTATAGCCCTCAATGTCTACATCCCAGCGATAGGAGTCATCCCACCAGGTTTCAGTGTTGTGCTGAAACTTGAAGTTCGTCTTGTTTATTTCCCATGCTCTGTGCATTAGTGTAAAGACATGTGAGCCCCTGAGATCTTCCCTTGAGCTGTTTAATTGGGATTATTGTGCTTTTGGTACTTGGCCCTTGTTGTGTTTGTGCAGCCCTCCGTTTAGCCTTCTGGCGGTTCCCTGACTTTGTGGGTAAAGTACTGTTCGCAAGGCTGTTGTCCCCCTTCCCCGGTGGACCCAATTTAAAGTGCGCCTAATGAGGTTTGCGTGTCTGTGAGCAAAAAGGTGTTTTCCTACTTGTGTGAGATGCACCCCATCCCTTGCCAGTAGGCTATCCTCCTGGAAAAGAGGGCCATGTTCGAGGAAGCCAAAGCGTTCCTCCTGACACCATTTTCTAAGCCAATCATTGACCTGTCCTATTTTTCTGGTCCTTGTAGGACTGTGTCTTACGACTGGGAGGAGGGATGAAAAGACCACCTGTACATTAC
The DNA here is from genome assembly GCF_025583915.1 of Anolis sagrei ordinatus. Classification (NCBI taxonomy): domain Eukaryota; kingdom Metazoa; phylum Chordata; class Lepidosauria; order Squamata; family Anolidae; genus Anolis; species Anolis sagrei. Next base: position 311,809,593 of record NW_026845477.1, on the reverse strand, counting down.
ATTGTTTTAGCTTTCTTCCAAGAGCTCAAAAATGATTTGTGATCTTTTGAAAAGTATGCCTAACAGTATCATTGGTTCCTACATGAATGAACATGAGGGGTGGGGTGGCAATGGGGCTTGAGGAGTCTAGTGAGCCTCTGAGTGATATGGTGTATTTTTGCCCCTGGTAGGCAGCATATAGAGGTGGTGACAGGTAGAGGAAGATACAGGAAAGGGAGATTAAACCACTCATTTCGGCCCAAAATCTACAACAATAAATTGGCAAACTCAAAACATACCAAGGATTCGAGACAAAAGCAAATCTGGCCCAAAATTCACAATAGAACATTGGCAATTCCTAAAATTATCCACTCTACAACTCAACAAACAATTTGGCCTGGAAACAATAAGAATGTATTGGCGATTCCAAAAAACTCTCCCGACAATATACAGCTGAGATGCCAGGATGATGGCCCCTCTGGGTTAAAGATGGTGCTGTTCAACGCCAGGTCAGTTAATGGAAAGACCTCCATCATCCGAGACCTAATCCAGGAAGAACAAGCTGATCTGGCATGTATAACGGAGACCTGGCTGGATGAGGGGGGAGGGGTGAATCTCTCCCAACTATGCCCACCTGGCTACTCTGTGCAGCACCAGCCAAGACCCGGAGGGCGGGGAGGAGGAGTTGCAGTGGTCTATAAGGATTTTATTCCCCTGATCAGGCGCCCCATCCCACAATCATCATCATTTGAATGTGCCGGCTTTAGGTTAGGTGACCGGGACAGGATAGGGATTCTGTTAGTGTACCGACCACCCCGCTGCATGACAGTCTCCCTACCTGAGCTAGCAGGGGTGGTCTCGGACATGGCGTTGGGCTCCCAGCGACTTTTCGTCCTGGGGGATTTCAACGTCCATGCTGAGACCTCCCTTTCAGGCGCAGCTCAGGACTTTATGGCTGCCATGGCAACCATGGGCCTGTCCCAATTAATATCTGGTCCCACCCATACTGCCGGGCACACACTAGATTTGGTCTTCACTCAGGGATGGGGTGACAGTGCTGGGGCGGAGGAGTTGACCATCGCTCCGTTGCCATGAACCGATCACTACCTGATTAGGTTTAGACTCACTGTACCTTCTAACCTCCGCAGGGGTGGTGGACCCATTAGAATGGTCCGCCCCAGGAGACTTATGGATCCAAATGGTTTCCTGACGGCTCTTGGGGATCTTTCCACCTTCCTGGCTGGCGATTCTGTAGATACCTTGGTCTCTCGATGGAATTCTGAGATGACCAGGGCCATCGATACAATCGCTCCGGAACGCCCCCTCTCGAGTAACCGAGCTAGTCATGCCCCTTGGTTCACTGAGGAGCTAGCAGCAATGAAGCGAAAGAAGAGGTGGCTAGAGCGCGTGTGGCGCCGGAAGCCCACCAAATCAGCTCAAACACATCTGAATACCTTTCTAAGGTCCTACGATGTGGCAATAGCGGCAGCACAAAAAACATCCTTTGCGGCCAATATTGCATCGGCGAAGAACCATCCAGCTGAGCTCTTTCGAGTTGTCAGGAGTCTGTTAAACCCGTGGAAAAGCGAGATCCCTGACAGCTCGGGAGCTCGCTGTGAAGCATTTGCTCGATTCTTCGCTGATAAAATTGCGCTGATCCGGTCGGGTTTCGACACCACTTTAACTGCAGTCTCTGAGGATGTAACGAGAGCATCTGCTTGTCCGGTTTTGTTGGATTCATTTCAATTGGTTCAGCTTGAGGATGTGGACAGGATCCTTGGAGAGGTGTGGCCCACCACATGCATCCTAGACCCCTGCCCATCCTGGCTGATAAAAGAAGCCAGAGGGGGGTTGGCAGAGTGGGTGAAGGTGATGGTTAATGCCTCCTTACAGGAGGGCAGAATTCCAGCGAGCTTAAAACAAGCTATCATAAAACCACTGTTGAAAAAAACCATCACTGGACCCCACTCAATTAGACAACTATCGGCCAGTTTCCAATCTCCCCTATTTGGGCAAAGTCATGGAATGTGTGGTGGCAACACAACTCCAGGGATTTCTGGTAGACACTGATTATCTAGATCCGGCACAGTCTGGCTTTAGACCGGGACATGGAACGGAAACAGCCCTGGTCGCCTTGGTAGATGATCTTCGCCGGTAGCTGGACAGGGGGAGTGTGTCCCTGTTAGTTCTGCTGGACCTCTCAGCGGCCTTCGATACCGTCGATCACGGTATCCTTCTGGGACGCCTCATAGATATGGGACTTGGGGGTACAGCTTTGCAGTGGCTCCAGTCCTTTCTTGAGGGACGGTCCCAGAAGGTGTTACTGGGTGACACCTGTTCGGCCCCACAGCCATTGTCGTGTGGAGTCCCTCAGGGATCAATTCTATCCCCAATGTTGTTTAACATCTACATGAAGCCGCTGGGGGAGATCATTCGGAGTTTCGGACTGCGGTGTTATCTTTACGCAGATGATGTCCAGATCTGTCACTCCTTCTCACCCGTCACCAAGGAGGCTGTCCAGACCTTGAATCGGTGTCTAGCTGTTGTGTCGGACTGGATGAGAGTTAACAAATTGAAATTGAATCCAGACAAGACAGAGGTCCTACTGGTCAGTCGTAAGGCCGAACAGGGCATAGGGTTACAGCCTGTGCTGGATGGGGTTACACTCCCCCTGAAGACGCAGGTTCGCAGCTTGGGAGTGAACCTGGACTCATCGCTGAGCCTGGAACCCCAGATCTCGGTGGTGGTCAGGGGAGCATTTGCACAACTAAAACTTGTGTGCCAGCTGCGCCCGTACCTTGGGAAGTCTGACTTGGCCACGGTAGTCCATGCGCTGGTTCCATCCCGTATAGACTACTGCAACACTCTCTATGTGGGGTTGCCTCTGAAGACTGCTCGGAATCTTCAAATGGTCCAGCGCTCGGCAGCCAGGATGCTAACAGGAGCAGCGCTCAGGGAGCATACAACTCCTCTGTTGCGCCAGCTCCACTGGCTGCCAGTTTGCTACTGGGCACAATTCAAAGTGCTGGTTTTGACCTACAAAACCCTTTACGGTTCCGGTCCAGCGTATCTATCCGAACGTATCTCCCTCTATGTCCCACCTCGGAATCTGAGATCATCTGGGGGGGCCCTGCTCTCGACCCCACCGCTATCACAAGTGAGGCTGGTGGGGACGAGGAGCAGGGCCTTCTCAGTGGTGGCCCCTCACCTGTGGAACTCACTCTCTGGGGAAATCAGGGCATCAACGTCCCTCCTCGCCTTTAGGAGGAAGGTAAAGACGTGGTTGTGGGACCAGGCCTTTGGGCAGTCTGACAATTAGACATGAACAACCAGGTGGATAAGACTGAAAGGACTGACTGTGTGGTATGGAAGGTGAACTATGAGATGGTGGAACACTGACCATTAATGAGGTGCAACGGTTTGTATTAGTTTTGTTGCCGATTTTAGTTTTTATGATTGTTCGTGCCTATACGAACCAATGTCTGTGTATTGATGTTATTGTTAGATTTATTGTTTTGTGAACTGATGTTATGTATTTTATTGTTATTGCGATGCAGGCATCGAATTGTGCCTCGCTTTTGTAAGCCGCCCTGAGTCCCCCCCGGGGTGAGAAGGGCGGGGTATAAGTAATCGAAATAAATAAATAAATATTTCTCGAGCCATCCCATCTGGTCTGGAAATGACGGCTTCAGTTCCTCTAAGGAGGGAGTCGCCTACTACCAAGACCTGCTTACTTTCAGGATTGACAGGGTCCCTTTTGTGCAATGTAATGTGTAGGTCCCCAGAAAAGTGATCCTGTTGATGTGAATAGTGTAGGTGTAAAGTGTTTTCCTCCTCCTCGACATCCCCGGTGCATTCGTCAAGGACAATCCATTGAGATTCRTCCATGAGCCTATCGTTCTCCTGTGTGTGTTCCTGTTGCGCCTGGTCTATGGTTGGGGATGGTACATCTGCATGGATSTGTAAGTGTGAATGTTRTGAAGCGTTGTCCCAGTGAGGGCTATCCCCCACACACTGATCAAGGACGAGCCACTGATCAGTATCTAAGCCATTCTGGTCTTYCCCAAGATGTTGCGTTTCTGGGTCAGGTGTTAGTTGTGTGAGAATTTGGAATCTATTGGGTAATTGCAGCTGAGCAGAAGTACTCTGAGGAAGCTTCCTGGTCCTATGTCTCTTTCTAAGGGTGACATTCCTCCAARCCTGAGGGTTGTCCACATCTGAAGTGATCTCCTTATGAGCCTCCCCGTAATGTTGGTGTGATGTGGGTTGTGTGTGTAGGACAGTGTGTGTGGTGTCTAAGAACAGCTCGAGTTCCTTAATATCCGTAAGGATCTTAATACTGTCCTCAAATTGTTGGATCCTCTGTTCCATGTGAGTGATCTGTTTACACTTGGGGCAGATGTAATTGAGTAATTGTCGCGTGAAAAAGCTGAACATGCCACAGCTTGTGCATGAGATGGGAAGTTTTTGTGTTTGTTCCATCTGCAGACTGCTAATTACCTCCCCTTTAGTGTGTGTTTTATATTGTTGTCTGTATGCAGGAGTGAAAGTGTAGGTTAGTGAGTGTGCAAACACTCACAGCAGTTAATCTTAAACACTCACTCAGATTCCTAGTGCACTCTAAGATAAGGCTTGCCTGAAGCAGGCAGGGATCACGGTGCCGGGAAAGAGAGGAGCAGGAAAATGGTTTGTTTTTTTCCTGAGTTGGAAGAAATGTACACAAGACAACGAAGCGTTTTTCTTCCAAGACTGACCACTTGAAATTGTCTGCCTGTACAGGTGGTCACTCAAGTTCTGAGTTGGGGTGTGAGTAAGCGGGATCTAGACAGGAAATGCTTTGCAACCTTAGACCTTTCTGTGCTGGCCATATTGTTAGAGGTCTTCCTTTACAAAGGTTGAGTTACACTCTGAACATATTGCAGTGCAAGAAATCTCTCATACACAGAATCTTGCACCTTCATCCCCCTTTGTATCTGAACAGAGAGTTTCCTTGGGCAGTTGGTTCCCCTGAGTTGGGCAAGTCTTTCTCCCTTCTTCCCCTACTACAGAAGTAGGCTATTGTGTTTCATCTCCAGTGAGATCCTTCTTTTCTCCGCTCCTGATGACATTTTCCTCTCATTCTTCTGACAGGTAACCTCTGAATGAACCTTGTGAAGAACACTTTGCCCTTTACCTTACGTCTGAAATGAAAGTACACAGCACTGACTAGAAGAAGAAATAAGTTGGAGAAACTATATTTCAAGCTACATATTTCAAGCTACATATTCAAGGAGGAAAGGGAGAATTGTGCTGTAAAAAGAAGGGCTTGGTAAAGAGGGAAGAAGACTACAGCAATACAAAGACTGAGAAGAGGAAATCTTGTCCTGTTCAGGAGAACATATCTGTGAAATTCTGGCATAATATTTGAATCATAAACGTAAAAGAATGGAAAATCTCAATTCCTTATCAAAATCACACACAGGGGAGAAGCGACATAATTGTATGGAATGTGGGAAATGTTTCACTGGGAGAAGTTCTCTTACTACACATCAACGAACTCACACAGGAGAGAAGCCTTATAAATGCGTGGAATGTGGAAAGAACTTCAGTCGGAGTGATGATCTGCGTACCCATCAAAGGACCCACACAGGAGAGAAGCCGTATAAATGCATGGAATGTGGAAAGAACTTCAGTCAGAGTACACATCTGTATATCCATCAAAGAACCCACACAGGGGAGAAACCACATACATGCATGGAATGTGGAAAGAGCTTCAGTCAGAGTGGAGATCTGCGTATCCATCAAAGGATCCATACAGGGGAGAAGCCACATACATGCATGGAATGTGGAAAGAGCTTCATTCATAGGGGCCATCTCCGTTCCCATCAAAGGACCCATACAGGGGAGAAGCCATATAAATGCATGGAATGTGGAAAGAGCTTCAGTCACAGTATGAGTCTGCGTAATCATCAAAGGACCCATACAGGAGAGAAGCGACATAACTGCATAGAATGTGGAAAGAACTTCAGTCGGAGTGATTGTCTGCGTACCCATCAAAGGACCCACACAGGAGAAAAGCCACATACATGCACGGAATGTGGAAAGAGCTTCAGTCGCAGTGCGAGTCTGCGTAGCCATCAAAGGACCCATACAGGAGAGAAGCCACATACATGCACGGAATGTGGAAAGAGCTTCAGTCAAAGAACATCTCTGCATAGCCATCAAAGGACCCATACAGGAGAGAAGCCACATACATGCACGGAATGTGGAAAGAGCTTCAGTCAAAGAACATCTCTGCATATCCATCAAAGGACCCACACAGGAGAGAAGCCGTATAAATGCATGGAATGTGGAAAGAACTTCAGTCAGAGTACACATCTGTATATCCATCAAAGAACCCACACAGGGGAGAAACCACATAAATGCATGGAATGTGGAAAGAGCTTCAGTGAAAATAGGACTTTGCGTATCCATCAAAGAACCCACACAGGAGAGAAGCCCCATAAATGCATGGAATGTGGAAAGAGCTTCAGTGAAAGTGGGACTCTGCGTATCCATCAAAGGACCCATACAGGAGAGAAGCCGCATACATGCATGGAATGTGGAAAGAGCTTCATTCATAGGGGCCATCTCCGTTCCCATCAAAGGACCCATACAGGAGAGAAGCCACATAAATGCATGGAATGTGGAAAGAGCTTCCGTCACAGTGTGAGTCTGCGTATCCATCAAAGAACCCACACAGGGGAAAAGCCACATCAGTGCATGGAATGTGGAAAGAGCTTCAGTCAGAGTGCGAGTCTGCGTAACCATCAAAGAACCCACACAGGAGAGAAGCCACATAAATGCATGGAATGTGGAAAGAACTTCAGTCACAGTGTGAGTCTGCGTATCCATCAAAGAACCCACACAGGGGAGAAGCCACATAAATGCATGGAATGTGGAAAGAGCTTCCGTCACAGTGTGAGTCTGCGTATCCATCAAAGAACCCACACAGGGGAAAAGCCACATCAGTGCATGGAATGTGGAAAGAGCTTCAGTCAGAGTGCGAGTCTGCGTAACCATCAAAGAACCCACACAGGGGAGAAGCCACATAAATGCATGGAATGTGGAAAGAGCTTCCGTCACAGTGTGAGTCTGCGTATCCATCAAAGAACCCACACAGGGGAAAAGCCACATCAGTGCATGGAATGTGGAAAGAGCTTCAGTCAGAGTGCGAGTCTGCGTAACCATCAAAGAACCCACACAGGGGAGAAGCCACATAAATGCATGGAATGTGGAAAGAGCTTCAGTCAGAGTGGACATCTGCGTACCCATCAAAGAACCCACACAGAGAATCCACATATTGTATAAACTTGAGTATAAGTTGACCAAATATAAGATGCACCTAATTTGGGGAAATGTATTGAGTATAGGCTGAGGGTGGGAAATGCAGCACCTATTGGTAAATTTCAAGAATAAAAATAAAAATCGATACCAATAAAATGACATTAATTGAGGCCTCTATAGGTTAAATGTTTCTGAATAATTGCATAAAACTAATTTAAGATAAGACTGTCCCACTCTGATTAAATCATTCTAACCTTCTTCAGTGTAAATGTGCTTACGTATCCCTCCAGTAATAATAACTAGGGTAAAATATTAAATGTATTAATAATAATAAATAGGGTAAAATAATAAATGTAATAATAAAAATGCTGTATGTACATGAATAATAAAAAGTGGGAAAGACTGATTTGTGAAGGGGGTGGAAAAGGACTGGAAATGGGGAAAAGTTGGAATGGGAAGGAGTGTTTGGAAAAAGTGGGAAAATGAGGTGGAAAGGGGGTCTCTGGAAAAGTAAGACAGATTAGGGTGGGAAGGGGCAACTGGGGAAGGAGGAAAGATTGAGGTGGAACCTCGGAAAGGCTGGGATGGAGAGTGGAGAGAGAGGGGATGGGGATAGTAAAGACTGGGACAGGAAGGGGGAACTAGAAAAAGGGAAGACGAGGGTGGGAAAGGGGTGCTGGGAAAGTGGGGGAAAGACTGAGGTAGGAAGAGAGGAAGGTGTCATAGAATCATAGAATCAAAGAGTTGGAAGAGACCTCATGGGCCATCCAGTCCAACCCCCTGCCAAGAAGCAGGAATATTGCATTCAAATCACCCCTGACAGATGGCCATCCAGCCTCTGTTTAAAAGCTTCCAAAGAAGGAGCCTCCACCACAGTCCGGGGCAGAGAGTTCCACTGCTGAACAGCTCTCACAGTCAGGAAGTTCTTCCTCATGTTCAGATGGAATCTCCTCTCTTGTAGTTTGAAGCCATTGTTCTGCGCCCTAGTCTCCAAGGAAGCAGAAAACAAGCTTGCTCCCTCCTCCCTGTGGCTTCCTCTCACATATTTATACATGGCTATCATATCTCCTCTCAGCCTTCTCTTCTTCAGGCTAAACATGCCCAGCTCCTTAAGCCGCTCCTCATAGGGCTTGTTCTCCAGACCCTTGATCATTTTAGTCGCCCTCCTCTGGACACATTCCAGCTTGTCAATATCTCTCTTGAATTGTGGTGCCTAGAATTGGACACAATATTCCAGGTGTGGTCTAACCAAAGCAGAATAGAGGGGTAGCATTACTTCCCTTAGATCTAGACACTATGCTCCTATTGATGCAGGCCAAAATCCCATTGGCTTTTTTTGCCGCCACATCACATTGTTGGCTCATGTTTAACTTGTTGTCCACGAGGACTCCAAGATCTTTTTCACACGTACTGCTCTCGAGCCAGGCGTCACCCATTCTGTATCTTTGCATTTCATTTTTTCTGCCAAAGTGGATTATCTTGCATTTGTCACTGTTGAACTTCATTTTGTTAGTTTTGGCCCATCTCTCTAATCTGTCAAGATCGTTTTGAATTCTGCTCCTGTCCTCTGGAGTATTGGCTATCCCTCCCAATTTGGTGTCGTCTGCAAACTTGATGATCATGCCTTCTAGCCCTTCATCTAAGTCATTAATAAAGATGTTGAACAGGACCGGGCCCAGGACAGAACCCTGCGGCACTCCACTCGTCACTTCTTTCCAGGATGCAGAGGAAGCATTGGTGAGCACCCTCTGTGTTCGTCCACTTAACCAATTACAGATCCACCACACCGTAGTTTTGCCTTGCCCACATTGGACCAGTTTCCTTGCCAGAAGGTCATGGGGGACCTTGTCGAAGAAGGCCTTCCTGAAATCCAGGCACACTACATCCACGGCATTCCCCGCATCTACCCAGCTTGTAACTCTATCGAAGAAAGAGATCAGATGAGTCTGGCATGACTTGTTTTTGATAAATCCATGTTGGCTATTAGCGAGGACTGCATTTGTTTCTAAGTGTTTGCAGACTGCTTCCTTAACAATCTTTTCCAGAATCTTGCCCGGTATCGACGTGAGGCTGACCGGACGGTAGTTGTTTGGGTCATCCTTTTTTCCCTTCTTGAAGATTGGGACCACATTGGCCCTCCTCCCATCTGCTGGAACTTCTCCCGTTCTCCAAGAACTCTCAAAGATGGTTGCCAATGGTTCCGAAATGACTTCCGCTAGTTCCTTCAATACTCTGGGGTGTAGTTGATCTGGCCCTGGGGACTTGAACTCATTAAGAGCGGCCAGGTATTCCTGGACGACTTCTTTCCCAATTTGGGGTTGGATGTCCTCCAATCCCTCATCCACTCCATCTTGCTGAGGTTGAAGACTCTCTTTTTGTGAGAAGACCGAGGCAAAGAAGGCATTAAGTAGTTCTGCCTTTTCCCTATTCCCCTGTCAGCATTGCCCCATCTTCTCCTCGAAGAGGTCCTATCGCCTCCTTGTTTTTCCTTTTTCTACTGACATAAGAAAAGAAGCCCTTTTTATTGTTTTTTAATGTCCCTGGCAAGCCTGAGCTCCATTTTGTGCTTTAGCCTTGCGGACCTTTTCCCTACAGGTGTTGGCTATTTGTTTGAATTCTTCTTTGGTGATTTCTCCCTTTTTCCACTTCTTGTGCATGTCTCTTTTGTGTCTTAGCACAGTTAGAAGTTCTTTGGACATCCATTCTGGCTTCTTTGCACTTGTCCTATTTTTTCTCTTTCTCTTCTAAGAAGAGACCAAGCCCTGGGTCGCCTCCTCCTCCTCTCCACCTGAGCACTGGAGTCCTGGCCATGGATATACAAATAAGACATCCCCTGAAAATAAGCCATAGCGTGTCTTCTTGAAAAAGAAATATAAGACAGTGTCTTATTTTTGGGGAAACACAGAGGGAGCAACTTTGTTTCCTGCTGCCCAGGAGACAAGGACACAATGGAGCCATGGCTTCAAACCACAATTTTATTTATTTATTTATTTATTTATCGCACTTCTACCCCGCCCTTCTCAACCCCCGAGGGGGAACTCAGGGCGGCTTACAAAAAGGCACAATTTGATGCCAGTACAACAACAAGGTCGCCCTCAGGCTGAGAACAGCGGTCTATAAATAAAGTAAATAAATAAATAACAAGGTAAAGATAAAACATCTATAAACAGTAATAAAAGCAATGAAAAACAATCCATTATACATCACAATCCCTAAAACCAATCTAGTGCTCAACGTTTATCAGCTCAGAGTCCGTAAATTCAATTCCACATTGTCCAGTCCATCAGTTCTAGTCGTCACTTGTCCTTTGTCTATCTACCAGATTACCAGAAAGCCTGGTCCCACAAGAAAGGAGATTCCATCTGAACATGAGGCAGAACTTCCTGACTGTGATAGCTGTTCAGCAGTGGAACTCTCTGCTCTGAGTGTGGTGGAGACTCCTTCTTTGGAAGCTTTTAAACAGGCTAGATGGCCATCTGCCGGGGGTGCTTTGAATGCGATTTTCCTGCTTCTTGGTGGAATGGGGTTGGACTCGATGATGGCCCACGAGGTCTCTCCCAACTCAAGGATTCTATGAAACGAGATTGGGACCCACTAATAATTCACGAGTTATAACAATGAGGGGACATTTGTTTATTGTGGGTTTTAGGAATGAGTTTACTATATTTAGAAACGGAAGAGTAAATATAGAGCAGCATTTAAAGTGAGTGAATACAGATAAAAATCAGCGTGCGGCAAGAGTTGTGTTGATCCGTTGTTCTTTTAGTTTTGTTCTTATTATGTGGGTGTGTGTTGTTCAGTCTTTCATGTTTGTTAAGGATTCCTTTCCAAAAATCCCAATATTGTAATTTGTATAAATATGCTTTTCTTCCTTGGCTTTGAATAAAAAAAATTTAAAAACAGAGTGTGATGTGGCAGCTACAAATGCCATCGTGGTTCTAGGCTGTGCCAAGAGGAGACGTGGTGTCTACGTCCAAGGAAGTCACAGCCTCCTTTCTCCTGCTTTGCTCAGACCTCACCTGCAATCGCTCTGTCTCCCGTTCTGGGCAGCACAACTCAAGACGGATATTGACAAGCCAGAATATCTCCAGAGACGGGCTGTAGGGAATGTCTGAAAAGAGCTGGGTGTGTTTAGCTTAGAGCAGTGGGTCTCACCCTGTGGGTCTCTCCCCAGGTGTTGTGGCCTACAACTCCCAGAAATCCCAGCCAGTTGACCAGTTGTGAGGATTTCTGGGAGGTGAAGGCCAAAACGCATCTGGGGAGAGACCCACAGGTTGAGAAGAGAAGGAAGGGCTTCTTCCTCGGCAGGGAGGGAGGGAGGGGGCGGCCACGGAATGGTTTTTGGGGTTCATGTGACACCCCCCCCCCCACGACTGTGGTGTAGAAAAAGATGGATAGGAATGCATGACACTTACCTCCAGTGTGTCATGAGACAGTCCTTAATAGACACATGTTCACAGCACAATAATCTCAAGGGTTAAGAAAACAGAGAAGATGGCGTGACAGGGACGGAATCTGGAGAGAAGGATGGGAGCGGCTTGTATGTGCCCGTCCTTCTCTGCCACGCGGCTTGCTATCTGCCATTGGTTAGAGGCTGTAACAAAATAGCTAATTATAATGTATGTTTCATAAATGTTGATTAATGTTACGATATAAGTGCAGGCCAGCTGATGTGTCGCCTGAGCTGAGGCGTTGCCATAGCGACGGAACCGGCTGTGAGAATGTATCCAAGTTAGAGAAGCCAAAGGGGCGGAGCTAACTGCCACTCGGCCGGGGCAGGCGTTTGGAAAGAGTGCGTTCCTTTTAGTCAGCGGACAAGAGTGGAAGTTGGGTTCTGGTGTGTGGAGACCCTGAACCCGGGGGTTTAAGTCTTCAGCCTGCGTGATTACAGAGTCAGTTGGGCCTCTTTAAATTAGGAATTAGCTCGTGAGCTCAGGGGAAAGCGGAAGGGAGAAAAAGGCAAGCCAGTGCCTTGAATTGTCAGTGAATCCTTAAATAAATATTTCCTTGATCAGTTCTTTATAATCAAGACTCATGTCCATTTATTGAGAAGAAGATTTACCTCAGAAGAAGGCGGCTGAAGATATTGGAAGAGAAGATCCTGGTTGGGGTCATAATAAGTTCCTCCTTCAAAAAAGTGCCTCCAGTAAAAACATTTAATAAGTCATACCTCGGCTCCACGCACCACCACTACGTTAGTCTCCTCGTTGCCCTGGTTATTTATTTGTTTATTTCGAACACTTTTACCCCGCCCTTCTCAACCCCTTGGGGGGGGGGGGACTCAGGGCGGCTTCCAATTGGCAACAATTCAATGCCGCATAATAAAATACAAAACAGTTTATAGCATAAACATTAAGACATAAAGATGAAAACAGTATACTTAAAGTCCATTGCGCTATTACCAGTCTGGTGGCCATTTAAATAGCCATATACTATGACTGAGTACTCCGTTTAACGTACCCATAATCCACTTCCAAGCCATAGTCAACATTGTCAATTGTCCTTTTAACCTAATTGCCCGAAGGCCTGGTCCCACATCCACATTTTTGCCTTCTTTCTAAAGGTGAGGAAGGATGAGGGAGAATGTAACACCAGCATCCGCTTATCCAGTTTTGATGGATTCATTTCAGTTGGTGAAACCTGAGGATGTGGACAAGATACTTGGAGGAATGAGGCCGACCACATGCATCCCAGACCCCTGCCCATCCTGGCTTCTAAAGGAGGCCAGAGGGGATTGTCCAAGTGGGTGAAGGTGGTGGTTAATGCCTCCCTTCGGGAAGGCAACATTCCAGTGAGCTTAAAACAAGCTGTAATAAAACCGCTGTTGAAGAACCATCACTGGACCCCACTCAATTCGCCAACTATCGGCCTGTTTCCAATCTCCCCTTTTTGGGCAAAGTCCTGGAACACCGTGTGGTGGCCTCACAACTCCAGGTATTCTTGGAAGAGACGGATTATCTGGATCCAGCACAGTCTGGCTTTAGACCAGGACATGGAATCGACACAGCCTTGGTCGCCTTAGTTGATGATCTACGCCGGGAGCTAGACAGGGGGAGTGTGTCCCTATTGGTTCTGCTGGACCTCTCAGCGGCCTTCTATACCATCAACCACGGTATCCTTCTGGGACGCCTCCCCGGAATCGGCCTGGGGGGCACTGGTTTATAGTGGCTCAGGTCCTTTCTGGAAGGTCGCACCCAGAAAGTGTTGTTGGAAGACACCTGTTCAACCCCACAACCTTTGTCTTGTGGGGTTACTCAGGACTCAGTACTGTCTCCCATGTTGTTCAACATATACATGAAGCCGCTGGGGGAGATAATCCGGACTTTCGGGGTGCGTTGTCACCTGTACACAGATGATGTCCAACTCTGTCACTCCTTCCCACCCGCTACTAAGGAGGCTGTCCAGGTCCTCAACCGGTGCTTGGCCGCTGTGACGGTCTGGGTGAGGGCAAAAAAATTGAAACTGAATCCAGACAAGAGAGAGGTCCTCCTGGTCAGTCGCAAGGCCAAACAGGGCATAGGGTTACAGCCTGTGTTGGATGGGGTCACACTCCCCCTGAAGACGCAGGTTCGCAGTTTGGGAGTGATCTTGGACTCATCGTTGAGCCTGGAACCCCAGGTCTCGGCGGTGGCCGGGAGAGCTTTTGCACAACTAAAGCTTGTGCGCCAGCTGCGCCTGTACCTTGGGAAGTCGGATCTGGCCACGGTAGTCCACACACTGGTTACATCCCGTATAGACTACTGCAATGCTCTCTACGTGGGGTTGCCTTTGAAGACGGTCCGGAAGCTTCAACTAGTCCAACGAATGGCAGCCAGGTTGTTAACAGGAGTGGCGCACAGGGAGCATACAACCCCCTTGTTGCGCCAGCCCCACTGGCTGCCAGTTTGCTACCAGGCCCAATTCAAAGGGCCCATCAATCCCTAAACGGTTCTGGCCCAACTTACCTGTCCGAATGTATCTCCCCTTATGAACCACTGAGGACTTTAAGATCATCTGGGGAGGGCCTGCTCTCGGTCCTGCCTTTGTCAGAAGCACGTTTGGTGGGGACGAGAGACAGGGCCTTCTCAGTGGTGGCCCCTCGGCTATGGATCGCCCTCCCTAGGGAAATCAGGTCTGTTCCCTCCCTCTTGACGTTTTGGAGGCAAGTTAAAATGTGGCTGTTGGAGGAAGCGTTTACAAATACAGAGTAGCTACTATAGGAAATGGAATGACCTGACAATGGAGTTGGACAATGCTTGAGAATAACGAGACGCTGATGGTGTTGTTTTTACTGCTTTTGTGATGTCTTATACTGTTTAATGTTTTTTTTATCTATGTTACATTTTATGTATACTGATTTGTTGGAAACCGCCTTGAGTCACCAATTGGCTGAGAAAGGCGGGATACAAATACAGTAAGTAAATAAACAAACAAACAAATAAAATGGGCTGAATTGAGCGGAACTGGGTAGGAATCGTGTCTCCCATCCCACCCCAGTGTCGTTGGACAGCAATCCCCAGTATCCCTGTCTTTCTGTGTGGGAAGGGTGGATGGGAGTTGGAGTGCAGAACATCTGGAGGGCATCAGGATTCCCACTCACCCTGGGGGTCCGTCCGTCCGTCTCCTCTCCAGCCGCCCCCTCCTCTCCTCCTGCCAGGCCGAGGGCCTCCCACCCTGAGCTTCTGCCTCCCTTTCCCTGATTTCTTGGTGTCAGTGGAGGAGTTTGCACTTCCCTTTCTTTTTCTCTTTGCATTTGTTCTGCCTGAGGTTTCATACTTTTCTGGTCTAGGTTTTGTAAGGATGTGTATGTCAAGGAACTTTGCCGCCTAATGTGCTCTCAGTGTCTCCAAGTGCCTTGCTTTAGAAACGTGGGGCAGGGATTACACTGCCGGGAAAGAGTGGGTCAGGAAAATGTTTTTTTCCTGAGTTGGAAGACTACACAAGACAATGAAGTATATTTCTCCCAAGACTGATCACTCGGGATAGTCCGCCCATACAGGAGGTCACTCAAGTTTGGAGTTGGGATGTGAGGAAGCGGATCTAGAGTTAAAACGCTTCACACAGGAGCTTGACACCTGAGGCCTTCCAGCTGGGTTTTCTCACACTGAGGCCTTCTCACACTGAGGCCTTCTCACTCTGAGGCCTTCTCACTCTGAGGCCTTCTCACACTGAGGCCTTCTCCCACTGAGGCCTTCTGTCACTGAGGCCTTCTGTCACTGAGGCCTTCTCACACTGAGGCCTTCTCTCACTGAGGCCTTCTCACACTGAGGCCTTCTCACACTGAGGCCTTCTCTCACTGAGGCCTTCTCTCACTGAGGCCTTCTCTCACTGAGGCCTTCTCTCACTGAGGCCTTCTCACCCTGAGGCCTTCTCTCACTGAGGCCTTCTCACACTGAGGCCTTCTCACACTGAGGCCTGCTGACCTACAGGTACTGGTGCCTATATTGAACTGCATCCACTTAACTTTTCAGAGCTTGACTTTCACTTTTGTCATTAAGTATACCTACTCAATATTTCTGACCGAGAGAGAGAGAGAGAGAGAGAGACTGAAGGGGAGCAGAACAGATAATAATGATATAATCATACACTTTGATTCCTACCCCTCCACCATCTCCCCTCCAATGGGGACTCAGAGCGGCTTGTATGAGGCCAAATCACAGCAACCCAAAAAGGCAGGCAGTAAACAATAACAGAAGCTCAACCCGACAGGCAAGGAGGGAGGGAGGGAGGGCCAGGCTTGTGGATTGGGCTGAGTGGTCATTGGGTGAGAGTGTGGTCCATCTCCAGCCTGGCTGGTCTCCCTCTCTCCCTCCCTCCCTCTCTGAATGGCAGAGGGAGCAGCAGCCCGGGAGGCCGGGTCTGCCTGGAGACTGGTGACGCGGCCAGCGGAGGCCCATCCCCATTGGCGGATCCCAATGGGAAGGAAGGAAGGAAGGAAGGAAGGAAGGAAGGAAGGAAGGAAGGAAGGAAGGAAGGAAGGAAGGAAGTGGAGGGAGAAGGAAGGGAGGGAGGGAGGGAGGGAGGGAGGGAGGGCGGAGGAAAGCGCTCGGGGGAGTTTCTGCCCGGAGACCGGTGACGCCGCAGAGGGAGGCGAATTCCTATTGGCGGGTGCTGGGCCTTCTGGAGGAGAAGGAAGGAGGCGCTCTTGCTCCTGACTGGCCAGCGCCGCCAAGAAGCCCCGCCTCTCTCTGGGCAGGCAGCCAGCCCGCGCGCGGCCATGGCCATGTTTGGTGTTGGCGGAAGTGCAGCGAGAGGGGCCGGGCTCCGTTTCCTAGAGAGGCGAGGGAAGCTCGGGCGAGGAGGCCTTTCCCCGTGAGCTCCTCACTTCCGGAGGAGGGAGGGAGAGAGAGAGAGAGAGAGAGAGAGAGAGAGAGGGAGAGGGGGAGAGAGAGGGCCTGTTGACGAGGGAGAGAGGAGGAGGAGGAGGGGCCTTCCTGAGAGAGAGAGAGAGAGAGCGGACGGAGGCCCAAGTCGGGGTGAGTGAGTGAGTGTCTGTGGGGTAGGCCTCGTCCCTTGGCGTGGCCCTTCCTTCCTTCCTTCCTTCCTTCCTTCCTTCCTTCCTTCCTTCCTTCCTTCCTTCCTTCCTTCCTTCCTTCCTTCCTTCCCTCCTTCCCTCCCTCCCTCCCTCCTTCCTTCCTTCCTTCCTTCCTTCCTTCCTTCCTTCCTTCCTTCCTTCCTTCCTTCCTTCTTCCTTCCCTTCCCCCCTCCCTCCTTCCCTTCCTTCCTTTCCTTCCTTCCTTCCTTCCTTCCTTCCTTCCTTCCGTCCTTCCTTCCTTCCTTCCCGGCTCCGTCTTCGGGGGGCGCCTCCTCCTCCTCCGCTTCCTCCTCCTCCTCCTCCCTCCCTCGGAGCCCGCCTCTCCCTGCCTGCCTCCCTCCCTCCCCGGCTGCCCGAGGAGGAGGAGGAGGAAACCCAGGCGAGCGAGCGAGCGAGCGAGCGAGAGCGGCCTACTACTGTGGCTGGGCCCTCCTGTGGCAAGGGAGGCTCGCCTTCCCCACTCCACAGCACGGGCCAGCCTTCTCTCTCTCTCTCTTTATTTGCGACGTTGATCTGGGACTGACGAGGTCAGGCTGGATGGCCTTTGGTTCTCCCCCCCCCAGACTGCCTGGAGTTCGGAGGAGCTCCCTTCCTTCCTCCCTCCCTCCTCCCTCCTCCCTTCCTTTTCTTCTTCCTTCCTTCCTTAGTTCGGAGGAGCTCCCTTCCTCCCTCCCTTCCTTCCTTCTTTCTCTGGAGGGTTTAAACCGAGGCTGGATGGCCATCTGCGAGGAGGGATCGGGTGGTGCCTTCCTGCTTGACAGAAGGGGGTTGGGATGGATGGCCTCGAGGGTCCCGCCCGACTCTCTCCTGCCCTGACCACCCTGGACACTGGGGAGGCTTTCCTGGGGGTCCAGCGGGGGGGGGGGGCTCCTCCTTCCTTCTCGGGAGGGCTCTCAGCAGAGGCTGGGTGGACATCTGTCAGGAGGGCTTGTGTGGTGTCCTCCTCCTTCCTGGGCTGGGGGACCTTTGGAGTCTCTTCCAACTCTGTGTCTCACCATTTATTTATTTACGACATTTCTATGCTCCACTCAGAGCAGATCACAAGAGGCAAATACATACAATGTATTATATTCACATTATTATATATTACTACTAGCTGTGCCCTGCCCCGCGTTGCTGTGGCCTATAGTAAAACTTATCAAAGTTGAGGTAGATATCTGGACTATTATGAAAGAGAGGTCCCTACCTATTCCTTCCCCCTTTTCCTCCCCCTTTCTCTCCTTTCTTCCTTCTCTACCTCTTTCTTTCTTTCCTTCTTTCACTACTTGGTTTCATCCTTCTCTCTTTCCTTCATTCCCTCCCCCTTTCTTCCTTTGCCTTTCCTCCCTCCCTGTTTGCTTCCTTCTTTCTCTTTTTATTTCCTTTTATTTCACCACCATCATAACAATAACAATAATGCAATGCATTGCCTCTTGGGACCTGACACCTCTCCCATTCCCCCTAAAAGGGTCTCATAGGAATAATAGCATCATAATAATCATAGAAATAACAACCTTTACCCACCACGTGTTGCTGTGGCCAACCTTCCCTCTTTCTCTCTATTTCCCTCCTTCCCTCCCATCTTTCCTTCTCCTCTTCCTTCTCTATCTCTTTCCTTCCTTCCCCTTTTTCTTTCTCTTTTGGTCTCTTTCTTCCTTCTCTCTTTCCTTCTCTCTCCTTCCTCTCTTTCTCTACATCTTCCCCTCCTTCACTCCCTCTTTCCTTCCTTTTTCCCTCTTTTTCTTTCCTTCTCTCCTTCCTTTCCTCCCCCTTTTTCTTTCCCTCCCTCTTCTCCTTTCTTCCTTCTCTACTCTTTCTTTCTTCCCCCTTTTCTTTCTCTTCTCTGTCTCTCTTTTCTTCCTTCTTCCTTTCCTTTTCTTCTTCTTCTTTCTCTAACTTTCCTTCCTTCCCCCTTTTTCTTTCCCTCCCTTTCTCTTTCTTCCTTCTTTCCTTCCTTCCTGTCTTTCCTGGATTTTGACAGGGCGGGAAGGGGCAGGGTGGGGTTTGGAGGTGGCGTGAAGTAAAAGGAGGTAAGATTGGGGCAGGGGAGTGATGGAGCATGGGGTTGTGTGTGTGTGTGTGGCGGAAGGGGGAGTGATGGAGCGTGGGGTTGTGTGTGTGTGTGCGGCAGCGGGGGGGGAGTGGGGTTGCGCGTGTGTGTGTGGCGGTGGGGGGAGTGATGGAGTGTGGGGTTGCGTGTGTGTGTGCGGCGGGGGGAGTGATGTAGCGTGGGGTTGTGTGTGTGCGTGCGGCGGGGGGTGTGTGTGCGGGAAGCGGCGCGGTGGGGCTTGGAGTGGGCATGGCTTCCGCAGAGGGAACGTTGGCTGGAAGACTGTGTGCACGCGCCAGGGAACTTGCGGCTGGGCACCAATGCGCATGCTCAGTTGTTTTGCCGTTTTGTGAGTGTGTTGTTGTGTTGTTTTTCATTTTGAGTAGATATGTTTGTACCTTGTGGGTTGTGTTATGGGCATGGGAATTTTGGTTAAGTTTCGTTGGGGGATTTTTGAGTTTTGTTGTTTTGCCGTTTTGTGAGTGTGTTGTTGTGTTGTTTTTCATTTTGAGTAGATATGTTTGTACCTTATGGGTTGTGTTATGGGCATGGGAATTTTGGTTAAGTTTCGTTGGGGGATTTTTGAGTTTTGTTGTTTTGCCGTTTTGTGAGTGTGTTGTTGTGTTGTTTTTCATTTTGAGTAGATATGTTTGTACCTTGTGGGTTGTGTTATGGGCATGGGAATTTTGGTTAAGTTTCGTTGGGGGGTTTGTGAGTTTTGTTGTTTTGCCGTTTTGTGAGTGTGTTGTTGTGTTGTTTTTCATTTTGAGTAGATATGTTTGTACCTTGTGGGTTGTGTTATGGGCATAGGAATTTTGGTTAAGTTTCGTTGGGGTTTTTTGGAGTTTTGTTGTTTTGCCGTTTTGTGAGTGTGTTGTTGTGTTGTTTTTCATTTTGAGTAGATATGTTTGTACCTTGTGGGTTGTGTTATGGGCATGGCAATTTTGGTTAAGTTTCGTTGGGGTTTTTTGAGTTTTGTTGTTTTGCCGTTTTGTGAGTGTGTTGTTGTGTTGTTTTTCATTTTGAGTAGATATGTTTGTACCAGAGTGCCTCTGGTGTTGCTGCAAGAAGGTCCTCCATCGTTCATCATGTGGCAGGGCGCAGGGTGCATTGCAGCAGGTGGTCTGTGGTTTGCTCTTCTCCGGACTCGCATGTCGTGGATTCCACTTTGTGGCCCCATTTCTTGAGGTTGGCTTTGCATCTCATGGTGCCAGAGCACAGTCTGTTCAGTGCCTTCCAAGTTGCCCAGTCCTCTGTGTGCCCAGGGGGGTCTCTCATTTGGTATCAGCCATGGATTGAGGTGCTGGGTTTGAGCCTGCCACTTTTGGACTCTCGCTTGCTGGGGTGTTCCAGTGAGTGTCTCTGTAGTTCTTAGAAAACTATTTCTAGATTTAAGTCATTTATGTGCTGGCTGATACCCATGCAAGGGTGAGCTGGAGATGTCACTGCCTTGGTCCTTCCACTATTGTCTGCTACTTCCCGGCGGATGTCAGGTGGTGCAATACCGGCTAAACAGTGTAATTTCTCCAGTGGTGTAGGGCGCAGACACCCCGTGATAATGTGGCATGTCTCATTAAGAGCCACATCCACTGTTTGAGCGTGGTGAGATGTGTTCCACACTGGGCATGCAAACTCAGCAGCAGAATAGCATAGCGCAAGGGCAGGTGTCTTCACTGTGTCTGGTTGTGATCCCCAGGTTGTGCCAATCAGCTTCCAGAGAGAGAGGGAGGCCGACCCTGTGATAACTGGCAGGTGATCCTCAATGGATCATTACGGTCTTTGCCTGGCTTCAAGATGGCGATGACTCTTGCTTTCCTCCAGATTTTGGGGATCTGACAGGATGCAGTGCAGTTGTTCATCAGCTCCAGCAGCCAGCGCCTTGCTTTTGGGCCAAAGTTCTTGATTTGTTCCATCCATAGGTCATCCAGGCCAGCTGCTTTGCCATTCTTACATTTATTGAGAGCCATGTCCAGTTCAGTGGATGTCAAGGGTTCATGGAGGTTGTTGTTCTCAATCTCTGGTTGTCTGGCTATTGGTTTCTTTCCTACTTTGGTGGCAAGGTTGGGTTTCCCATTCTTCAAGAGTTGGTGTGCTATCTGATCTGCCTTTATGTTGGCATGGGTATTAGATAAATCAGTGAGCTGTGCTGACTTCTCTTCGATTCAAGGCCACACTGAAATACCTTCCTCCTTTCCTTCCTCTTTTCTCTCTGATCCAGAAAATGACAAATCACTAGCCGTCCCCTGCCAGGCGTTGCTGTGGCCCAGTCTGCAGATCTGGAAAATAAATTAGAAAGTATTGGTTTCGAATATATGCAATTTCTTTCTGCTTGTGGATAAACAGTATTTCTTGCTGTTTCTTTGTCAGTGTTGATGTGGAGATTGTCTGGTTTGCCTTCTCTGGAACATGCAACATAGGATTGCCCTGTTTTAGGGGTCCCTTTTCAATCTATGATACTATATCTCTCTGTGTGTGAATCATATATATCTATCTATATCTATGGCTGGATGGCTCTTTGTCAGGAAGGCTTTGATTATGTTTTCTTGCCTTTGTGAAGGGAGTTGGACTAGATGGCCTTAAGTATGGGGGTTCTGTGTGGGAGGTTTGCCCCAATGCTGTTGTTCATAGGGTTCAGAATGCTCTTTCATTGTAGGTGAACTATAAATTCCAGTAACTACGACTCCCAAATGTCAAGGTCTACTTCCCCCAAACTCCATCTGTCTTCACATTTGGGAATATGGAGTATTTGTGCCAAGTTTGGTCCAGATCCATCCTTGTTTGAGTCCACAGTGCTCTCTGGATGCAGGTGAACTACAACTCCCAAACTCAAGGTCAATGCCCACCAAACACTTCTAGTGTTTTCTGTTTGTCATGGAAGTCCTGTATGCCACGTTTGGTTCAATTCCATCATTGGTGGAGTTCAGAATGGTGAAGTTTGGGGAAAATAGACCTTGACATTGGGGAGTTACAGTTGCTTGGACTCCATCTGCCATCAAAGAGCATTCTGAACACCAACAACTAAACTGAACCAAACTTGGTATGAAGAACTCCCATGACCAACAGAAATTACTGGAGAGCTTTGGGGAAAATAGACCCTGACATTTGGGAGTTGAAGTTGCTTGGATTTATAGTTTACCTGCCATCAAAGAGCATTCTGAGCACCACCAACCATGCAACTGAACCAGACTTGGCACGCAGAACTCCCATGACCAACGGAAAATACTGGAAGGGTTTGGGAGAAAGTAACAGTGATTGGAGGTGCCCAAATGGAGAGGAGGAGGAAGGAGAGCCCAGAGGAGAACGAGGAGGAAGGCAGGACTTCAAATTTGGTCGTATTGAGTATTTTTGCCATGTGTGGTCCAGGTCCATTGTTTGGGTTCACGGTGCTCTCCAGATGTAGGTGAACTACATCTCCCCCAAATCACTGTCCATTCATCCCAACCCCCTCCAGTATTTTCTGTCAGTCACGGGGGTTCTCTGTGCCACGTTTGGTCCAGGTCTGCAATTTGTGGGGTTCTCAGCAGTCTGCGGCAGCTAGAGCTGAATTGGGTGAAGGAACTGCAAATCCCTTCATCCGTTGTCCATACTCCCTAAACACATTGTTGTTGTGATTAATCACTATGCTTTCATTATGTTCAGTTTGTAACAATAAAAATCCATCCTGCATATCAGATATTTACGTTGCAATTTGTAACAGTAGCAGTTATGAAGTAGCAACGAAAATATGTTTGGGGGTCTCCACAACATGAGGAAGTGTATTTAGGGGTCACGGCATGAGAAAGGTGGAGAACCACTGATTTGGATGAAGGGATATCATTTTTGAGGAGGTCCAGTTCAGCCGCTAGAGATTGGATTGCGCTTTTGACCACAGAAGGAACAATATATTTGGGGGGCTTGATTGTCCAAAAATTGTAGGCAACTCTATAGATTGCAGAGGGTTCAAATCCCCCTTTGCCCTCCTTGTCCCCCTGCGTGCCTTCTGCCAGTCCCTTTGCCCTGCTCCGGTGCCTCTTCTGTGCGAGGCCAGGCATCGCGGACCCTCCGTACCCAATCTGGCTACGCCAGGGGTCAAAGGGGATGGTCGCAAGGGTCGGCGAAGGCCAAAGGGGTTCAGAAGGCAAAGGCCCAGCCTTGCAATTTACAGAGTTTCATCATCATCTCATCTATCCTGCTTCCTGCTAACAATAAAAGCAACACAGGATATAATTTAAAGCCAAAAAACGCACACATTAAAATTAAACATTGACACTATTTAAAATAAACAGTTGAAGCCAATTAGAAGCCTGTTCTGAGCCATCCCAGGAAAGGTAAGCAGTCCCAACCCGTCACCTTGTTGGCAATTAAGGTAGCAATGCAAACGTTAATGGATCACCTGCTGGACGCTCTCAGTTGGGCCAAGACGTTGGAGGGCAATAAGCAGGACTCAGAGCTGGCCGTACTCCCAGGAGACTGAAGAGCCCTCCCCAAAACTAGGAGGCAAAGTGGGCCCCGCAATCTGCATTTACTGTGAGGAGAAAGCCATGGTGCTTGTGGATGTGATCAATAAACTCTCTGGTTAATTGGGGGACCATTTACCTGGTGGCACAAGCTATGCAATGTCCTGCTTAGGAAACAAGCCTGGCACTACCCAGGAGACAGCCTCAGCTCACCTGGCAGGTGATCCTCAATGAAACCCCTACAAAAGGGCTCCGGGGGCCGAAGAGGGGCCTGTAGTGGATGCGGTGAACTTGATGGCTTCCCTCCTACCCCTTGAGCCAGAGCACAACATCATCTTTAGCACTGGGGGTCCATCCTTCCATCCTCCCTCTACCCCCTTCTCTCGTGTTCTGCTGCTAGGCTGAGTGCCTCCCACCCTGTGCTTCTGCATCCCTATCTCCGTTTTTGTGGTCTTGGTGTAGAAGTTTGCTTTGTTTGTTTCCTTTGCATTTGTTCTGCCTGATGTTTCACACCTTTGTGGTATAGGTTTTGTAAGAATGCAATATGTCAAGGAACTTTGTGGCTGAATGTGCTCTCCATGTCTTCAGGTTCCTCGCTTTAGAAACGTGGGGCAGGGATCGCACTGCAGGGAAAGAGAGGGTCAGGAAAAAATGTGCTTCAGTTGGAAGAAATGAAGTATTTTTCTCACAAGACTGACCACTTGGGATGGTCTGCCCGTACAGGTGGTCACTCAGCTTCTGAGTTGGGATGTGAGGAAGCGGGATCTAGGCAGGAAACGCTTTGCAATCTGAGTCCTTTCTGCGCTGACCATATTGTTAGAAGTCTTCCTTTGCAAAGGTTGGATGACACTCTGAACACACTGCAGTGAAAGTAATCTCATACAGGGAATCTTGGGCCACTCTCCCCTCTTTGCAGGGCTTGCTCTTTGTTGGGCAAGTGTTAAAGTTCTTCTCAGCAGGCAAAGGCTCTCCTCAGTAGGACCGCTCTTTCTCCCTTCTTCTCCTGCATTGGCTACAACACTAAGCTATTGTTCGTATTGTATTGTCGAAGGCTTTCATGACTGGAATCACCTTCTCAACCTCTGAGGATGCTTGCCATAGATGCAGGCGAAACGTCAGGAGAAATGCCTCTAGAACATGGCTCCATAGCCCGAAAAAACCCACAAGAACCTATTGTTCGTATTGTTCAATGAGATATTTCTGTGCTCTGCTCCTGATAAGATTTTCCTCTCATTTCTCTGGCAGGTAACCTCTGAATGAACCTCGAGAAGAACACTTCCCTTTGGCTTAGGTCAGGAATGAAATTACACAGCACTCACAAGAAATAAGTTGGAGAAATTATATTTCAAGCTGCATAGCTGTGCATTCAAGGAGGAAAGGGAGGATTGTGCTGTAAACAGTGGGGCTTGGTAATTTATTTATTCAAATGGACTAGAGCAATACAAAGACTGAGAAGAGGAAATCAGGAGAACATATCTGTGACCTTCTGGCATAATATTTGAATCATAAATGTAAAAGAATGGAAAATCTCAATTCCTTATCAAAATCACACACAGGGGAGACGCGATATAACTATATGGACTGTGGGAAATGTTTCACTGCGAGAAGTTCTCTTACTACACATCAACGAACTCACACAGGAGAGAAGCCATATAAATGCGTAGAATGTGGAAAGAGCTTCAGTCAGAGTGGAAATCTACGTACCCATCAAAGGACGCACACAGGGGAGAAGCCACATAAATGCATGGAATGTGGAAAGAGCTTCAGTCAGAGTGGATATCTGCGTATCCATCAAAGAACCCACACAGGGGAGAAGCCACATAAATGCATGGAATGTGGAAAGAACTTCAGTCAGAGCGGAAACTTGTGTTCCCATCAAAGGGCCCACACAGGGGAGAAGCCACATAAATGCATGGAATGTGGAAAGAGCTTCAGTCAGAGTGGACATCTTCGTTCCCATCAAAGGACCCACACAGGGGAGAAGCCACATAAATGCATGGAATGTGGAAAGAGCTTCAGTGAGAGTGGGACTCTTCGTAACCATCAAAGGATCCACACAGGGGAGAAACATAAATGCATGGAATGTGGAAAGAGCTTCTCTCAGAGTGGAATTCTGCATGTCCATCAAAGGACCCACACAGGGGAGAAGCCACATAAATGCATGGAATGTGGAAAGAGCTTCAGTCAGAGTGGAAATCTGCGTACCCATCAAAGAATCCACACAAGGGAGAAGCCGCATAAATGCATGGAATGTGGAAAGAGCTTCAGTCTGAGTGGACATCTGCGTACCCATCAAAGGACCCATACAGGAGAGAAGCCACATAAATGCATGGAATGTGGAAAGAGCTTCAGTCAAAGTGGGACTCTGCGTATCCATCAAAGAACCCACACAGGGGAGAAGCCACATAAATGCATGGAATGTGGAAAGAGCTTCAGTGAAAGTGGGGCTCTGCGTATCCATCAAAGAACCCACACAGGGGAGAAGCCACATAAATGCATGGAATGTGGAAAGAGCTTCAGTCGGAGTGACAGTCTGCATTCCCATCAAAGAACCCACACAGGGGAGAAGCCACATAAATGCATGGAATGTGGAAAGAGCTTCAGTGAAAGTGGGACTCTGCGTATCCATCAAAGCACCCACACAGGGGAGTGGAAAGAGCTTCAGTTGCAGTAGGAGTCAGTGTTCCCATCAAAGAACCCACACAGAGGAGAAGCCACATATTGTATATACTTGAGTATAAGCCGACCAAATATAAGAGGAGGCATCTAATCTTACCACAAAAATTGGGAAAACTTATTGACTTGAGTATAGGCTGAGGGTGGGAAATGCAGCAGCTATTGGTAAATTTCAAGAATAAAAATAAAAATAGATATCAATAAAATTATATTAATTGAGGCATCTATAGGTTAAGTGTTTCTGAATAATTGCATAAAACTGTAATTTAAGATAAGACTGTCCAACTCTGATTAAATCATTATTCTAACCTCCTTCAGTGTAAATGTGCTTATGTATCCTTCCAACAATAAGAAATAGGGTAAAATAATAAATGTAATAATAA
Source organism: Anolis sagrei ordinatus (assembly GCF_025583915.1). Classification (NCBI taxonomy): domain Eukaryota; kingdom Metazoa; phylum Chordata; class Lepidosauria; order Squamata; family Anolidae; genus Anolis; species Anolis sagrei. The sequence continues at coordinate 311,783,271 of NW_026845477.1, read as the reverse complement.
TAATAATAACCATGGAGTAAAATATTAAATGTATTAATAATAATAAATAGGGTAAAATAATAAATGTAATGATAGCGTAAAATAATAAGTTAATAAAAACAATGATAACATAAAACAATGTAATAATAATAAATAGAGAAAAACAATAATATTAACAGAATAAAATAATAATTGTAGTAATAGCGATAGAATAAAATAATAAATGTAATAATAATAATAACAGTAAAAGAAATGTAATAATAATAGAATAAAATTGTAACATGAGGAAGAACTTCCTGACTGTGAGAGCTGTTCAGCAGTGGAACTCTCTGCCCCGGAGTGTGGTGGAGGCTCCTTCTTTGGAAGCTTTCCAACAGGCTGCTTCTTGGCTGAATGGGGTTGGACTGGATGATGGCCCAGGAGGTCTCTCCCAACTCAAGGATTCTATGAAACGAGATTGGGACACTTGTTTATTGTGGGTTTTAGGAATGAGTTTACTATATTTAGAAACAGAAGACTAAATATAGAACAGCAATTAGAGTGAGTAAATATAAATAAAAATCAGCATGCGGCAAGAGTTGTCTTGATCCGTTGTTCTCTTAGTTTTCTTCTTATTATGTGGGTGTGTGTTGTTCAGTCTTTCATGTTTGTTAAGGATTCCTTTTTTAAAATCCCAAAATTGTAATTTGTATAAACATGCTTTTCTTTCTTGCCTTTGAATAAAAATTATTTTGAAAAACCAGAGTGTGATGTGGCAGCCACAAAGGCCAGCGTGGTTCTAGGCTGTGCCAAGAGGAGACGTGGTGTCTACGTCCAAGGAAGTCACAGCCTCCTTTCTCCTGCTTTGCTCAGACCTCACCTGGAATCACTCTCTCTCCCGTTCTGGGCAACACAACTCAAGACGGATATTGCCAAGCCAGAGTATCTCCAGAGACGGGCTGTAGGGAATGGCCGAGAGAGCTGGGTCTGCTTAACTTAGAGTGGTGGGTCTCACCCTGTGGGTCTCTCCCCAGGTGTTGTGGCCTACAATTCCCAGAAATCCCAGCCAGTTGACCAGTTGTGAGGATTTCTGGGAGGTGAAGGCCAAAACGCATCTGGGGAGAGACCCACAGGTTGAGGAAAGAAGGAAGGGCTTCTTCCTCGGCAGGGCGGGAGGGAGGGAGGGGGCGGCCACGGAATGGTTTTTGGGGTTCATGTGACACCCCCCCCGACTGTTGTGTAGAAAAAGATGGCTAGGAATGCATGGCCCTCCCCTCCAGTGTGTCATGAGACAGTTCTTAATAGACGCGTGTTCACAGCACAATAATCTCAAGGGTTAAGAAAACAGAGAGTATGACGTTACAGGGATGGAATCTGGAGAGAAGGGTGGGAGCGGCTTGTATGTGCACGTCCTGCTCTGCCATTGGTTAGAGGCCTTGCCATAGTTGTCTGCAGATGTAATCCCTCAACGTTGTTGTGTGAACTTTTTCTGTTTGAGAGTATCTTTGCATCTGGAGAGAAGACCTGTACATAGTTATAAGAAGCAAATAAATCAAGAATAAAACCTCCAAGTCAGAACTCAAGAGATGAGCTCCTTTACAAGGCCAGAGGCCGTGACACGGTGACCAGGAGTCTGCGCTGGAAAGCAGGCCATTGGAGGAGGGGGCTTCCCACCCACTGGAAGTCCAGGTAAGTTCCCTCCAAACCCCAGTAGTGTTTTTTGCTGTGGTGGTGGGAATCATCATCCTCGTCATCATCCTCTTTCTTTATACCCCGCCGCCCTCTCCCCCCAAGGAGACTCAGGGCGGTTTCCAAACGAAAAAAGTGGAAAACATTCAATGCCTGAATGGAAACAATCAAACCAATGAATACAACAATGTCATGAATGACTTTTCAATGACTTTGAAGCATGGGTTCTTTTTATTGCAATTTCCAGTGTGAGAAGGTATAACAGTTTACAGAAAACATTTAGACAAAGAATGACATTGGACAGACAGACATGCAGATTCTGTGCAACTACAGTGGATTCACAATTACATTGGTTAACAAACTAACAAAGGGGAATTATATTTTCACTCAACATTCACACACATGTACACACATGCATCCAAATATGACCATATCCTTTTCTCCCTCCTTGGAGAAGCCCCTCTTAGGCCAGACCCTGCTTCCCTGCAGCCTGGCAACTCATAGTTCCATAACTTCCATAACACCAAAACTTCAAAACGCTGAGATGCCAAAACTTCTTTCCCGAAGAACAATGCCGAGGACCAGATCTCTGTTTTCCACACAGCAGAACCTGACTCCCTGCACAAAATCCCAGACTCCAAAAGCACCCTCCTCCTTCCTCTTCCCTTGAGAAAGAAGCCCCAAAGTGTCCAGAATCATCATGCTTTCCCAGAGCAGATCTGACACTCTCCGAATACACCACCTCTGTCCTTCCCATGGAGCAGAGCATGGCGGGTGGAACAGACTCCTCAGGTCTGCCACAATTTGAGCATTATTAGGCTGAATCTTTTATAGGAATATTCTGTTGATGTCGTCCCAAAGTTGTAGATTAATGATAATGTCTTCCATCCTGGATCCATCCCAGTTTCCTGGGCAGGTGTTGATCTTCTTGATTGGCGTTGATCTTTTGTTGACAAACACAAGGCTTGTGTTGACTTCCTTCTTAACATAAGTAATGTTGCAAACATTTCCTTTATCACTGTCCCAATTCTTATCAGAGTTTACTCTTCAGATCTCATTAACAGGTTTTAATCACAAAGCAGCAAGCAGGTAGTTAGTTAGTCATTGCAGGCCTTAATATTATACTGGGGTTTCCAAAATTATTAACTCCATTCATACATCCTTCCATTCTTCCATTCATTCCCATACATCATTTTAAATTCACATTTATCAAATTTGCACATTGAATTCCTTATTACAACAACATCAATACAAAATTATAGTATTTGTCAAATCTGCACATTGAATTTCTTGTGACACCTCCTCCTCCACCTTCTTCTCCACCTCCTCAACCTCCCCCTCCTCCACCACCACCTCCTCCTCCACCACCACCTCCTCCACCACCTCCTCCTCCACCACCATCTCCTCCTCCACCTCCTCAACCTCCCCCTCCTCCTCCACCACCACCTTCTCCTCCACCACCTTCTCCACCTCCTCCTCCACCACCCCCTCCACCACCTCCTCCTCCACCACCACCACCTCCTCCTCCACCACCACCTCCTCTATCTCCTCCACCTCCTCAACCTCCTCCTCCACCATCACCACCTTCTCCTCCTCTACCATCTCCTCCACCTCCTCTTTTCCACAGAGTAAAGTGCAGAGATGGTTTTACACTAAGTCCTGGCTGCACTTCCCCTTGGGCCAAGAGCGCTGCCAATCCCTCCACTTTCTTTGAGCAGCCTTGATCTCGAGCCCCTCCTCTCTCAGCGCCCTGATCCGCCAATGAAGAGATGCTCCCCACTGCTTATAAAACTTATAATACTTTATTTATATACCGCTCCATCTCCCTGAGGGGACTTGGAGCGGTTTCCAAATAACATCATCAGTATGTACGGACATTAGATCGGCTCCCTCACTAATGGTATTTCGGAGAAAAGTGAAAACCTGGTTATTTGAACAGGTGTTTGAACAGGCAGTGCAATGAATGATAAGAAACGGAACAACGGATGACGAGTTTGGATCATGATTCTAGTTACGAGACGCCAATGAGTGTTTAATGATGTTAATTGCTTAGTCTGCTATTGTGTTAATTTGTTTTTAAATACCTTGTTTGATGTTAGCTTTGAATTGTTGCTACTACTGTTGTTAACCGCTGTGAGTCGCCTAAGGGCTGAGAATAGCGGTATACAAATGAAGCAAATAAATAAACATAAGGTCAACAAAACAATGTAAGCATAAACATTGTTGCCGTAACACACACACATATATCTTAAAAGTAATCCTGCCTGTTCAAGGCAACTTCAAAGGCCGGGCTGAGATGAGGGTGAGCTCAACAATTCTAAGGGGTCCGCCCGGGAATTAAGTGCAGTGCTATAGCAGGCAACAACGACAATAGTCGTAATCTAAGATCATCCAGGGAGGCCCTGCTCTCGCTCCCGTCAACAGCACAGATGCGTCTGGCAGGGACGAGAGACAGGGCCTTCTCGGATGTGGCTCCCCGCCTATGGAACACACTCCCAAATGAGGTAAGATCTGCCCCCTCCCTCCTGGCTTTTAGAAAAAAAATCATGGTTTTGGGACCAGGCCTCTGGGCAGTAGAAGTAAATGCATGCAGCATTTCAGAAAGACAATGACCGGAACGACGATTTGACGGATGAGACTGTTTTGTTGTTTTAATGACTGTTTTATTGCTTGTGGATGCACTGTTTTTAACTTGATTTATGTCTAATTGTAGTGTATAATTGTAATTGTTTGTACCGGCATTGAATTTTGCCATTACTTATGTGTAAACCGCTTTGAGTCCCCCTCAGGGTGAGAAAAGCGGGATATAAATATTGTAAATAAATAATAAAATAGTTTGTTGTTGCCTTTTAGTATAATATATTATATTAAAATATAAAATTATATATATATATATATGTGTGTGTGTGTGTGTGTGTGTGTGTATAATATTAGTATAATATAAAATAATAATAATAATATAATAATAATAATAATAATAGGGCCTATTAGAGGAAGTGGCCTGGGTAAAGGGTAGGAAAAATCAGGCGATATTTATTACTATTATTATTCTTGATTAACTTTATTTCTACCCCGCTCAAATCTCCCGAAGGAAGGACTCGATGCGGCTTCCAAAGGCCAAGGCCACCAACCAACCAGCCATATTCCCCAATGCCTAGGGCGGAGCTGGAGCTAGTCCTTCTCCAAGAAGGCTTGTCCTTCCTTCCCTGCCCTTCAGCTGGCCTCCCTCTCTCCTCCTGGGGCCCCTCCCTCCCTCCCTCCCCGAATGCAGCAGGAGAATCCGCGGCTTCCAAAGGCCAAGGCCACCAACCAGCCATATTCCCCAATGCCTAGGGCGGAGCTGGAGCTAGTCCTTCTCCAAGAAGGCTTGTCCTTCCTTCCCTGCCCTTCAGCTGGCCTCCCTCTCTCCTCCTGGGGCCCCTCCCTCCCTCCCTCCCCGAATGCAGCAGGAGAATCCGCGGCTTCCAAAGGCCAAGGCCACCAACCAGCCATATTCCCCAATGCCTAGGGCGGAGCTGGAGCTAGTCCTTCTCCAAGAAGGCTTGTCCTTCCTTCCCTGCCCTTCAGCTGGCCTCCCTCCCTCCCCGAATGCAGCAGGAGAATCCCAACTAGAGGCCGGAAGGCTCTGGCAGTTCTGCCTGGAGACCGGTGACGCGGCGAGCGGAGGCAGATTCCCATTGGCGGATCCCGGGAACGAATGAATGCCCTCTCTCTCGTCGTGGCGGAAGGAAGGAAGGAAGGAAGGAAGGAAGGCTGGAGAAAAGGCTTCTTCGGGGGAGACCGATTCTGCCCGGAGACCGGTGACGTCAAAGAGGAAGGCGAACTCCCATTGGCGGATCTCGGGCCTTAGGAAGGGAAGAAAAGAAAGAAGGAGAGCCCCTCTGTTTTTCCCTCGTGCCTGTCTCTCTCCTGGGCGGGAGGAAGGCAAGAGAGGAAGCCAAGCAGGGCGAGTCCCTCCCTCCCTCCCTCACTTCCGGAGGAGGAAGGAAGGAAGGAAGGAGGAGGGCGCCTCACACAGAGAGAGAGAGAGAGAGAGGAAGAGAGATTTGTTTGTTTTTTTGTTTACTTTATTTGTATACGGCTCTTCTCAGCCCTTAGGCGACTCAGAGCGGTTTACAACAGTTTAGGTATACACAATACAAAATCATTAAGCATTTAAAAGCAATAGCATCACAAATCATTAAACATCAATATCAATACCTCACTACATCAATATAACAAATCCATCAGGTCTCATCCATGAAATCAGAATCCAAACTCGTTATCCGATATTCCGTGTTCTGATAGTCAATCAATCACACTTAGTCGAATGCCTGTTCAAACAGCCAGGTCTTTACTTTCCTCCGGAATGCCAGCAAGGAAAGGGTCGATCTAATATCTGCAGGAAGGGCGTTCCACAGTCAAGGGGCCACCACTGAGAAGGCCCTGTCTCTCGTCCCCGCCAGGCGTGCTTGTGAAGCCGGCGGGATCGAGAGCAGGGCCTCCCCAGACGATCTTAATGTCCTAACTGGTTCATAGGAGGAGACGCGTTCCGACAGGTAGGTCGTGCCAGAACCGTATAGGGCTTTAAAGGCTAAAGCCAGCACTTTGAATTGTGCCCGGTAGCAAATTGGCAGCCAGTGGAGCTGGCGCAGCAGAGGAGTGGTATGCTCCCTGAGTGCCGCTCCTGTTAACAACCTGGCTGCCGATCGTTGGACCATTTGAAGCTTCCGAGCAGTCTTCAGAGGCAACCCCACGTAGAGAGCGTTGCAGTAGTCTAAACGGGATGTGACTAGAGCATGGACTACCGTCATGCCGGCGGGCGCCATGGGGCCTGCTTTCCCCTCGGACTCCTGCCTCAGGATCCCGGGCTTGGGGTCTCCTCCTCCTGCTCCTCCTCCTCCTTCTTGGCCCTTTGGTCACAGCTCTGCCCCTGCCCTCTCAGAGGCCTCCTCCTCCTCCTCCTCCTTCGCTCTGGTTACATCCCGTTTAGACTACTGCAACGCTCTCTACGTGGGGTTGCCATTGAAGACGGCTCGGAAGCTTCAATTGGTCCAACGTGTGGCAGCCATGATACTAACAGGGGCGGCACTCAGGGAGCATACAACTCCTCTGTTGCGCCAGCTCCATTGGCTACCAATTTGCTACCGGGCTCAATTCAAAGTGCTGGCTTTGGCCTATAAAGCCCTAAACGGTTCTGGCCCAAGTTACCTATCCGACCGCATCTCCACCTACGAACCCACTGGGACTTTGAGATCTTCCGGGGAGGCCCTGCTCTCGATCCCGCCTGCAACACAGGCACGGCCGGCGGGGACGAGAGACAGGGCCTTCTCGGTGGTGGCCCCTCGGCTGTGGAACGCCCTTCCCACGGACATTAGATCGGCTCCCTCATTGATGGTATTCCGGAGAAAAGTGAAAACCTGGTTATTTGAACAGGCGTTTGAATAGGCAGTGCAGTGAATTCAGGAAATGGAACTACGATTGACGAGTTTGGATCATGATTCTAGTTATGAGACGCCACTTGAATGTTTGCTACTGTTTAATTGTTTGGTCTGCTTCTGTGTTGTTTTTAAATACCTTGTTGATGCCACATTGAATTTTTGCTTTGATTGTTTTGTCTTGTGTTGCTTTGCTTGATTGTTGTTAACCGCTGTGAGTCGCCTTAGGGCTGAGAATAGCGGTATACAAATGAAGTAAGTAAGTAAATAAATAAATAAATATGTTGGGATTCTGGGCAAGTGCCGAGTGCAGAGAGTCTTAAACTCAAATAAGGTGCTTCTGGGGACATAGTGCTGGGGGTTGTCCTATTCTGGAAAGGCACATCGGAATAGCCAGGTCTTCATGTTCTTCCTAAAGACTGCCAACGTGGGTGCTAGTCCAATGTCTTTGGGGAGGGTGTTCCAAAGTCGGGGGGCAACCACAGAGCAGGCCCTGTTCCTCGTCCCCACCAAATGCGCCTGTGACGCAGGTGGAATCGCGAGCAGGGACTCTCCGGATGAATGAATGGAGCGCATGGGTTCATAAAAGGAGACGCGGTCACGCAGGTAGGCAGGTCCCAAACTGTTTAGGGCTTTGTAGGTGAGCACCTGCACCTTGAGTTAGGGTTGGGTAGTCATTGGATGAGTAAGTCTTCCATAGCCGAGGCTGGTTTGTGGTCAGAGGATGGTCTTGGTGATCGAGGGGGGAGAGCGGTGTCAGTTCACTTTGAGGTACCTCCTGGGGAAGGCGCCTTCCCTCCTCCTCCTCCTCTGGGGAGTCTTGGGGGTGGTCCCTGACTCCTCTTCCTCTCCCTCCCTCCCGAAGGACCCTCCCTCTCCCCTCCAAACAGACTTCCTCTTCTCCTGCTTCCGAGGGAGGCGGGGCTCGGATTTCCTGCCCTCAGGAGTATGGCCTTGGGACCTTTGCCCTTTCCATGGGCTTCCCTTTCCTCCCACACTCACAGGCCTTCCCCTTCCTTCCTGGCCGAACAGGCTATTCCTGGGCTTCTTCCTCGTGGAGATAAACAGCTTTGCTCTCACAGAGGCTCCTCTCACACCATACTGACACAGGAGCTTCACACAGTAGCTTCACACCTGAGGCCTTCAACCTGGGGCTTCTCTCACACTGAGGCCTTCTCACATGGCTTTCTCACACGGTGGCCTTCTCACACGCCAGCTTTCTCACACTGAGGCCTGCTGAGCTTTAGGTGGACCTGCTTCTATTGAACTGCACCCATGTCCCCTTTTCAGAGCTTGACTTGCATTTTTGTCATTAAGCCTGCCTAGTTAATGTTTGATATTTCTGACACAGAGAGAGAGAGAGAGAGAGACTGAAGGGGAGCAGGACAGAAGCCCAACAGGCAGGCAGGCAGGGAGGGGGGCAGGCTGGCTGGTGGACTGGGTGGAGGAGTCCTTGGGTGAGACTGTGGCCAACATCCGGGGATGGCTGCCTGCCTGGCCTCCCTCCCCCCTCCCTCCCTCTCTCTCTGTCTCTGAATGGCAGGCATGGCAGCAGCCACCAGAGGGAGCATCCTCCCGGGAGAGAGGCCGGGTCTGCCTGGAGACTGGTGACGCGGACAGCGGAGGACCATTCCCATTGGCGCATCCCAATCGGAGGGAAGGAAGGAGGGCCCTCCCTCTCTCTGGGAGTGGCAGAAGAAGGAAGGAAGGAAGGGCGGAGGAAAGCCTTCGGGGGAGTTTCTGCCCGGAGACCGGTGACGCCGGAGAGGGAGGCGAATTCCTATTGGCGGGCGGGCGGGTGCTGAGCCTTCCGAGGAGAAGGAAGGAAGGAAGGAAGGGGGCGCTCTTGCTCCTGACTGGCCAGCGCCGCCAAGAAGCCCCGCCTCTCTCTGGGCACCCAGCCCCCGCGCGGCCATGGCCATGTTTGGTCTTAGCAGAAGCCCAGCGAGAGGGGCCGGGCTCCGTGTCCTAGAGAGGCCAGGGAGGCTCGGGCGAGGAGGCCTTTCCCGGTGAGCTCCTCACTTCCGGAGGAGTGAGAGAGTGAGTGTGAGTGGCGCAGGCCTGGGCCCTTGGCCTCCTCTCAGCCCGCCTCTCCCTCCCTGCCCTCCCTCCCTGCCCGCCCTTCCTTCCTTCCTTCCTTCCTTCCTTCCTTCCTTCCTTCCTTCCTTCCTTCCTTCCTTCCTTCCTTCCAGGCTGCCTCCCTCCCCGAGGAGGAGGAGGAGGAGGAGGGAACCCAGGCGAGCGAGCGAGCGAGCGAGAGCGGCCTCCTTCTCCTTGGGGCTGGGCCCTCCTGTGGCAAGGGAGGCTCGCCTTCCCCACTCCACAGCACGGGCCATCCTTCTCTCTTTCTCTCTTTGTTTACCACATGGATCAGCCGCCCTTCTCTCTCTCTCTCTCTGTGCCTGGTGGGGTCAGGATGGGTGGCCTTTGGGGTCCCCCCCCCAGACTGCCTCGAGTTCGGAAGAGCTCCCTCCCTTCCTCCCTCCCTCCCTCCCTTCCTTCCTTCCTTGGAGGTTTTGAGCGGATGGCCATCTGTGAGGAGGGATTGGGTGGTGCCTTCCTGCTTGACAGAAGGGAGTCGGGATGGATGGCCTCGAGGGCCCCGCCCGACTCTCTCCTGCCCTGACCACCCTGGACGGGGAGGCTTTCCTGGGGGTCCAGCGGGGGGGGGGGGCCTCCTTCCTTCTCGGGAGGTCTCTCAGCAGAGGCTGGGTGGACATCTGTCGGGAGGGCTTGTGCTGTGTCCTCCTCCTTCCTGGGCTGGGGGACCTTTGGAGTCTCTTCCAACTCTATGTCTCACCATTTATTCATTTACGACATCTCCATGCCGCCCTTCTCACCCCGAAAGGGACTCAGAGCGGCTCACAAGAGGCATTTACACACAATATATTGTATTACTCGCATAGTACAATATCAGTATTATGTATTCCTCTATTATACTATACCATTATATTTTAATATTACTAGTAACATTTCATGTAATATAAAATATGTAATTATAATATATTATTATTATTAATATTATTGTATTACAGTACATTATATTACATGTATATGCCAGATATTATATTATATTAGCATAGCACATGAGACAAGGTGGAACTGTCCCCTGCCCCCCCCCCCTCTTCACTCTGGCCTAGAGCGACAGTTGGTGCTGTGGGGAGGGGCCCCCAACTGATGACATAGGCAGCAATAGATTCTCCGGAATGGACTGATTCTCCTGAATTTACGGGAAATTGCAGACCTGTCGTATCTCCCAACGTGATTTGAGGCCCCTCTTGTTCCAGCTGGACTTCGGCCAGGCGTCCATTCCGTCCTGGTTCCCTCTGGATTCCTTCTTCGTGGCCCTTGGTTTACCTTCCGTTTCTCCTTCCATTTTTCCTCCTTGTTTGCCCCCCCCCCCTTCTCATACTGCCTTCCCAGTTTCCATTGCCCTTCTTTGGGGGCCACTAGAGATCTCTTCAAAATGGCATTTCGTTAATCCAGCTTGCCATTGGCACTAGGGATTGATCCGTTCAGAATTCCCAGTGGTTTCATCACTTCTGTACCTTCAGCCAACATCTTCTTATGTTGTTTTCCTTTCTCCATTTTAGGAGGTTTCAACTGAACGTTGGATTTGTTATGCAAACACTTTTATCCCATCGATGTCGTATTTTGGTAAGTTTTCAAATAAATGTCTTTTGCAAACATGCTCCTATATTTGGCAATGCTTCAGGAAGATGTTTGATAAATTAATGAGCCGTGTTGACTTACCTTAGATTCAAGGCCACACGGAAATCCCTTCCTCCTTTCCTTCCTCTTTTCTCTCTGATCCAGAAAATGGCAAATCACTAGCCGTCCCCTGCCAGGCGTTGCTGTGGCCCAGCCTGGAGATCTGGAAAATAAATTAGAAGGTATTGGTTTCTATCATATGTAGTTTTTTATGCTTGTGGGTAAGCAGTATTTCTTGCTGTTTCTTTGTCAGTGTTGATGTGGAGAGTGTCTGGTTTGCCTTCTCTGGAACATGCAACATAGAATTGTCCTTATTTTGGGGTCCCTTTCAATCTATTATTCTATATCTCTCTGTGTGTGTGTGAATCATATCTATCGATATCTATGGCTGGATGGCTCTTTGTCAGGAGGGTTTTGATGACGTTTTCTTGCCCTGGTGAAGAAGGGAATTGGACTATTTATTATTTATTATTTATTTATTTAATGCACTTGTAGACCGCCGTTCTCAGCCCTGGAGGGCGACTCATGGCGGTGTACAACATATAAAAACAAGCACAAATTTCCACATAACAATATCACAATAACACTAATAATACAGTTACACTAAATCATTCGCGACGTCTCATCGCTGAATCACAATCCAGTTCCCATTATCCATATTCCGTTCCGATCGTCAATAGCCAATTTTTTTTTGCAGCACTTACTCAAAGGCCCTCTCAAACAGCCACGTCTTTAGACTCTTACGGAATGTCATAAGGGAGGGCGCCGATCTGATCTCCACAGGGAGGGTGCTCCACAGCCGGGGGGCCACCACCGAGACTAGATGGCCTTAAGAATGGGAGTTCTGTGTGGGAGACCTGATGGATTTGTTATATTGATGTAGTGATGTATTGATTTTGATGTTTAATTATTTGTGATGCTATTGCTTTTAAATGCTTAATGATTTTGTATTGTGTATACCTAAATTGTTGTAAACCGCTCTGAGTCGCCTAAGTGCTGAGAAGAGCGGGATACAAATAAAGTAAATAAATAAATAAAAATTATGTCATTGGTGGGGTTCAGAATGCTCTTTGATTATAGGTGAACTATAAATCCCAGTAACAACAACTCCCAATTGTCAAGATCTGAGTTGGGATGTCAGGAAGCGGGATCTAGGCAGGAAACGCTTTGCAACCTGAGCCTTTTCTGTGCTGACCATATTGTGAGAAGTCTTCCTTTACAAAGGTTGGATGACACTCTGAACACACTGCAGTGCAAACAATCTCATGCAGAGAATCGTGGGCCACTCTCCCCTTTGCAGGGCTTGCTCTTTGTTGGGCAAGTGTTAAAGGACTTCTCAGCAGGCCAAGGCTCTTCTCCATAGGACCGCTCTTTCTCCCTTCTTCTCCGGCATTGGCTACAGCACTAAGCTATTGTTCTTATTGTTCAGTGAGATATTTCTGTGCTCTGATCCTGATAATATTTTCCTCTCATTTCTCTGGCAGGTGACCTTGAATGAATCTTGTGAAGAACACTTCCCTTTGTCTTAGGTCAGAAATGAAATTGCACAGCACTCACAATGGTGTCAGTATCGAATTTTGCATTTTCCTTTGTTTTTCTCATTGTTTGTTCTGCCTGATGTTTCACACCATTGTGGTATGGGTTTTGTAAGGATGCAATATGTCAAGGAACTTTGTGGCCGAATGTACTCTCCATGTCTTCAGGTTCCTTGCTTTAGAAATGTGGGGCAGGGATCACACTACAGGGAAAGAGAGGGTCAGGAAAAAATTGCTTCAGTTGGAAGAAATGAAGTATTTTTCTCACAAGACTGACCAGTTGGGATGGTCTGCCCGTACAGATGGTCACTCAGGTTCTGAGTTGGGATGTGAGGAAGCGGGATCTAGGCAGGAAATGCTTTGCCCTCTTAGACCTTTCTGCTAGGCCTGTGCGGTTTCGTTCGTTAATCCGTTAATCCGTTATTAATTCGTTTTTTTGGGCATATCCGAAGCGATATCAAAACACATTTCCAAACCCGGAAGGGTTTTAAAATATCGAACCTGCAACCCCCATAGATTTAACGAGCTTCCGCTCGTTTCGTTAATGGGGTGGAGGCTGCTGGAGTGCTGGATGGACAAGAGCGAGGTCTCTGGATCCAAAGAGGAGGGAGTCTGAAACTTCTCTGGAAGGAAAGGAGAGAGTTAGAGAGCGGCAGCGGCAGCAGCAGATCCGACAGGAGGGAATTTCAAAAGTGTGTGTTAACTTCAGGGCGCCCAGGCTGCTGCTTCTTCGCTGGCTTGGGGAGCCCATCCTGGTTCCCATCTTGGAAGCCGAGGAGAGGGGTGTTGGGGAGGGGAGAAAGAGGGGAGGGGGAGAGGAGGGAGGAGAGAGGCAGTTGGTTCCCCACCGCGGCGTCACTCCAGACCCCGGATCAGACCTCTCCGTTTTGGCAAACATCCTGATCGAGAGGGAGAGCGAGAGAGGGAGTGAGCGAGGGCGCGCGCGCGTGCGTGAGCGAGCGAGGGAGCGAGTGTGCGTCCGAACCCAGCCCTTGCTTGGCGCGCATTATGGAGGAAGAGTTGCGTGGACTCGGGAAGACCATCTCGCGGGGTTGTTGGCTCGCCCGCCTGGCAATGCTCAGTGTTGGACAATGTATAGGCTAGGGGAGAAACGGGTCCGAGTGAGTATATCCTCTTTCCTTGATCCTTCTCTTGGTCAGGCTGGGACACAAAGCCCTGTTCGCATTGTGGTTGGAACTTCAGAGATGTTTGTTTGCATTCCTGGTTGGCTTCTTCCCTCCGGAATCGAGCGGCAGGTTCTCCTCCCTGAGTTGTCAAGCCTTTCCCCCTCTTTCCCTCCAACACAATTACTTCTGTGAAATACAACAGAGGGAACCGGGTGATGTATTTCATAAGATCTACGGCACAGCATGAGAACCTCTCTAACCTAGATTTGTCTATTTGCTACTGAAAGGAAGCTTACTCTTTTGGAGTGTGTGTGTGTGTGGAAAGAGGGAGGAACATTTGCAAGAGGGTTGTTGTTGTTGTGAGTTTTCCGGGCTGTATGGCCATGTTCCAGAAGCATTCTCTTCTGACGTTTTGCCTGCATCTGTGGCAGGCATCCTCAGAGGTTGTGAGACCAGGAAATCTCACAACAACCCAGTGATTCTGGCCATGACGATACATTTGCAAGTGCAGAGAAGAATAAGGCCACTTCTACACAGCTGTATCAGATCCCACATTATCTGCTTTGAACTGGGATATAGCAGTGTGGACTCAGATAATCCAGTTCAAAGCAGATATTGTGGATTATCTGCCTTGGTATAGTAGGGCTGTATGGAAGGGGCCCTGAGAGAGTCAGAACAGCCACTGAGTCAGAGCTTTCCTGCAAGTCCCAACCTTTGCAAGCTTGAGGACTGCAAAGCTGCATTATTTTTTGGTTAATTTTCCATTTTAAAATATTTTTTAATATTATTTTAATATTATTCTTAAAAAATACAAAAAATATTCTAAAAATTCGTTAATATTTACAAAATTTTGTAAATATCAAAACTTTTTTTTGGAAAGTTTTGTAATTATTTTAAATATCGAAACAAAAAAACACCCCAATTACAAATCGATTTTAGAAACAAATTTTTTCTTGATCAAACAGGCCTACTTTCTGCACTGACCATATTTTTAGAAGTCTCCTATCTGATGAGTCTCTGGCAACTGTCATCCATGCCACGGTCACATCTAGGCTGGACTATTGCAACGCCCTGTATGTGGGCCTTCCAATATCTACGACCCGAAAGCTTCGTATTGTTCAGAATGCGGCAGCCAGGCTACTCACAAGAATGCCCATGAAATGCCATATAACACCAGTGTTGCGGCATTTGCACTGGCTTCCAACTGATTACCGTGGTCTATAAAAGATGCTAGTTCTGACCTTTAAAACTCTTTGCGGCCAGGGTCCATCGTACCTTAGGGACCGTCTCTCCTTCTCCCATCGTCGGAGGTCGCAACGACCATCCTAACGTGACTTACTCTATGTACTGGGTCCTAGAGAAGTGCACTTGGAAAGGACCAGGCGCAGATGGGCTTTTTCTATTTCTGCCCCTCCTGCCTTGTGGGATTCCTTGCCGCTCTATATGAGAGCCATACATGAGTTGGGGCCTTTTACCCTAGCACTTAAGACCTGGCTTTTTACTAGAACATTTGATCCCTGTTAATTTTTAATTTTTGTATGTATGTATTTTATCTTTTACAATTTAGCTGTAAATTGCCTAGAGCATCTTGGATGGAGGGCGATTAATAAGTAATTAAATGATGATGATACAGACAATCGTGGGCCACTCTCCCGTTTGCAGGGCTTGCTCTTTGTTGAGCAATTGTTAAAGTACCTCTCAGCAGGCAAAAGCTCTTCTCAGTAGGACCGCTCTTTCTCCCTTCTTCTCCGGCATTGGCTACAGCACTAAGTTCTTATTGTTCAATGAGGTATTTCTGTGCTCTGCTCCTGATAAGATTTTCCTCTCATTTCTCTGGCAGGTAACCTCTGAATGAACCTTGTGAAGATCCCTTTGTCTTAGGTCAGAAATGAAATTACACAGCACTCACAAGAAATAAGTTGGAGAAATTATATTTCAAGCTCCATAAGTGTGTATTCAAGGAGGAAAGGGAGGATTGTGCTGTGAAAAGTGGGGCTTGGTAAATTATTTACTCAAATGGAGTAGAGCAATACTGAGACTGAGAAGAGGAAATCAGGAGAACATATCTGTGACCTTCTGGCATAATATGTGAATCATAAATGTAAAAGAATGGAAAATCTCAATTCCTTGTCAAAATCATGCACAGGGGAGAAGAGACATAATTGTATGGAATGTGGGAAATGTTTCACTGCGAGAAGTTCTCTTACTACACATCAACGAATTCACACAGGAGAGAAGCCATACAAATGCATGGAATGTGGAAAGAGCTTCATTCAGAGTGGGCATCTGCGTTCCCATCAAAGGACCCACACAGGAGAGAAGCCGCATAAATGCATGGAATGTGGAAAGAGCTTCAGTCACAGTGGAGATCTGCGTATCCATCAAAGAACCCACA